>CM052806.1:53529967-53666060 GCA_028533885.1 Nasua narica
TTCCTCCCCAGCACCTATCCACACCCTACCCACCCATCCCTCAAAGTCAACTTAAACCCCCTGCATGCCAATCTTCTCCAATCCTCCGGCCCACACATGTCCATCTCGCCTCTGAACTGTGCTATAATTACAGATGAACTTAATTTGGTATTTAATTTCTTAAATGAAGTAGAGTTTCCTTACTTGATGGCAGATTCCTGGAGAGCGGGTGGGTGGGAACAAAGATGATGTCTTTCCTGAGTCTGGGCCCCACACAGCGTAGCGAGGACCAGGCACACATTAGGTGTTCAGTGACCACCACGTACAGGGAAAAGACCAACCGCTCAGCTCACCTTCCTGGCCTGGCAGCTCTAGAATACAGGGGCTGACCTACCTGGAATGAAGAGAAACAACTAGTGGGCCATCTATGTTGTCCACTGAATGTTAATTTTAGTTGTGATCTATAAGGTGTCTGGGCACAGAACGTGATTACTAAGATGAGCGACCCGAAACAAACCTATTTGCTGCTATGGTGAGCATTCCCAAAGGCAGTGACCGCACAGATCCAGTGAGTTTGGAGAAGACAAAACACGACAACAAAGGCAGTATCAATTTGCCTACCTCTTCCTCAAATGTTCAGGTTTGTTTGAAAACCACTATAATCTGACTTGACTTCAAAGGGAAGCTGTGGGAGAAAATTCAGCACTACTCTGATTCTCGTGCATTCCAATGCTGTGCGGGCAAAACTTTGTAGGCGAAGGAGAAACCCAGGGCCGGCTTCCAGTGTGCAGCAGGTGCAGTCACGCCGGGCTTCGCCCTCAGAAAGGGGCCATACTTCATCTAATGCTGGGGACCTTACTTCACATCACCTCGCTCTGCTCCTTTCAGTCTCTGGCTCTTTGTTTACACCGCTTCCTCTGTCTTGAACACTATCTTCTACCCTATCCCTTCTTTCCCCCAAAAACATCCCTTGCTTTTGCCTCTCAACTCCTATGCATCCCTTCAACCTCCACTCAAATATCACTTCCTCTGGGAAGTCTTCCCAAATTCCCCAAGCCAGCTTGAACTTCCCTGTTATACAAACTCAAAGCAACCAAGAGTTTCCTTCATAGCCCTTTTTCGTTTGTGAATAACCACATTTGAGTCACTATTTGACTCACGTCTGCTCTCCCCTGGGTTTATATATCCAGGAAGTTAGGTATCACACCTGCTTTTGCGGCCTGTTGTATTCCCAGCGCTCGGTGGGGTGCCTGACTACAGTACATACATAGCCAACACTCACTGAATGAATGTCATGGGTGGAGGCTGCTATGGCTAAAGGTTTATATCCCCCTAAAACTCACATGTTGAAAGCCTACCCCTCGATGTGATGTCAGTAGGGGATGGGGCCTTTGGGAGGTACTCAGGTCATGAATGCAATTAATGCTCTTAGAAAAGAGACCCCAGAGTGTTCCCTTGCTCCTTTTATCCTATGAGGATACAGCAAGAAGTTGGCTACCTATGAACCAGAAAGCAGAGTGCCCTCACTGGGCACTGAGTGGGTAAATAACTGTGGTATATACACACAATGGAATATTATTCAGCCATGAGAAGGAATGAAGAGCTGACACATGCTACCTTAAGGAGGAACCCTGCAAACACAATGCTGTGAGAGACATCAGTTACAGAAGACTGCATATTATACAATTCCATGTCTATGAGGTGTCCAAAATAGACAAATCTATAAAGACAGAAAAGACAGAAATGGTTACCTAGGGCAGAGAGAACAGGAATCTGGGAGGAAATGGGGAGTGACTGCTAATGGATAAGAGAGTTCTTTCTGAGGTAAGAAAAATGGTCTAATATTGATTGTCATGGCAATTGCACAACTCTCAAATACACTAAAAACCCCTGAATTGTACAATTGAGATGGGTGAATGATTTAGTATGTGAATTACAGCTCAGTAATGGCCACAAAACTCTTTACCACTCCTTCCATGGAAGAGTGAAATGTCCTCTCCCTTTGAATCTGGGTGGACTGGGGACTCCTTTGGCTAATAGGGTGTCACAGAATTGAGGCTATGTGACTTCCAGGGCTAGATAGAAGGTGACTGATTGTGTGCTGGAGCCTTCGCACGTGATGTCAGAGCCACTGTGTAAGAAGTTCAGCCACATGGAGGCTGCCATGTTGGAGCCCACGCCACATGGAGAAGCATTCTGTCTTCTAGTCATTCCAGGCATCAGACGTGTGAGTGAATGAGCCTCCAGATGATTCCAGCCGCCAGTCAAGAGTCACCCAGCCTTCACGTATTCCCAGCTGAGACCCTCCCAGGACATGACGAACAACAGAGACAGAGCATGCCTGCTGTGTCTGTCCCAATTCCTGACCCACTGAATCATAAAATGGCGGTTGTTCTAAACTACTAAGTTTCGGAGTGTTTTGTTAGGTAGCAATAGTCACCAGAACGGATGCCGAAACGTAAACCGCATTGATCTAAGGTTCTGAGCAAGACAGAAAATATTCTGAATCCCTGACATCACATGAACTCAATATTTTGGTAAATAAAGTCCCTTAATTTTCTTTTATTTTTATTCCAGTATAGTTAACATACAGCGTTATATTAGTTTCAGGTATACCATACAGTGATTCAATAATTCCATACATTACTCAGTGCTCATCGCGATAAGTGTACTCTTGATCGCCATCGCCTATCTAACCCATCCCCCACCCACCTCCCCTCTGGGAACCCTCAGTTTGTTCTCTGTAGTTAAGAGTCTGGGTTTTTCTGTTTTTTTGTTTTTTTGTGTTTTTTTTTTAAGATTTTATTTATTTATTTATTAGGAAAGAGAGAGAGTGAGAGAGAGCATGAGAAGGGAGAAGGTCAGAGTGAGAAGCGGACTCCCCAGGGAGCTGGGAGCCCGATGTGGGACTCGATCCCGGGACTCCGGGATCATGACCTGAGCCGAAGGCAGTCGCTTAACCAACCGAGCCACCCAGGCGCCCAAGAGTCTGGGTTTTTTGGTTTGTCTCTTTTTTCCTTTGTTCTTTTGGTTTGTTTCTTAAATTCCACATATTCCATACATGAGTGAAATCATGTGGTTTTTGTCTTTCTCAGACTTATTTCACTCAGCATTGTACTCTCTAGCTCTAACCATGTTGTTGCAAATAGCTTGATTTTATTCTTTTTTATGGCTAATAAACCACTGCGTGTATGTACCACATGAACTCAATTTTACCCTGACTCTCAGCCGATCCCACGTCCATGGCGCCCAGTTCCACTCAGGCCAAGACCTAACTGTGAGTCACACCTCACCCCTGACAGTAGACAAGCAGGGAACCAGGCAGGTTACCAGATTCCTTGTAACTCCTGACTCCCGTCAGGAAACAGATGATCAAAAGGATAATTCAGGGAGGGCTCAAAGGGATCGGAGGGGGTGGAGGAGAGGGGAGAGGGGTCTGCATTCTACCAGCATCTAGTGGATGGAAGCCAGAAATGTTGCCAAACATCCTACAATGCCCAGGACAGATCCCACAACAAAGAATCCAGTCCGAAATATCAGTAATGCCAGGCTGAGGAACCCCCCATAGGCTGTCCTTGGAAAAGTCCTGGTATTGGGGTCCCGCAACTTGGCCTCCAGTCCTTGCTCTGCTGCCAACAGCTTTATGTAACGGACCCGTGACACAACTTCCCTGAGCCTCTTTCACATCTGTCAAATTAGGACCTTGATAACATAGGACCTTGCTTTTTTATGCAAGGGAGGTATTCTCGAAGACCTGATATGATTTTAACCTTGAATAATTCAAAGCCAATCCTTACACATAGTGGCAGGTGCTTCTGTTTACCAGCTAAACCCAGGCAGCCATGGGGCATTAGCATAAACACCACTGGTAATTTCATCTTCCAGCCAGCTTTGAAATTCTGAGATTCCCGATAGATTTTTACACTTGAGAGAATGAATGCAGTAAGATTTTCCTAGTATTTTATATCATGCTTTCTCAACTTCTCATAAAACGCAGTGCCCCCTGACTCTGCCCTTCCCTGGGGTTGTTGGGAAGGAGGGTTAAGTGAGGTCTTTAGTCACAGAGCCCTGTACCCCTGGAAGGGATGCTTGCTGCTCTTAGTTGACCCACCATGCCAGAGAATTCTCTGCCCTTTCTCTCTCCCTAACCTTCAAGCCATCTCTTTTCCATGGGGCATCCTCCATTGCAGCTAATCTAATGGGCTAAATCAACATTTTGCACCAACTTCCTGAGCCCATGCCTCTTTGTATAAACATAAAAATACAATGACGTCTCTTCTCCAAGGACCCTATAAGACCTCTTAGTGGTTCAGTCAGTTAAGCATCTGACTGTTCATCTCAGCTGAGGTCTCAATCTCATGGTTGTGAGTTTCAGCCCTGCATGGAGCCTACTTATTAAAAAAAAATTTTTTTTTTAATAAAGAAAAAAGATCCCATAAGCATTCATCTAGTTTGGGCACTCCTTCATGGACCCAGATACAAGTTACTGTGTTCTTTGATACTGCCATCTCTCCCCCTACCTTCCCATTATCTAGTCAATCTAGAAAGTGAAATGGAAAAGATTAGACAATGATCTCAGGACATTCAATGCTAAGCAAAGTGGGAGCTGGCCAGAGGCGGTCTAGTCACAAGTGGGCATAGCAGGTCTCTGGGAAGGAGTGTACGAGCCTGATTAGCCTCTGCCTGCTCCCAGCCTTCCCACCAGGAGCAGCACTGATGTCTTCCTATTTTCTCAAAGCACTTTGTTCCTACCACCATTATAACCACAGTGTACTGTGATATCCTGGTTAGCCTGTGATACTTGCCTTAGACTAATGTGCACTTTCTATTAGCTATTTTTAAATAGTCTACGGGCCATGCCCACGGCTCTTTGGTATCCCAGTGGGGAAGGACTATTTTGGGGGGTCTCTTTATAGTTACTTTGCCATTGAGAAGCATTTCATGCTTGCCTCCCGTCCTGAAATGTTTCAAGCCACCAATGATGATAGCTACAATGGACTAAATCCTACCTTGCCAAGCCCTGTTCTATTCTACAGGTATTATTTCATTTAATCTTCAGGGTTATATCATAAAATAGGTTACTATTATTATCCTTGTTTCAGAGATGGAAAAATTGAGGCATAGGGAGGGTAAGTAACTCACCCAGAATCACTAATAAGTGGTGGGGCTGGGATTCAAATCCAGGTAGTCTAGGTACAAAGTTCATGCTCTCCAACGCTGTACTCCACTGCCTCTCACCAAGCAAACAGCACGTGAGTTTCCTCTTCATTCTGTCTCAACGGCCCATAGACTGGAATTGTGATTTCTGGTGCACAAGAGTCCACAAAGGAAGATAATCCCTTCTCCCAATCTCTACAAAGAATATTTCTGGGAGGGAGAAGCAATATTTAAAGTCACACGGCTGCTCAGCCCACATGATTGGGAGAGTAAGGGGTTTGTATGGGGACTGAAAGGAATTGGATTTGTGCAAGTTACCTCAGCGGCATCATGTCCTAAAGCCATGTTGGGAGTCCTGCCAATGGAGTACATTTACATGTTTTGATGTCAGCCCCTACATTCCCTCTGCTACCTCCCTGGCTCAGGAGGAGGCAAAGATGAACAACGCCCGCTCACTAGTCTCCCTGCCCCCTCCAACCCATACTCCTGGAGGCAGCTGAAGCCAGAGAGATTCTTGCATGCTAATCTCAAATGCAAATCTGACATGTCACTTGCCTTCTTAAAATTTCAGTGGCTCCCCACTGCCTTCAGCAAGAGGTCCAGATTCTGGCCTGCTTCCTCCCCAGCTCCACTCCAGGACTCGCAGATCCCTGAAAAGGATCTTTCTCTCTGACTCCTCCCTATGGCTGGTCTACCCACTGTCTTATGATCCCCCGAGGGAATGTCCCAATCATCTCTTGGTCCCTCTGTCGAGCAGAAGGCCTGGCCCAGTATAGAATTTCCATACAGGTGGGAGGCTAGTCCAGACAGTCATGTGCATCTCCTCAAGAATTAGGGGGTCCTGGGGTACCATCCCTCTGCCAATCAGATCATAGGACTGGCCGCCAGAAACTCAGGAGCCAAACTGAGCAAGATGTGTACATAGGACACACAGAGGCCCAAGTCCAGACGATATAGGACACAGATGAGAACACCACAGCTAGAGGCCCCTTGGGTCAAAGACCCAAGGATCAGAGACACCAACCAAGGCCATCACTTGGGCCACAAACCAAAGGACAAAGAAGGGAGGTTAGGCTTGCAATGAGAAAGAACAAACAAGGTCAGAAACACAAAGAGAGATGTTCTCACCCACAGCAAAATCGCCAAATGTCCTGTTTGAAGGCAATGCCACTAGCTAACCCAGCTGGCCTGAGAGATTATTATAAGCCATAATTAGGGCTGGCAAACAGAGACTTCCTACATCTCAAGATTCCTGAAAAAAAAAGAAACTGCCTTTCAATAAAAAAAAAAAAGCAAGACTTTTGTCCATGAAGCTTCAGGAAGTTGTCTGTTATTTGAAGGGCCATCCTCTCAGATTGTTAATTCTCAGCAACGCTGAAATAAAGCAGCCCGAGATCCCACCCTTACAAGAGTTGCTTAGAATAACTGAAAATAAACCTAAGAGTGGACTTTCATCTCATTCATTTTCCTGAGGGTTTCTCCCTGACCCTTTTTAATGCAAACACAGCTGAGAAACCCGAGGCTGCCTGAGAGCATCAAGGGAGCTGTTGATGGACAACTGCATAATTTGGAAGCCAAGAATTTTCTGCAGCTGCGCTCAGTGGCTGCCCTGTCTGGTTTCTGGTAATAAGTTCATCAAATTCGCTGTACGTCTAAGACCAGAAATCTGAGGCTATAAAAAGAATTTAGCATTGGAACGGGTCTTCCAACATTCTCTGCAGAACTCACGGTGTCACAGCGGTCTCTCCCCGCCCAGGAAGCATGGGGCAGCGCCAGGGGCTCCTTTGGGGCATGTGAGCTAGCTTCTAAGGCCAGCCCCCTCCCCGGGGCACACAGGTCCATCTCTATTGTCTACTCAAGGACTTGGCCCCGGCCAATTGCCCCCTCTCCTGCATTATCAGCAACCCCTCTTTACAGGATCATTCTCATTAGCACACAAATTTATTTGCCCCATCATTTAAAAAAAAAAAAAGTTCTCTTGCTCAACTGTATACCGTTCCAGATACTGGAATTCCAATTATCTGCTCCCTTCCATAATAAAACTCCTCGAAAGATGAATCTATAATTATTGCCTCCTCTCCTCTCTTCCCATCCTCCCCTGAAGGTGCCCCGCCTGGGCTTTCTTTCCCGCTGCTCCGCTGATACTGCTCTCATGAAGCTCGACAATGACTCCTTCCCACATCAATGGTCAACCTCAGTTGTCACTCCGCTGGGCCTCCAGTGACCCGTCCACTCTCTACCGCCCTCTGGAAACATGCTCTCCACTGGCTTCTGGACCCTTCGCTCCTGGTTTTTCCCTCACCTCACTGGCCGTTTCTTCCCAGCCTCCTTTGAGGATTGTCTTCATCTTTCTGACCTCCCACTTTGGGGTGCCCCGGGGCCAAGTCCCTGGAAATCTCTTCTCTATTCTCAGTTCCCAGGTGAACTTGCCTGCATACCCGCTGACAATGACCCTGTTCTACGTCTCCAGTTCCAGTCTCTCCCCTGAATGAGCTTCCTGGCAAACCTCAATTAGATGTCTCAGAGGTATCTCAAATGTAACACATCCAAAGCAGAAGGATTGCTTTCCCCTCGGCCCCCTCTCCTCCCCCCTGCACCCCCTTCTTCCAATCCAGCTGGATATGATAATTCCATCTTAGCAGTTGCTCAGGCCACAGGTGTTGGGGTCATCCTTGACTCTGCTCTCTTTCTCCACATCCTCTCTACCTTCAAATTACATGCAGAATACGATTGCTGTGCACCAACAACTGCTTTTCTCTCGTCTAAGTCACCATGCCCTCTGCATGTTCCATGGCAACAGCGTTGAAGTTCGCTCCACTGCTCCTCCCCCCACAAGTCTCCTGTCCACTCGGCCCCCAGAGAGGTCGTTCATCAGGTCACCCCACACGAAACTGCAGAGCTCTGCTTAACTGCCTGCCACCCACCGTGGCATTCCATCTTCCTTACAATAAGGGATGTCCTCACTGGGGTTCACCCTGAGTCTCTGTGATGCACCCCAACTCCTCCAGCCTCACTGCCCGCCATCCTGCTGGCTCCCTCCTCTCGTGCCCTACACTAGCCTTCCTACTGTTCCCTCAACGCCCAAGCACGCTCCCACCTCAGGGCTGCCGCACTTACTCTTTCTTCAGCCTGCAAAACTAATGTGCACATGCCTCTCTCAATTATCCATGCCTCTTTTCAAGTATTCTCGCCAGAGGGGCTTTTCCTGACCACTTTATCTAAAATATCTCCCCTCTTCAACCCTTTTGCCCTGCCTACCTGCGCTATAGATTATCCCTTAATAGTATATTCATTTGTATATTTGTTTATTGTCTGTCCGACCCCTCCTCCCAACACTGCCACAGGGTGAACGTCCTCTCCACAAGAGAAGGAACTTTATTCGGTCTTCTGTCACATTCCTGGAGCCTAGAACAGTGCCTGGCACACGGAAGACCCTCTAAATCTTTACTGAGCACCCCCAAATGCCAAGCGTGGATTTGAGTGCTTTACATGAATAAACTCATTTAATCCTCCAAAGAGACTGCAAGATAAGTGATATGATTATCACTCCCATTGGAGGTAGAATATCTTGCCTAAAATCACAAAGCTGGTAGGTGGCAGAAGTAGGAATTGAACGAAGGCAGTCTGGCCCGGCACCTGCTTTCTAACACACAATACGCCTCCCGGAAGGAGCTCAGTGTCTAATGTGGAGGAATTTTTGAGGCTCCATCCTGCCTGGACTCACCATTCAGCACCTTGCCTCCGATCTTGGTCCCAGTTCTGCTTACAGGGCTCTGCCCTGCTGAGACCTGGGCCCTAATTCTGGTAGCTTCAACTCTGTTTCACTCTTTGGTGAGGGTCCTAAGTCTCTGTCTTGGCCCACCTGCGTAGAATCCTTGTCCCCAGAAGTGGGTCCTGCCGTTCCCGAAGACAAGAAGGCTTCTGAGTGTGCCACAGACCCAGAGGCCTTCGGGGGCTATCTGGACTGTCTGGATAAAGCCCATCTCAGGAGCATAAGGACAAGCTGCAGTCGCCGACCCCTGGAAACATGGCTGGCAGCTCATAACTGCCTCCAAAACTGGCCTTTGGAAAGAAGTCCCTCCACAAGTCCCTACTTACTGGGTAACCTTACCAGTTACTCGTTAACTATTCATTAACCATTCCTGCGTCCCTTAGAACACGCCAGACACTGTGTACAGAACTTCCCACACATGACCTTACATCATCCTGTGAGATAGGTATTCCAAGACCCATTTGACAAATTCACAAAGTGGAGAAATTTGCCAAAAGTCAGGGTGGGGACATGAACCCAGACTGTCTGACGCCAGCACCTGTGTCCCTCTGTTCCTCCTCACTGCCACCGGGCACACCTCTCCCAGCCTGAGGACCTGTCTGCTTGCTCCTCACGCCCCTCAAAGACAACAGGGGACAGAAAATTCTGAAACACATTGCCCTGGCTAAGTGCTACGTTCAAATGCATGCGTGCACACGCGCGTGTGCACGCGCACACACACACGTGCACGCGCGCGCATACACACACACACACATGCACGCACACACAGAGTCATGAGGCAAGACCCCAGCCAGTTGATGTCTCCACTTGAAATTAATAGATAGCTACACTGGGGCATCTCAGGACTATCCACATTTATATTTAATAATAACTATCAAGTTATTATCTTTGACATTAATTGCAGGAATTTGAACAGATAATTACACCTCAAGACATGAACTTCTCTTTTGCTTACTAAAACTCATAGGGGACTTGCCTGTGACTGAGGCCTGAGTCATTACATCCCCTGCAGGAGCTGCCAGCGGTGAGCAGCAACCACAAGACTATCAAGCACTACGACACAAGCATTTCTGCCAGGCCTACTGCATACTAAGTAGCAAAGTCCAGTGGCTAGAGTTCTGAATTAACTACTCAAAGGTCCAGGTTTGAGCCCCAGCTCTGCCACTCATTTGCTGGGTGACTTTGGGTAAGTTACTCTGTATCTCTGAGCCTTGGCGAAAAGAGAGAATGGAACCAACTGGCATCTATAGAGATCTCCTTTAGATTGGGTGTTCTACGGAGAGACAAAGAGGCTTCAGATCCCACACAGCAGGGGCCAAAGGAAAGTCTGCTGTCAATGGAAAAGACCAGGAAGACATTCTATGTTAGAGATGATTGACCTTTGAATGTAAAATACCTGATCTAGTAAGATAACTATCAGAATGATGGATGGATTCATTCATTCATTCATTCATTCATTCAGGACAGAAACAGCCAACCCGACCTTTACTCAAGTCCTGACTCTGGGAAGAGTCCTCAGCTTTGGAGTCAGCCCCTCTAGGGAGGGCACCCCAGGTCTAACTCTTACAACCAGTAAAACCTTTGGCAAGTTATTTAACCTCCCTGAACCTCAGTTTCTGCATCTTTAAAATGAGCTAATAGTTCCCATTGCCTCCATTTACCAGTTTCCCAAAGACTGAGAATACACACTCAAATCAAAGGAAATAAAAGTCTGTCACCCACAGATCTGAACAGCTTGGACACACACGGGACTGCTCAAAAGCCAAAATGAGCTTCTTAACTCACAAAATAGGTACTTTATATCCTGTACTCATCATCAGTATAGTTGGAGCTCCCCATTCATTTAATAAGCTCTTATGGAGTATCCTTTCATAACCATTGCTGTGCCAGGTCTCAGTATTCACAAGTGGGTAAACGTGGTTTCCTTCCACAACAAGCCTCAGGTCTGGAGGGGAAGACGTGCATAAAGCAGCACCTACAATCCAAGGTATTCTCAGTGGTTTGCATCCAGCACAATGCAGACAGGTGCTGTATAAATATTATTTGAAAAAGAAAAAAATTAATTAGCAAGATAAGGGAAATCCAGAGTACCATGGGACCACATAAAAGGGAAACCAAATTAGATATGGAAGGTCACAAGGGCTTCCTTGAGAAAGAAATGCTTCAAAGAAAGAATATTCCAGACAGAGGAAAAATTACTTGCAAATCCAGAGGAAAAGCACAGATTTTAGTCTACCAGAGAACTGAGAGCAGTTCAGTGACTGTTGCTCAAAGGTCACAAGCAGCAAGAGAGAGAGACAAATCTATGTAAGTACACAAGGACCAGCTCTTAAAGGTCATTATGGGGTTATTTAAGGAGGGTGGATTTTCCTGAGGGCAGTAGGGAGCCTTTAAGGGCTTTTAAAAGGCAGACACATCATTAGATAGCCATTTTAGAGCTATGCTTCTCAAATCTTAATGCACTCAGGTATTACCTCAGGGTTTTGTTAAATGCAGATTCTGATTCAGTAGATATGAGGCAGGGCCTGGGATTTGAGGATTCTAAGATCATGCATTTCTAATGAACTCCCAGGTGATACCATTGGTGCTGGTCCACGGACAGCACTTTGAGTACCAAGATTTTAAAGTGGTGATTCTAGCTAGTTTTGGGAAAGAGATGAGAAGAGAGCAGGAACAAGGAGCCAGGGACACCAGTTGTATGAATGATGGTGAGGAAATGGGCTGAGGAAGTGGCTAATGGAACAGAAATAAATAAGCAGAGATGGACTATTGCGGGATTTGTTGGGGAGAAGAAGGCAAGCATGTTGCTCTGATCCCTACCTTGGGCATCTGAGTGAATCAAGGTAGCATTCACCAACACTGGAACCCAGAAGGAGAAGCCAAGTTGGGTGAGAAGGATAAAGATGAATCATAAAGAGGAAAAGAAGATTGAGGAATTCATCATAAAGATGAATTCATCTTTATAAACACTACGGTTTTGAGCTTCCTCTGAAAATTAGAAGTACAGATACCGAGTAAACAGTTCAATGTACAGATGGGCAGTTCAGAAGACAATTCTGGACTAAAGACATAGATCTGGGAGCCAGCAGAAGGTAGATTTTATTTTTGCTTCTCTATAATGCCAAAGAAACAAGAGCTACAACTTCCTTTCTCCTGACAGCCTTCAAAGGACTTTCAGTGCGAGGAGCAGGTGGCTCTACAGCAGGTGGCCCCATGCACTCCCCTTCTCGAGCTTGTCCATTGCTCTCCCATGGTCCCCCAAAAGCAAGCACGAATGGGGTGTGCTAGGAACGTGAGTGCTCCCTGACAGAGTTCTGGTGGGAAGCTCATCTGGTTTGACTTTGTTTCTGTCCACTGAAATCCACACTCGATCTCCTTCATAAAGTGTTTGAGAAAATGAAATGAGAGAAGATTGCAAAGGGTATCTGGCACTATGCCTGGCAGAGCGTGGAAAGAGGGAGCTAGGTTATAGTCACATGAAGTACCATGCCCAGGGGAACCAGCAAGGTTGGTTGGATTTAAATCCCAGGAGGTCAGATGAGCTCCAGACAGGGGCAGGCATGGGAAACAGGAAATATGGGAGCAACTCCTGCACGTACGGTCAACTGGCATTTTACAAAAGAGCCAAAAATACTCAATGTTATTGAACTCAATGTTATTGAAAATAAAACTGGAAAAGCACATGGAGAAAAATGAAATTGGACCCCCATCTTACATGACTCACAAAAATTAATCTGAAATGGTTTAAAGACTTAAACATAAGGTCTGACCACAAAATTCCTTAGAGAAAACATAGGGAAGAAGCTCCTTGACATTGGTCTTGGTAATGATTTCTTGAATATAACACCTAAAGCACAGTAGTGAAAGCAAAAATCAAAAATAGGACTTCTTTTGTACAGAAGAAGCTTCTGTACTACAAAAGAAACAATCAACAAAATGAAAAGATAACCGACAGAATGGGTGGAAATTCTTGCAAACCATATATCAGATAAGGAGTTAATATCCCAAATATATAAAATATATTTTGATATATATTTATGTATATGTTATATATATAATATATATTAAATATATATTATATATAATTAATTTATATATATATATATATATATATATATAAATTAAACAAATCAGAACAAAACCCAGAAAAACTCTATGTGATTAAAAAATGGGAAGAAGGGGGTGCCTGGGCGGCTCAGTGGGTTAAGCCTCTCCCTTTGGCTCAGGTCATGATCTCAGGGTCTTGGGATCAAGCCCCACAGCGGGCTCTCTGCTCAATGGGGAGCCTGCTTCCCCCTCTCTGCCTACTTGTGATCTCTTTCTCTCTGACAAGTAAATAAATAAAATCTTTAAAAAAAAATTAAATAAAAATTTTAAAAAATGGGAAGAGGAACTACATAGACATTTTTCCAAAGAAGACATCCAAATGGCCAACGGGTGCATGAAAAGATGCTCAGCATTACTAATCACTAGCAATATGCAAGTCAAAAGCACAATAATACAGCACCGTACACCGGTTAGGATGGAAGACAAGACACAACAAGTGTAGGCAAGAATGTGGATAAAAGGGAACCCTTATGCACTATTGGTGGAAATGTAAAATAGTTCAACCACTACAGGGGCGCCTGGGTGGCTCAGTGGGTTAAAGCCTCTGCCTTCAGCTCGGGTCATGATCTCAGGGTCCTGGGATCGAGCCCCACATGGGGCTCTCTGCTCCGCGGGGAGCCTGCTTCCCCTCTCTCTCTGCCTGCCTCTCTGCCTACTTGTGATCTCTCTCTCTATGTCAAATAAATAAATAAAATCTTTAAAAAAAATAGTTCAACCACTACAGAAAACAGTAGGGAGTGGCTTTAAAAAATTAAAAATAAAACTACCATATGATTCATCTATTCCACTTCTGGCTATATATCCAAAGGAAATGGAAACATTTCAAAGAGATACCAAGAAGATATCAGCACTCCCATTTTTATTGCACAATATTCACAATAGCCAAGATATGAAAACAATCCAAGTGCCCATCAAGGAATGAATGGATAAGGAAGATGTGGTGTATATGAATAAATAAGAGTATCATTCAGCCATGAGAAAGGAAATCCTGCCATTTGCAACAACATGGGTGGATTTTAAGAGTATTATGCTAAGTAAGGTACATCAGATAGAGAAACACAAATATTGCCTGATATCACTTATATGTGGAATCTAAAAAAGCTGAACTTGTAAAAATAGAGTAGAATGGTAGGGCCTGGGGGTAATGAAACCGGGGAGAGGTTGCTTAAGGACACAGACTGGGAACTACCAGATAAATAAGTCAAGGATTACTAATGCACAGCATAGGGATTATAGTCAATGATACTGTATAATAAACTTCAACGTTGCTAAGAGACTAGATCATAATTTTTCTCATCACATACACATACATAAAAATTCATATGACATATTAGAGGTGTTAGCTAATGCTACAATGATAATCATGTTGCAATATAATCAACACCTTATATACCTTAAATTTATACAATGTTATATGTCAATTATATCTAAATTTTTGAAATAAAATAATATTAAAAACAAATACATGAGGAAACTGGCCTTGTGCATCAGACTAATTGTGGAAATCAAGGCACAAAGTCAGCAAGACCAGGCATAAGGTTACTGCTTGCTGACATATCAAGCTCCTGGCCTGGAGCTCCTTGACACCCCAAAACCAGGCCTGAGACCTGTTCCAGAGAATGGAATGGCCAAGGATCTCTGGCTGTGGAGTTGGAAAGATGCTGTTTCACACCTCTATGCCTTTACTGACACAGCTCCCTCCATGCTTTCCTTTGTCTCTCTACCATTTCCTTTCAAAACCCAGCTCAAGTCAGCTTTTGCCAGATTTTTCTGGACTCTCCACTTCTGTCTTGGTGTCCCCAATTACTCTATATAGGGAACCACCATACCCTGTACATCAATTTATTATGTGTATATTTTGTGCCCTTCAATAGATGGGGAGTTCCACACGGCGACTGCACTGGAGTCATATCAGGATCATATCCACATGTAATAGCCAGACTATTCTGCTGAATGAATAGATTGACTTTCGTTTTCTGCAATATGACTGATGTAGTTGTCAAGGAAAAAGACTCCCGGCACAGGACACCTAAAACGCTAGTAAAACATTTTTAAATCTCCTTTCACTTACATGGCTGAGCTGGCAGAAAAGTAAAAGAAATTCTCAGAAGTTAAAAACAATGAGAAACCATAAATCCAGAGAGATACACAAGTACTAAAAACTGACATTCTCTCTGGAGGCCTCTGTCCATCCCTAGTGGTTAGGGACTGATTTTAATGGGCCTCACGAGCACGGGAGGACAGGAAATAAAGCGTGGAACTAGAACGAGATAGAAGGTCTCGTTCTCAATTAGAGGTCTCACTGAAAACTAGGACCTCCAAAAAAAGAACCATCCTCAATGGTATGAACTAGATCTTAAAAAAAATCTTCCCCGTAGGATGGGCAAACAGTAGAGACCTTCAGTGTTTTGATCCTGACTCTGAGTAAAGCATGAGAAAAAGGGGAGAAAGGGGAATCTCCCTAGAGAATTCTTAATCACAAGACTTTACTCAAATGGATTCGGAACTGGAATCTACACTACCTGTGAGGACAGAAAAACCCTAAGTCAAACATTTAGTTTAAAGTTGTTCCAGGATGACCAGTAAATTTTAAGCAGAATGAACAGAAGGAAAATCATACCAAATGCATTTTAGTCAAACTGTAAAACACTAAACTTAAAGAGAAAAATCTTAAAAAATAAATGTAATTCTTAGTCCAGCTAGAAGAATCCCAAACAGAGGAAAATTTCTTCCCCCCTTCAACACAAATAAGTTGGAGATAAGAAAAAAAAAAAAGAGAGAGAGAGAGAAAAGGATATACCTTGCAAACAGTAATCATAGAAAGAGCTGGAGTGATTATACTAACATCAGAAAAAAATAGACTTTAAGAAAAAAAATTACCATCACCAAAAAAGGACATTTTATAATGAAAAAAGATCAATTCATCAAGAAGATATATTCATTATAAACATATATACACTTGAAAACAAAGCCCTAAAACACATGAAGAAAAAATTGACAGAATTGAAGAAACCAACAACTCAACAATAGTAGGAGAATTCAGTACCACTCTCAATAATGGTTAGAACATCTAGACATAAAATTTAAAAACATAACCTTAATGCAACTTGATTTTGAAGGCCTCTTCAGATGTCCTGCCAAGAATTTTGCCTGAATTTCTGCCAACACTCAAGTCATATATTTTGCTTTATTGTTGCCAGGAGATCATTAATACTCACCCCATTTTATGTCTTCCCTTAACCAATGTTTTATGAGATACTTTCCCAATTCCACAAACAATTCAATACTTATGGGAAATGTATACCTGTCATGCTTTGCTTAATAATGATACAAGAAAAGATGCAGGTTACTAATGACTCAGAAATGATATCGTGTAGAGCTGACATTGTACAAGGCTATTTGTGGAAAATTTAATTGTTGAGAAATAAGTACACAAAAAGCTTCTGGGTTGTCTGGCCCTCCACTGGGACCCCTGGGTTTTGGTAATTAAGGTGTATTGTCTGCTAGTGATGCAAAGGTTGTGGAAAACTATGAAATGTCTCTCTGGCTAAATGGTTTTTTTTTTTCAAACAATAAGAGATTATCCAGAAAGTACATCATAGGAGAAATTGTTAAAAGAGCTAAAAAGAGGAAGCTGAGGGAGAGGCATGATAGGGTTCTCCAACTATTGGAAGGGTTGCTATATGGAAAAGGTGATAAATTTGGCCTATAACTATTCATTTATTCAACAAATTAATATGAGTGTGTACTATGTGCCAGGAATTGTGCTAGATGCTAATAATAAAAGAATGGGGAGAAACTAGCATTAAGGAGGAAAAGACATGTAGTACACATTACTTCACAATGTAATAAGTGCATCAATCAGAACAGGTCACAGGAAGAGTATGCTATGAGAGTAGATATACGATGGGATATCAGGGAAGGCTTCTTCGAGGAGGTGTCTGTTCAACTCAGAGAACTCAAAGTTTATCAGAAAGATGAAGAGACAAGGACTACAGGAAGAGGCATGAGCAGAAGCATGAAAGCATGAAAAGGGAGGGGATGTATGGGGAATTATGTGATTCCACATTCTCAGGGTGCAAAGTAAGGGTAGGAGGTAGTGGTAGAAGGGGTGAACAGGTGCACAGAGGCCAATTAGGATGGGTTTGGAGCATCTGAGTTCTCGGCTCAAGGCTCTGTGCTCAGCAGGGAGTCTGCTTCTTCCTCTGCCCCTTTCTTCAGTCATGCTCTCACTCTCTCTGAAAGGTTTTATTAAACCTTTTAAAAAGGGGGGGTGGGTTTAAACTCCTATTGGCAAGCCGAGAAGGGAAATTATAGTTCTTATATGTTATTCTAATTGAGCTAAACTAAAACCTGTAGTGAAATCATAAGTTACAGGGAAAAAATATAAGGTCTGGTATAAGGAAAAGCATTTTAATTAGCTAGAGCTGCAAAACCAGGAAGTTGTTTTGCAGAATATGATCAACACCAAGATTAGCCAGAGATACATGTTAGAGATACAACAAAATTTGTTAGGGTATAATAAAAAGGATTCCCAGGAAAAAAAAACCTATATGAGGAAAACTTTAAAACACTCCTGACTTGCATGACTGGAAAAGCATCCTCAGATAAAACAACAGAACATCATTTAATGTGTCCTCTCGCTAGATATTTAGTTTATATCAAATTCTTAACTATTAAATAGTGAACATCTTTGTTCAGTGGCATGGGGGCAAGTGTTTAACAACTAAGGAAGGGGCCTTGATTTCTAGCGTTTTCCATGGTGTACATACTTTGGCATGGCTGATTTTTAGCCCCCTCGAGAAGGCACAGGAGGAGGGATTGGGGAGACAGGTGCACAGTTGGTACAAACCCACTGGCCATCTCCAGTACACCACTGCTTCTCTTTAAAGCCTTGTCCCCGGGATGCCTGGGTGGCTCAGTTGGTTGAGCAGCTGCCTTTGGCTCAGGTCATGATCCCAGCGTCTTGGGATCGAGTCCCGCATCAGGCTCCTTGCTCGGCGGGGAGCCTGCTCCTCTCTCTCTGCCTCTGCCTGCCTCTCTGCCTGCTTGTGTTCTCTCTCTGTTAAATGAATAAATAAAAATCTTTAAATAAAAAAATTAATAAATAAAGCCTTGTCCCCATTATATCCTTAAATTTGTGGATGTAGAATGATTGGAATAATAAACACAAGTACTTTGTGGAATCCTTATACATACTGAATAAGATATTCTTTTTTAAAGTCCTGGAATAGTCTGATATCATAGAGAGAGCTCTAAACCTGAAGAGCTTACTGTTGCCTCCTGTGAGAAGCACAGCACATTGTGTGTGTCTCTAAAATCACACCATATTACAACTATCTCCCCAACAAGAGTGCGAGCCCTCAACAGAAAAGGACTCTGCCTTACTCGGGTGTATACCACAGTACCTAGCACAGAAGTATCTGCCTTACTCAAGTCATGACCTTTGACAAATCAGTTTCCTTCTCTAAACTTGAATGTCCTCATTCATTTTTTCCCAGTGTGTCCCACAGAGATGCTCTATACAAAAAAAAAAAAAAAAAGGAAAAAATGTGGGCAGATGCTCTGTGATTAAGGCAGTTGGAAAATAATAGGAAAATCAAGCTAGATTCTGCTATTGGAGTCACAGAGCACATTTCTAGAACAATGCATCTGAGAAGCCTAGCAGTGAGTAAACTAGTCTACTTTTGTCTTCCCTGCTGAAGTTTTATGGTTTTGCCATAGAATAGCTCCAACTGGTTGGGAAACTCCAAGCAAGACGGTGAAAATCAAATCACAAATGTTAGTAGAGTGAGATCACATCATTAGCATTTGTACTGGGAGGCCCAGACTGCAGAAGGTTCCCTTCCAGGGTCTCTCCTAAACAATTCCCATGCTCGCATGCACCTTCCAAGCCAGAGTCACCTAGATGTCCTGGGCTCTTCACTGTGTCAGAACTCACCTTCACTTTGCCTAAGTCGTTCTTGGATAAAATGTTATCGATTTCCCATCTGAGGTCCCAGTATACACAGACTTCCCATTTGCTCACCCTTTCGAAATTGCCATAGACTTGACCTAATTTATGGTCATAACCTTGCTTGCACAAGGAGTCTCCCAAGTGTTTTAATCGTACATCCCAACTTGCAAAAATATTTTGGAATGCACTCCTAATGTACCTTATTCATTAATTTGTAAATTATGGGCATGCTCTGTTGTCGTAACATAATACGACCGTCATAAAACTCATAAGAATGGAGATGTAAATCAGATGAAAAAAACGGAAATAAGCAGAAGTAGATGTTCTAATGTTTTCGTACAACCCCCAGCAGGTTGCTTTGGGCTCCCCTGGTGTGCATGCCCCTGTCTTTGGAGACCAGCCTTTAGGGTTTGAGCAAAAGTAGAGGCTACACCAGCTCCTGAGCTGAGCAGATAAGCTCTACTCGAATGGCCACTCCTGCTTCTGAGAGGGGTGACCAGCCTTTGTCAGAGAATCTGCAGCACTGCGGCATTTCAGCACAGTGGGCTTCAGTTTGAAATGGACCTGGATTCAAATTCTGTTTGTCATCTCGCTGGCACGTGACTTGGAGCACATACTACTCAGCAGTAATAGCAGCTCTCATTTATTAGGGATTTCCTAGGGGTCAGGCAGTCTGCTAAGCACTTTAACGCACATGATCTATTTATCCTTATATGTCATGCAATTAAGATATTATTATTCCTACTTCATAACTCAGGGAAACCAATACACTAAAAGGCTACATAATTTGCCTGAAGTGAACCCCATGTCTGTCTGACTCCAAATTCCAGACTCCTGAGCGCCACACTCTACCGCCTCCCATACTCACCCTCTCTGAGCGTCTGGTGTTTTATTTATGAAAAGGAGATAAATAGTACTTGCAAAATGTGAGCACAGCACCTGGGCACAACAAATATCAGAAGTTCTTGTCAAACTTCCAGGTAAGTCCCCAAAAAGGTGCCAAAGGCGAGTCATCAGAATAAGGGTGTAGAGGGAGTTAACCATGTTGGGCCCTGTCTAAGAAAAGCAGGGACTAGGAAAAGCAGGGCGCCCCCCGTAGAAGGCAAGTATGTGTGGGTTCTGCCCTGCCTTGCCCCGTGGCCTTGGGGGCAGGGGTTTCAGAGCTTTCTGGAGGACCCACCCAAAGTGGAGGTGGGAGCCTAGGACCTCCCCAGCTTCCTGACTCCCAGGGTCAACACCATCAGCTACTTCCCCTCTGACTCCACGGTCATCACGCAAATTTCTGAAAGCATTTCAGATCTCCGTGAAGGAGAGAATTCACTGACCATTAATGTCCTATAACAGGGCAACTAAATTAATAAACTGACACTTTTGAAACTCTAAGATGTGGAAGAAAGATGCAAACCTAAAGACCTGGATCCCACACTGTCTGGATGGCGGTGCGACTTCAAGGCCTCATTCATTTCCACCTTTCTCCACCATAGACTGCCACTTCCCCAAATCCCTAAGGGCCCTTTGCCCTCTTCTGAGTTCTAAATCTGAGGGGGTTTTTTGTTTGTTTTTGTTTTAGGACTTATTTATTTATTTGACAAAGAGAGACACAGTGAGAAAGGGAACACAAACAGGGGGAGTGGGAGAGGGAGAAGCAGGCTTCTCGCTGAGCAGGGAGCCTGATGTGGGGCTCGATCCCAGGACCCTGGGATCATGACCTGAGCCAAAGGCAGACGCTCAATGATTGAGCCACCCAGGTGTCCCTAAATCTGAGTTCTAAACCACTTCACTCCCCTGCTAGGCCACTTTCCCTCTTATGAAATAATCAACATTCCTCCCCAGCAGGGGAGCCAGCAGGATGTCCTTTAAGGCCTGAAGACACTCAGAAGGAAGAAGCCATATCACAAATGTAAACAGCACTAAAATCACTCATCACTTTAATCATTCAAAGCAGCCTGAGTGTGGAAACATGAAGGTTGCAACCATCACACTCTTGTCAGCCCTAAATGTGTAGGATTGTTGGCTTGGTTTGCCCTCCACGGCTGTTGATTCAATTCGCAATCAAGGGGAAACCACTCCATGATTCAGTCTGATTCCACAATAAACACTTCTGCTACCCCTACACTTTGGCAGGGAGCCCCTAAATCACTTTTTATAGGGACAGGTTCAACGATGCACGTGGTAACTACTCTTACGTAGTACCTCCCGCTCGCTGCGTTAGGTATTAGGAGTGGGGCAGAGGGCTGCGAAAGATGACAGATGTCCTTTTTTCCATTTCTTCTTTATTTTTAAGGGTAGAAAGGTCAAGAAAAATTAAATTACAACAATAATAATTCAAAACGCACCCATGTTACCACCCTCGACACAAAAATCTTCACTATCAGGGTGCCTGGGTGGCTCAGTCGTTAAGCGTCTACCTTTGGCTAGGGTCATGATCCCAGGGTCCTGGGATCAAGCGCCACATCAGGCTCCCTGCTCTGTGGGCATCCTGCTTCTCCCTCTCCCACTCCCCCTGCTTGTGTTCCCTCTCTCACTGTGTCTCTCTCTGTCAAATAAATAAAGTCTTAAAAAAAAAAAATCTTCACTATCACATACAGCCCTCCATGTATATACATATTAGCCTGATGGCCAAGCCCCTGCACAGGGCAGTGAGCGGTAGGGGCTGAATCCTAACGGCCCCAGTCAGGGAGGTGGACCTGTGACCTTAGACACGTTCTCAGGACTCTCTGCCCTTCCCTTTTCTTGTGGTTGAAATGGGAACAAGGATGATCCCTATGTCATGAGGGCTGAAGGAGTTATACATGCAAAGCATTTACAAAGTGTCTGCCATAGAGCAAGCAGTCACTAAATGGGTGCTGTTAATTATGGCATCCACACTTAATGTCCAATAGCTGTTATTTATTTGTTCACTGGCATTTGCTGACTCTACATATTCTTCGTGCCCGTTTGCTCCATAGGCAAGGGGCTGGGGGTGCTCCTTGGAGTTGTTTCATTTTTCCAGAAGCAGGGAGACACACTCTCCAGTCAAAACCCTGCAGAGGGTGTTATGGCATGGATGGGAGGAAGAAGACAAACACCAGGAGTGGGTAGACCTCTTTTCCATCTTCGCTTGCCCCTCCCCCCTTCCTGTCATAGATCTACTCCAGATCACCCTTGCTAACAACTGATATATTGCCCTTACTTTGTTTATGCTCATCGAATCGTATGCAAACTTACAGAGAGGGGCTGTATGTGAGGGCATACGGGACAAGAGACGAGAGTGTGTGTTCTCTTAAAAATGGGATCATACGATAATATATTTCTATCCAAGCTGTTTTACTCACTTGAAATATCTCAGCTGAAGGTGGTTTGTGTACCTACAACTTTAAATAGAGCATTTATGCCAGCAGGACTTTATCTGTGGGAGCCCCCTGGGCCTGGGTTGAGCAAGGATTTACATTCCCTTTGCCTGGAACCCAGGGCATTAGCAACCTAAGTCTACTTTATTTTGCACATTAGTGCTTCTTATACAAATGTACATATTTTTATATTGTACATATTGAATATTATAAACACTACAGTTTATAAACACTATAAACACTATAGTGTTTGTAATACAGGAATGTGATACAGGTAATGTGAACTAGGAACTCAAACACAAACAACAGCAGACCTTCAGAAATAAAGGCTTAAAAGAGATTTCTGATTTCCTCCACCCAAGTCCAGGATAAAACAGATAACACGTTGTTACTTTTTTTTTCTTTTTGTTGGTGGACAAAATTTCTTCTGGTACTTTCATTCACAGCGTTATGCAGGGGTTTCCGTTCCAATTCCCAAGTTAACTGGAGCCTGAAGCCTTGTCTCCTTCCATCGCTCTCCCCCGAGAGTGGTTAAAACCCGGTTACTAAGACCAGCAGCCCCACTGCACTTCTTCAGTCCCCTAAGAGATTCTCTTAACTTCCTGCAAGCTCAGCTCTGCATTTTAAGAGACGTTGGCTGTGCTTTATCAATTATTCTAGGAATTCATCAGATGACTTTTTCAGGATCCCTATTGTGCTGCAAAGCTCGGAGGGAAGTCAGAGCCTATTATCGTAGTTGTACACCCATTAGATTCGCGCCCATCTCCCAGGCATTGAATGATTAAGTCATCACGCTTGTGCAGCTCAGTATACTTTCCAAAGTGCCTTTCATGTCCATTACATTCTTTGGTAATCTCAACAACCCCATGAGATAGATACTCCAGATATTTTTATTTTCATTTTATAGAGAAGGAATAGACGCTCAGAGAAGCTAAGTGTCTTACCCACAGGGGCCAACCCGGGAGTAGCATCCCGGTTCCACCCGCTCGTTGCCTTTCCCGAGCTGCACCACCAAGCTTCTATCACAGCCATATACTGATTCATCCCCTGGCCTCTTGTGAATTCCTCTTGAGCTCCTACTGTGAGCCAGGGCCAGGCACTGGGATTGAAAAACTGAAGAAAAGAAAGGCCTTCCTAGGGGCTCCCAGGTTAGCAGAAGGAAAATAAAGTAAAATCCTCAAATACAATACATTCAGGTACAAACTGCAGAGAGAACACTAAAGAGGAGAACATTGAATTTGCCCAGATGCCATTGATGACCTCTATTTCTAGTATATGAAGGAGGAAAAAAAAATGCTATTCAAAGCTGGCTGCAGACTTCCTCTTATTCAGCAAAACATATTGATGTTTACAATAAACCCCTCCGTAATGCAAAAAAAAAAAAAGGAATCCAGAAAATCCAATTGCATGAAATGCTAAAGTGGCATTATTGCAAGGTTAATGAAAAGCAATATTTGTCAGAAGGGATTCCAGTTACCGTATAATACGCATGACATGTGGGACCGCGGAGATACTCCTTACAACTGTTAGTTTTTCTCGACTGAGAGAGGCAGGGAGACACACTGCCCAGTCAAAATCCACTTAGGGTAGGGTAACCTGCCTGGGAAGAGGGCAGGAAGAGCCGGAATCTGTCACTGACCAGTTAGTGTACATTAAACTGAGGACATTCAACATGCTCACATAGGAGTCACTTCCTCCTTCCCCCTGGTCCCCCATCACACTCTCCCATCCCAAGTGACTGGAATTTAAAATCCAGCTGCGTGGAGGGAGGAAAAAATTGTTAGTTGTATTATATCTGAATTTTGTCCTCCCAGGGCACCATTATTTCCGGGTTCTATTGTATTTAACTGTGAAAAGGTAAGCTCCACCATAAAAACTGGAGGAGAAAGACTAAAAGAACTAGAAAACCCCCTATAATAAGTATGAAAATTTCTGAGGGAAGGTCAGGGAAGATGATACGAGGCTGGAAAGAGAAAAGAGCTAAACAACAAGAGAGGTAGGCCAAGGGATGACATGAAGGAAAGAACAGAGGAGTTTAATGTACAATTTTCAGTTGTTTGTTGTGTGGAGATCAAGGTTACCCATCTCCTCTGCAGGGCGCCTGGGTGTTTCAGCCGGCTAAATGTCTGCCTTGGGTTCAGGTCACCATCCCAGGGTCCTGGGATCCTTCAGCGGGGAGTCTGCTGCTCCCTCTCCCACTGCTCCTGCCCTCTGCTCATGCTGTCTTTCATGCACTCTCTCTCTCTTTCAAAATGAATAAATAAAAACCTTTTTTTAAAAAACTGTCTATAAACTGCTACACCCACAATTTTTGGTTGGCGGTCCTTCAGGGAACCATGGAATCAGAGCTGTGTTCCTTGGGACTGCAGTGGGGTGATGTGTAGGCAACAGCACGCAGAGGAAAGAGACGGACGGGTCCACAGAATCTGGACACTAGAAGTTCAAGGTGTCTGGGAGCAATGTGTGTGGCCCACTAATTAAACTGGTAGGGAAGCTCAACCCCATCCTGCTTAAGCATTCTGTAAAATTCAGAGAGACATAACACACCACTGAAGCCTAAAAAGATACATTGAAAATCTGAATGAAATAGAGAAGTTTCTAGGAAAATATAATTTGCCTGAAGATTTCTCAGAAGAAATAAAAAATCTTAAGTGGTTTTTAGTTTCTAGAGAAGAAAGAGGAAGTTGTCAAAAAATGGCGTCCCAACCAAGAAGCACCAGGCCCAACATTTTCTGGCAGAATTATACGAACTTCTGAAGAGCAGGTAATTTCAATGGTGTTTAAATTTGTCTAGTGTACAGAAAGAAATTTTCTAAGTTATTTCTGTAAAGAGAGTATTACATTGACATCAAAACCTGCTCAATACTCCACACACAGTAAAAATTAAAGACAAATTTCACTTAATAGCAATGAAAAAATCCTAAATAAAATATTAACCAACAGAAAGCAATGGCACATCAAAACAATAATATGTATTATCTAAGTAAAGCTGATTCCAGGAAGCAGAGATGGTTTCATATCAGGAAATGCATTGATTATTCAAATTTATTGATCTAAGGAAAAAAGCCATACTGGGTTCTTAGGAGCTGAAAGGGCATTTAACAAACCTCTACTGCTAGTCTTGATTTTTTTTAAAGCCAAATATCCTATAATCCAGCAATTGTACTACTAAGTATTTACCCAAAGGATATAAAAAAAACTGATTTGAAGGGATACAGGCACCCTGATGATTATAGCACCATTATCAACGATAGCCAAATTACAGAAAGAGCCCAAATGTCCATCGACTGATGATGGATAAAGAAGATGTGGTATACATACACAATGGAATATTACTCAGCCACAAAAAGAATGAAATTTTGCCATTTGCAATGATGTGGATGGAGTGAGAGTGTATTATGCTAAGCAAAATAAGTCAGTCAGAGAAAGACAACTATCATATGATTTCACTCATATGTGAAATTTAAGAAACAAAGAAAATGAACATAGAGGGGGGAAAAGAGAGGCAGACCAAAAAACAGACTCTTAACTATAGAGAACACACTGATGGCTACTAGAAGGGACGTGGGCAGTGGGATGGGTTAAATGGGTGATAAGGAGTGTGCTTGTTATGATCAGCACTGGGGGTTGTATGTAAATGATGAATCATTAAATTCTACACCAGAAACCAGTATTATACTGCATGTTAACTACCTGGAATTCCAATAAGAATGTAGAGAAAAAACTATAAATAAATAAATAGCCTAATAAAATAGGAATCTTTGAAAAGACTCTAAGAAGGGAACTCAGAGGACCAGACTCTGAACTTGGCACATCCTCCCTATTCCCACCTACTGGTGATGGTGACACTTGTGTCAACAATGACCACGCTTATATACAAGGAATTGGAAGCAATTAGGTTGAGGGTCCCTTAATGTAATGGCTTAATGTTTTTCTCTATTCCTGATTTTGTCTTTACATTTTCCTTGTCCATTCTTAATGTGATTGGCATTGCTCAACTTAAAAAAAAAAAAAATAGGAATCTTTGAATAATTCGGGGGGGGGGTTGTTTATACATATATATAGAGAGAGATGCATAAATATATAAGCACACACGTATATATCCTCAATATATTATATTCCTTAATATAACAAATATTCTTTTCCATGTATGTGTGTATACTATACATATACATATATATTATATATACACATACATACACTTATTCTAAAGACAGCAATATAATAAAGTCAGAAATAAGAAGGCTCACTCTAACTACTATAATTTAACCTGGTCCCAAGGGTAATATAAATGTAATTATAAATATAACTACTGGGGATGCCTGGGGGCTTGGTTGGTTGAGCATCTGACCCTTGATCTCAGCTCAGGTCTTGACATCAGGGTTATGAGTTCAAGCTCCATGCTGGACTCCAAATAAGTCATTACAAATATAACTATACAAGAGAAGGAAATGAGAAGCATTAAAACTGGAAATAGCAACATCAAACTATTACCATGATATGGTGATATATCTGGAAATCCCAAGAGAATTGAACAAAAAAACTGCTATAAGCAATAGGAAAATTCAGCAAGATACAGGATTGTTGATGATAAAACTAGAAATAGTCCCCAAATCCATCAGATGGAGAGTAAGAGGAAATTAAACTATGTACACAGAAGGGCACCCATTTAAAATAATGATGTATGACTATAGCAATATAAAAAAATGCTTACAAAATATTTTTGAGTGGAAAACATTACATTATAAAATAGCATGTATAAAATGGTCCCATTTAAATAATATAATATGTATATATGTATGCATGCATATGTGTGTTTTTGTGTGTATGCCTAAAGAGATACTTGGAAGGGTGTTTATTAAAATGTTAGCATTAGGTATCTTTGGCTTGTAGTTTACTGGTGCTTTAATTCTTTGTACTGTTCTATGTTGTTTGATCTTTTTTCCAAAAGCCTGCATTATTTTTATAAAAATAATAAAGCCATTTTCAACTCATAGTGAGATAGTAAAAGAAGTTATTAGCCACTATCAGATGATGCTTTTGGTCCTGGCAGCTATAAAGATTAATTAGTGCTGTGTATGCCCTAATATTGAACAAGGATTTTGTTTGTGCATGCACAAAATTAGCCCTCCGAAAAGAAGGACTGACACTTGAGTTCTCCAGTCTCTCCTTCCCAGTGGAATAGAACTCAGACTTCACAAAAAGAGAAACAGACACAAATCTGAATGACTGAAACCTAAACCTCAGTCAGTGCATGCCTTGTCAAATTTCCAGTGACAGCACTATTTACAGGTTCAAAGAGTTCTGTTGTGCAAACTTAGACATGGAGAAAGATGGTGTGCTGTGGAAAATGTCAGATGACCCCAAAATGGCTTTAGAGAAAACAATGATACTAATGATAAAAATGCATGTAAAAGATTAGGTAAAATTGTTTATGAAGTGTAACAGTATAAAAAGTAATATTCTAAATTTTCTGCAACTTGAGATTTTTTTTTATAGATTTATTTATTTGTCAGACAGAGAGAGCACAACCGGAAGCAGTAGGCAGAGGGAAAAGCAGGCAGAGGGAAAAGTAGGCTCCCCTGCTGAGCAAGGAGCCCTGTGCGGAATTCGATCCCAGGGCCCTGGGATCATGACCTGAGCAGAGGACAGACGCTTACCAGACTGAGCCACCCAGGCGTCCCCAGATTTTTTTTAATAGATGTAACAAAAAATACATTAATAGTACACATGTAGCTTTTTTCCTAGTCCCTTCAAAGTCTGTATGTTCAAGGAAGCCACTTACAAAAATAATTTTTTTGAGGAATTTTCTCAAAAGGGAAAAAGAGGACTCTCCTGGGACACCTGAGTGGCTCAGTCAGTTAAGCCTCTGACTCTTGATTTCTGTTCATGTCATGTCAGGGTCCAAGGACCAAATCCCACATGGGGCGCTGCGCTGGGCATGGAACTTGCTTAGGATTCTCTCCCTCTCTCTCTCCTTCTGCACACACACCCCCCAAAAAGAAGAAGAGGAAAAAAAAAAGACTCGCCTTATCATTTCATTCCATTCCAAGACAGCTTGAGAAGCAGTGTGGGGTCTGGGAGCAGAGAGCAGGGGCCCCTACTTAACAGGCACTCTTTCCCTCTCCTTTTTCTGTACCCAGTGGAGCCTGAAACCCAGGACTAAGGATAACAAAGGGAAAGGCTGGAGGCTGGGGAGGGGCAGGGGCACCAAGGACGTGCTTCCTTTCCTTCTCCCTGGAGAGCCCACAATTAGTGTGGCTGTGGAAAAAATGACAGAGCGGAAAGAGCAAAAAGTCTTGATGGCTGATTTACACGTTAGTCATCTCCAAGGTCATGGGGTGGGTGAAAATCCCAGCAGAACAGCTTTTCCCTGAGTTGGGCAGGGACTGCTCTTAGGGAAAGGATCTGAGACTTCTAAAAGATGATGGGGCACCTGGGTGGCTCAGTGGGTTAAGCCTCTGCCTTCTGCTCAGGTCATGATCCTGGGATCCTGGGATGAAGCCCAGCATCTGACTCTCTGCCCAGCCGGGAACCGGCTTCCCTCCCTCTCTCTGCCTACTTGTGATCTCTGTGTGAAATAAATAAATAAAATCTTAAAAAAAAAAAGAAAAAGAAAAGATGATGGTGGGGACAAGAGAGGAGCGGCCAGTGAATGGTGCTGGCCACACCCATCCCCCCACCCCCGCCCCACCCCCACCCCCAGCAGCGCTGTGTCGGAACCGCTCCACTCCCACAGCCTTCAGTTGTGATGTGACCTGATGTCCCCGAGCCTGGAGTTCTTCCGGGCATGCACAGACAGACACACCGACAGGTACTGATATGACATGGGGGCCTGGGCATTGCTGGCAGGACACACTCAGTATCTTTGATCTAAGCTCAGAAGGTACCTACCAAGAACTGTCCTCGCTTCCTCCTTTCCTTTCTCCCTCCTGTTGGGATGCAGAGGCTCAGAGTGTGCTTGGGAATCACCTGGACATTTATATTCAGGGGTAGGGGTGAGAAGAGTCCCTGGGCATTCCCTGGAAATAGGGAGAGATGGCCTGGAAGGGAGAGAGAGCTGTGGAGACATCCCTGCCCTGTGCTCCTCCAGGAAATTCAAAATATAACCTTAGAGGGATATGGCCAAATGGTTACTCCCTACTGAGAAACCAGGTGACATTTTGATGTGGCTGTATTGATATGACCAGGTGTTTTTGAAAACATGGTGTGACTAAGTAATATGAACAATTTAATCAGCTAGCCTTAGACCTCGGCCCCCACCCATTCCTGACCCTCGCCCAGCTTATACATTCTTCAAAGTGGAAAGGGAAAGTGGGCTTGGGATGACAGCTGGGCTCAGGGACAGTATCAGGGACTAAGGCATGTCAGGAGCAAGGCAGGAGATGGGGTAGGGCTCAGGCTTGGGGTGGGGGTCTGCACATATTCTTTGGGGGAAAAAAAACTATTTTGGGGTCAAGTCACACTATGATAGACTCAGAACACGCGTCTCTAAACCAGAACAGGTGTAGTGAAGGAGTGAGTGAGAAGGGCCGTGGAAGGGGTGAGCCCAGGATTAGGGGGGCGGGGGATGGAGGGGCAACTACTGGCTTGTGTGAGTCTAGAGACCGAGAGCAGAACCACAGATGGGAGTTAGCCTTAAACACCCACCCACGCCTCACTCTCCAGGCGGACACACTTCGCCCCAGGGGCAGAAGGACAAGAATGTTTGAAAATGTTGCCACCCCCTCTCAGGGCAGAATGACCTGGGTAGAAGGTCCAAAAGACCGATGCTCTGGGCCTCTAAAGGGCTGCAAGCACCTTAGGAGCAAAGCTGACACCAGCCCATCAGGCCCTGTATTGTTCTGCTCAGTCTAGAAGCTCTCACCATGAGCCCCACGGCTCCCAGCAGGAATAACCAGTTCTGTGGCGCAGGCACCCACGTCAAGGAGAAAAGCTGAGAGGCAACCAGCAAAGCTGATATGAAGCAGGAGTTAATCCTAGTTCTGACTGATTTCCTTTCAAAAGCGATGCTTTTTTCTTTTTTTAAGCACTGACTGCTGCTTTGCACGGGTTTAAGGAAGTTCTACTAAAAATGCGTTACTCCTACTAATAAAATCATACATTGACAAAGACTCTCCTCCTGACCAAACTTTAGTTAGGCTCCTCTGAGCTTCAACAAGTCCTCACCCTTGGCTTCCCCTGTTCCTCCTGTCCTCGCCAGGCCTGCAGAGTGCAGTTTTAGCAAGAATCCCCCCACCCTCGGGAGGTGATCACTCTTGATATCTGATCAAGTTCTTTATGCCTCACTTTGATGTCCAGATTTTTCTCCTGCCTTTAGCAAGAATCCTGTTAGGTCAGTTTAACAAAAATCCTCTTACCCCCAATGTCTCCTTGTAGTAATTTGGTAGAATTTAGTAATTTCTAGTCTCTGACCCCTCACTCTGCTACTTAGCTCTAAATCCCCATTTATCTTTGCTGTACTCAGAGTTGGGCGTGAACTCCCTCCCTGTTGTAACTGTAATATTGTAATATTCCTATTGCAGTTGTAATATTGTATTATTGTGTTATAATATTCCTGTTGCAAGAGTCTTGAATAAAATCCTTCTTACTCTTTTAACAAGTAGCAGAATAATTTTTCATAATAATATTATTAATATTAATAATAAATAATAAAATTTATTATTATTAATTATATAATTAATAATTATTATATCTATAATATCTATATATTATAGATATCTGTATATCTATAATATCTATAATAATATAATTATTATATTAAATATATAATATATAATTATTATATATAATTATAATTATTATATATATCTAATAATAAAAAATAGCTAATGTCCACTGAGCAATGACTCTGTGCCTGACACCATGCTAGGAGCTTTGCTTTAAACCCTTAAACCCACAAAACAACCTAGTAAAGCCGGTTGTTTTCCTCCCCATTTTACAGATGAGGAATCTGAACTTCAAGGAGTTTAAGTAACTTGCCCAAGACCACACAGTTCATAATGGGAGAACCAGGATTCTGACTCCCCATCTGTCTCACTCTAGAGCCTGATCTTTTAACAATTAAATAATATTAATTCCAAAGAAAATGTTTATTTTTAAAAAATACTATAATCCCAACTAGGTAAAAATCATATTATGCACATAAACAAAAAATAGGAAGGTATACACAGATGCCAAAATAGCTGTTTTTTTTAGAAGATGATATTTCAGGAGCTTTTAATTTTATCTCAAGTTTTTCTTGATATTGTAATTTTATTATCCTATAATCAAAAATATATATCTATAAGACGCATAGATTTATATTCTTATTTTAATTTTAACCAGAGACAATCTGAGCCAACATAGTAATTTGAATATTATCTATAGTTAACCTATCAATATATTCACCATTGTATTTAGACTACAACATTACAATAATGAAAGATAATGATAAATGTACTTCTGGAAACTTTTAGAGCATTATTGTCTTCCTCACATACTCTTCGTTACCATGGCAGCAACAAATTGGCCAAATTTTTTCATCAGCCTCAAATTGCTGGTGCCTTGGTCTAAAAGTTTAGCACAATGCTTAAGACCTGAGTTCACCCCAGCACTCACGAGATGCAGGATCTCATCAGATGTGTGAACTCACTAAATATGTGACCTTGGTTAATTCTCTTAGCCTTAGTGCCTCATCTATAAAAAGGAAATAACACCGTACTTACTTTGTAGTGTAATGCTGGCACATAAAGAATGCATAGGACAGTTTCTTAGCAAATAGTAAGTGGTCAATAAATGTTAGTTTCTATTGTTCCTATATAATATAATGATTTGATTTTTTTTCTCCACATATTGACAATCATTTTTAAAAAAACCTTCATTGCTTGCTGTCCAAAGAGCACCATTACATAACAAGATTCAGACATGGGAAGATAAAACAACACGTATATTTTAAGACTAAGCTTCAGTTTTTCCTTCAGAATAGAGATTTTATTCTGAAGGATGTACTCTCCGATTAGTAACATTTCTTGCCTCCATGACTGGAAGAAAATGCTCATTGTTAGGGTGTCAAAGTTCAGATATGAATTCAACAAAAACAGCCAGACTGGTCTTAAGAAGTAAAGAAAACCCTTTTCTAAACAGCCCTTCCATGGAATCTTCTAAACAGCATGGAAATGAGGTCCACCCAACTCTTGGAGCATTTGGGCTATAGGCACAGGTACTGGTCTTTATGGTTCCTTTTTTCCCCACTCTTTTTTTTTATTGAGGTTTACTGAGGTTTCCTTTCATTTTTAGTGAGGTGTATTAAGAAGATGCGACATCAGTAAGGAGCTGTGACATCAGTAATGACGGAATCCTCCTGAAATCTATAAACTAGGGAGTGGAAAGTATTGAGAGGAAAGAGTCTGTCACTAAATTTGGGCTTCTAATTCATATATTGTTCAAATTAATAATTTTCTAGTATCCTCCAGAATGTATAGTAAGATATATCTTGCTAAAAGGACACTCAAAAAATAGTAGATGTGAGGGGCACCTGGGTGGCTCAGTCAGCTGAGCCCCCAACTCTTGATTTCCACTCAGGTCATGATCTCGTGGTCATGGGATCAAGCCCCACATCAGACTCCACACTGATGTGGAGTCTGCTTGAGATTCTCCCTCTTTCCTCTCCCTCTCCCCCTCCTCCCCACTAAAATACATAAACAAATCTTAAAAAAAAAATAGTAGCTGTGGAGAGAGAACATGACAGAGAGCAAGTGAGCAAAGAGCAGCCCCTCTAAGGGCTCCCTTCCTGCTCAGGAAGGCTCCTTTGGAGGTTAGATTCCATTCCCTCAGCAGGTACAATTTTGATTAAAAACAAAACAAAAACACTTTCATAAACTAAAATCAGTAACTTGTTAAAGATGATGTTATTTCTTTCACTCGGGTTCAGGGATTTTGAAGTACAAGTGACATCAGAGAAGGGCAAGTTTGAACAAAGCCCACAGCAGTGTCCTGTGATATTTGCTCATTAGGTTCACCTGCTGCCAACTCTGGCCCAATACACACATCCATTTTCCTGGCCCTGGCCCTTCCATGAAAACCAAATCAAAGTCTGACCTGTGCATACTCTTTCAAAGCCCTTGAACACCCGTGATCTCACTTGGTCCCAGTTAGGCCCGAATCTGTCTATGAGTTGTGAACACCAATGGGGAGCAGTTTTCACAGTTAATATAAATCAGAATCCCCTGGTATGTGTGTAAAAATGCAGACTTCGAGGCCCCACTGTCAGATTCTGATTCAGGAGGCTTAGGAAGGGACCCACAAGAACGTGTTCTAACAAAAGCTCCAAGTAATTCTGAGGCAAGAGATTTCCAAATGTACTCTGATAAATATCGCTATGTTGCATACTATGCAACTTAATTAACTGACGTCCATCTTACACTGTTCACCTTTATTTCACCTAGATTTATCATCTCCAACCAAATTTCAAGTTTAAATCCTAGCTTTGCTAGTTAGTAGCTTTGTGATCTTGGGCAAGTCACTTGGCCTTCGTGAACCTGTTTCCTCAGCTGTGAACAAGGAAAACCAACTCTAAATGTGCTCAAGTCCTGAGTGCTCACAACATTTACAGTTCTGCTCCTCTTCCCGGACACACAGAAAACTACCTTTACGACCCATTGCACGTGGAGGGAGCAATATATATGGAGGACCAGACAGCAATCCAAGCAAGATCAAACCCTAAATCTTCTGCCAAAGAGTAAAATACAGAACCAAATCAGAAGCTTGGGAGTAGGGTGCCACTTGAGCTGGTACAGATCTCTGGACTCTCCAGGTTTGCATTCTTCATTCATGAAAGGGCAGAAGTGCTTGACAATATTTCTTACCAATTGACAAACATTAAGCACTACCCATTTTGACCAACGAAAAATTACTTCTAATAACCTTTACATTGATTTTAAAATCCTTTAATGCAATTAGATATAACATAGTTGGAGCAATTAGAGGAATAATTGAAGAATTCAGGAATATACTTATTATTTCTGATCATGGTGTTAAATGCTCACTCCTAAAAGGCAGATTAAAACTCACAAACACACACCACTATCTGGGTTGAACAGTGAGTAAATTACAGACAACATAACACCAAGGATAACAGAAGTATGTGGTATCTATGTCCTTACCCCAAAAATGGGAGAGCTAGGACCCCAACCCTCTAACATCAAATGAACTGCTTTGTGCTTGCTTCCCATCTGCCCTCAATCTTTCTCTGGTTCTATACCCTTCTCTTCCCTACCTTCCTCACTACACTTGTTTTATTTCCACAGAAGAATCAATATGTCATTATGGAAAGAGAACCGGACTAGAAATCAAAAGGTCTCTATCTTCACTCTGCCTGTGCATTGACTATGGGAGTCCATTTATCTGTAAAGATAGCCAATATTTACTCAATGATTATCATGTCCCAATGCATGGGTTACATGCCTTACATCAATTACCTTATAGAAATGAGGTCAATACCATTTCTATTTCCATTTCCACATAAGGAAATGGGCTCTGAGAAAGTTCAATTTCGGTAGCTAGGAAGTGTCAGGGTCAGGGATTAAGATTCCAGAACCTCTTTCCCTGGCACCATGCTTACTAGAAGATACAATGGGCCACCTGAAAATCTAACTAACTGCAAGTGATCCAGGATAAACCATGTCATCAATAATGAATAAAAAGTTGATTTCAATTCCCTTTCTTTATTAAAGGGGAACAATAAAGCCATCTGTCCCATCGACCTCAGAAAAACTGTCCTGGAGATCAAATGATAAAGAGACTCTAGGGGTTTTCTAAGCTGTGAAGCATTCTTCCCCAAGTCTTCCACCCAACAGGGGCAAATACACTGCTAGGGGCTCAGGGAAAAAGAGGTTATTCAACTCTCCCCTTAGGTGAGAACTGCCTTTGAAAGCAATGCCTCCAGTAACTAACCATCAGGAAGGAGAATGAAAGGAAAGTGGTTTGGAGACTTCCTAGCTTGATAGGACACTGGGACCCGGGTTTGCCTCCTGAAGAGGAAGGCAGTGTGGCAGAGGAGGACAGTTCCTGAAAGTAATGCCAAAGCCATAAGGCCCAGCACTTGCTCACCACACCAGTATTCCTTGTCATTAACCTAAGTTTTTAGAAGGCTGCTCATATATATTTAAATTAACTTGGAACAGGGACATATTCTAGGAGATGCTGTTGAAGTGTTGAAGACACTAGTGGCATCACCACCCACCCTTTGATTTTTAAAATGATCAGAGTTTTGTTTTATTTTCACATTACTCAATCTGCAGGGGAGAAAATTTGACACCCCAAAATGTGTCTCTTTGGAATGAGGATTAATTTAGGCTGATTATTTTTGAGAAATAGAAGATTCAAGAAGTTTTTCTTTCTTACCTCCCTTCCTAACATTCCAAAATAATTTAGATGACCTGCTGCAGGAATGGAGCCATCACCATAGATAACTACAGTATAATATGATCTAGGTATGGTACACAGGGAGGACCTTAGCAAAGTCTGTTAGAATTCCTCTCTATGTCCCATTGTTTCTAGATGGCCCAGTAGACATTTGTTTACCATTTACTGTGTTCATTTTCAATTGCCTTCCTTCCATTTGTCCTTAGTCCAGCATGACATATACACCTCATTTTGCCTGTCTTTGAAATCTTTTGTATTTACGTGTATTCCCTGTATGTACATAATTAAATGTGATTTTTCTAGTGTTAATCTGTCTCATATCAATCTAATTTTTAGACTAGCCAGAAAAATAAGATTTTATTTACCCCTCCTTTTTTGTTGATGTTGTTAAGTTGGTGTATAAACTTTACCTCTGGCTACTCAAAAGGTTACTCATTACTAACTATTCCCTTAGGCGAATGTAAATAAACCTTATCTTTTTTTCCTTCATTTTTAGAGACGATAAAACTGAGCCTGATCTGCAATTCCAGCTATCGAAACCCACCACACTTCAAAGATTTAAGCTCAAATACCACTTTTTTAAAGAGCAAAATATAGAAATTGAATAACTTTGCATACATATCCTAGGTGATATAAAACTCAGAATGTCATTTTTAATTGGTGATATTCTTTATGAAATAAAATGGAAGGAATGGAAAAAATTAATTCTTGTACAATCAAAAAGTTAAAGTTAATAGTATTTATAGGTTTATTCATCAAACCAGAGCAGAAATTAATTAAATGCAAATTCTTAGAAATTGGTCTCCGGGCATCGTAAATGTGTGAATTAATTGCAATACCCAAATATTCTGTCCACATCATCAAAAATGTGAGAAAAAAATATGGTAATATTCTTCCATGGGGATATATTTGTAATTCAACTAATATCACACAAACTCATATTGAAGAGTTTCACAGACTTCCATATTCCATCCAATGTAACTATGATAGATCATAAGATTATAAAAAATTAAATTTCCATCCTATACATTAGAAAATACTAAGCTTCCAAATACTTTGATAATACCTTACACTTGTATAGTACATACGGTTTACAAATTATTTTTATCTCCATAATTTCCTTTGTGTTTCATGGCATAGGAGATGGTACAACTCTATTTGTACTCATTATAATTTATTATTTAATATTTTTTTATTTATTTGACAAAGAGAGACAGTGTGAGCAGGGAACCCGATGTGGGGCTCGATCCCAGGACCCTGGGGTCATGACCTGAACTGAAGGCAGGCACATAACCAACAAAGCCATCCAGGAGCTCCTATTTGTACTCATTTTAAAAGGGCAGGCTAATACAGGCTTAAACTCCAGGTCTCCTGCCCTAGTATGCAGAACTTAGCAGAACCCAGGTACCCTGACTCCAAATCTGGTTCTCTTTCCATTAATACCACAAAGACAGGTCCTACGAATGGAAAAGACTAACATATTTTACAATGATAAATCCCTCCTTGCAAGGACAGTATGTATGTATTTTCTCATAATTTTTTAGGAAGGTTGTTTGAATGACACAAGAACAAATAAAAGCTAATGAATAAACTCACAATATTTTTAGAAAAAAATTCTCAAGGGAATAGGGATACATGTATCCTTACCTCTCATGAGTCAGTGTGTAAGCCAATCTCCCTCTACACTAACCTCATCTTTTTCTCTTTAGGGAAAGCAGCATTGTCTATTGATTCCACCAAATCCTTTTTGAAAACTCAACAGACAACAGCAGGGAGAATCACAACCTTGCCTGGGATAAAGTGGGGATTCATGTGAAACAAAAGACCAGCTGATGTATTTGGTAATTTTACTAACATGAGAGGTTTTTTTTAAAATACATGTACCAACTAAGGGCTTTTACTCCCACTTACGCAAAGCAGCACCTGCCCTATGAAATGGAGCCTTTGAACATCTTAAACTAAAATCTGAAAAGTTCCACTATTCCCTTAAGTTTCAGCTGAAGAGGTTCAGAGATCAGGTTCAGGCATAATACTGAGTATCTGCATAGCATTTTATAGTTTCAAAGTTCTCCTACATGCAGTGTGTCTTGGTTAGATTTTCCAGCTACCTACTGAGATTTGAGTTATTATCATCCCCATGCCACAGATGACAAAACTGAGGCAAACAGAGAGAATCCTGCCCAAGATCACAATGAAAGCAGCAGATGGAGACTCAGGTCCACCTGACCCCAAATCTTATGTCCTCTTTTCACTTCTCCCTTGCTGCCTACCTTAACAATGTCTTCCCCCAACCATGCACCACAAGCCCCTACAGAAGAGACTAGTTCAAATACTGGTTTCCTTCTTCACACATGGAACGAAGGTCTTAAACAAACGGGGATCTCCTATCCTTTTCCCAGTTCTCCTGGAAGGAGATGGGAAGATGAGCCTCATTTATCCTCATCTTTTCAAGACAACAAGGAAGAAATCTCTGTGTGATTCTGGCACCGGTACTAAGCTGGGGAAAGGGATCCTTACAGTGTAAACTGCCTTACATGCTATTATTTAAACCCCTGTGAAAGATGGTCCTTCTGAAATAACTCCCTGTTGAACCAGAAATAAATCTTAACTTGTTAAAAAAAAAAAAGTTATGGGCAATAGAAAAAGGAAAGCGAAATACTGTTGAGAAACAGAGCCTTCATTTCTTCCCCTGATGGTAAGAAGAACCCCATAGGTCTCCAGGCAGCAGCTCCCTGCGTTCCCTACATCCCTATACAAGATAGGTCTTACCCGTGGCGCTACCGCTTCGGGGCGAGTAGGGCTGGGACATACTCGCTGCACGCTTCAGCACCGGGGACAGCTCCGGACTTGCTAACTTCGCGCACTCTTCCTGGCTGGGCGCGGCGGCCTGAACCTCCCAGGCTGCCGGCGGATAGGGCGTCTCTGCCCGCCCGGGTCCTAGCCTCCGGGTCTTGGGGAAGGCGAATGTGTCTCTTCGAGCAGCGCGAGCAGCCGGCGGCTCCTCGCGCTGCGGTGGCGACGAGCCCAGGTGCACCACAGAGCTGCGGGACCGAGTCAGCGCGGAGGAGAAGGAACCCATCTCAGCGGGCCAGTCTGGGCCCAGGTGAGCGGCCACGTCTCCCCAAGGGACCCACACCCCTTGCCTGCCAAAGACTTTACACCTTCTTCTCGGCGGAGCGCCCCCAGTCTCTGCTCCGCTTCTGACCCCGCGGGTTGCAGCCCCTTCTGGTGGAGGAGGAGGAGAAGGCTGAAGGGAGGGCGCGCTTCTGGGTGGACCCAGGACAAACTGGGCCCTCTCTGTGCCTGATAGTCTGTAGTAAATGGGGACACTTGGAGGGGTCGGCGTGCAGCTGTCGTCTAAAGCCCGTACCAGAGGGTGGGGGAAGGAAGAGGCGTGGCATTAAAGTGAGGGATACTTTTTTTCTCTACTTTCTGTACCTGGTTCACCTGGGGGCCGCGGGCCTGGCGTGTCCTTCCTGCTCCTCTCTGGGCCTCCTTTGCTCCCCCCTCCCCCCCCCCCCCCCCGAGATCGGAGGGTTTAGCGAGGGCAGAGGAGGAGCCTACATTTGTTTTCTTCTCAATTACTTTTCTTAGAGCCAATATCACTACACTTGCAGACTGTGTTTTCCAGAGGAGCCCTGCTCCCAGCTGTCCCTGAAGAAGATTTGACAATCTCCCTCCCCAGCGTGCCTCCTCCCTTGGCCCTCACCCTGGGCGCTTTCCTCTGTGGAAACGAAGACTTTGGGGGGGTGGGGGTTTGAGGTTTGAGAGGGTAGTGGAGGTGCAAGGGGAGACCACTCAGCTAATTCCTTGTGGGCAAGCAGGGAGGCAGGCGCCAGCAGGCCCTGGAGGCTCTCAAGACGGGAAGCCAGAGCATCCAGGGGCCATATTAATAGGCCTACACAGCTGGCCCCAGCTTATCTCTGCAGTGGAAAGGTGGTGAGGCCTAATGTGGGATCAGAAGCAGGAAGGGAAGCCTGGTATTATGTTTCAGCTAAAATCCTGTTGCCCAGATAGGTTTTAGGGCTTACCCAAGGTTATGCAGCCAGTTAGTGGTTGGGTTGGGTCTTCTGTCTGGGACACTTTTTTTATTTTTTATGAATTTATTTTTTTCTTTGACAGAGACACAGCGTGAGAGGGAACACAAGTGGGAGAGGGAGAAGCAGACTCCCTGCGGAACATGAGCCCAATGCAGGGTGGGATCCCAGGACCCTGGGATTATGATCTGAGCCTAAGGCAGAAGCTTAAAGACTGAGCCACCCAGGCGCCCCTGGGACTCCTTTTTCTAGATCCAGTCTCCTACCACACTGCTCCCCATTCCAAAGGTTTTCAGGCATTGAACTGTGAAATGAAACAACTGTGTGATACACAGCATATCTACAGTGGAGTGTGTGAAAGGAAAGAGACTTTACCAGTGATTGCACAACTGGCCTGGGACCCACCCTCCCTTCCTCCTGTTCAGGGCCCTTTCTATGACAGCATGATACTTGTGTCTGCCTTCGGCTCAGGTCATGATCCCACGGGTCCTGGGACTGAGTCCCACATTGCACTCCTTGCCCAGCAGAGAGCTTGCTTCCCCTCTGCCTGCTGCTCCCCCTGTTTGTGCTCTCTCTTTCCCTCTCTGACAAATAAATAAATAAAATATTTTTTTAATAAAGTAAAATAAAAAAATAAAGTACAATAAAATCCTTAGCTGCTATTTAGAGAAGACAAGTCAGCGAATTAACTTGGATAGGATAACTGCGGGTCTAACACAACCCTCTGTTCTTAGCATTGTTTTCTGTGAGGAGGGCGGAAGCTGAAATCCATGGACCCTCTACCATTTAAGGAAACACACACTATGATCCCCATACCGTATAAGGGCCATGCAGTGTCCTCTCACCTCTGTTAACATTACAAATCCATCTTCTCAGGGCAGTCAAAAGGAATGCAACAGGGTCTACTTACCCAGGTGTCTGTATGGCTATATTGATTTTTTTAAAATTTTAATCACTTTTCATTCTTTCCTTGCTCACCTGATGGGCTAATAGGCCCTGGTATAAATTCTAACCCTGGGCAAAGGACTTTTTAGTATATGTGCTGCCGAAGCGAGCACGCAAAGGACTTTTAAGAAAGGGAACGCCCTGGGTAAACATTCCTTCTTCTTGCACCTTGACTTGATTTTCTTGTAAACCTGACATCAGCATCATTAGCAATAATATAAAGATGGGTATGGAAAGAGGTAAGATGTTCTGGACTTAGCCTAAGTGACATATTCCATTTGGCCGTGCCTGTTGTGAAAGTGCATAACAGTATTTCTGTTATGGGAAGGTAAAGAACTGCTACCCTAAGCCCCCAGAGTCCCCTTGGCCATACCAGCTGACCCAGGCCTTTCCCCAGGACACACACAGGCACACATACATCCTTCTCCTGGAGGGAAGTTCAGAACAACCAAGTTTGGTTGATGTTGCTGCTGCTGATAACCAGAATCTCCCAGTTCTCTTGTCAGTGAGAAGAGACAAGCCTGGAAAACTGAAACAATCCTCCCTTTTTCCACTTGCATTTCAAAAAAAGGGGGCTTTGTAAGGTTAGAGGAAGCTGTTAGAGAATGTGCTAGCTATAGGTGATATGCTCATGGCCCTTGCCTTTCCTCTTCCAGGCCTCTGACCTCATCCATGAAAGACAGGAGGGCTCCCTCCAGATTTCCACTGGTGGATGCTCAGCAGACTATGCATTGAGGAGCATTGGAAAGACCTTCTGACTCATCCATCAATCTCCTGCAAAGATGTCACCAACTAGGTGCCTTTGGATCCTGAAGGTTTTACCATTGGCAGTGTTGAATTTTACCTGAGCCTTGTGCTCTGGAAAATGAAATTTGAGAAGTCCTCTGCCCTACCATGTTCTGGAAAACAGCTTACAACAAAACCACCCTCCTTCAAATGACTTAGATAAGACCCAAGGATGCCCCTTCGTTTACCTATAACAGACCTAGGACACTGACCCCCCCAAATTTCCATTCTTTGCCTCACAAATGATTAGCTAAACTATTCTATCCCCACTGATCAACTGGGGACAAAATGCTTCTTGGGGCGCCTGGGTGGCTCAATTGGTTAAGCGACTGCCTTCGGCTCAGGTCATGATCCCGGAGTCCGGGGATCGAGTCCCATATTGGACTCCCGGCTCTGCGGGAAGTCTGCTTCTCCCTCTGACCTTCTCTCCTCTCATTCTCAGTTTCTCTCTCTAATAAATAAATAAATAAATAAAAAATCTTAAAAAAAAAAAAAAGAAATGCTTCTTAACCAAACTTTAGTTAAGCTTCTCTCCTTTCTGCAGACCTCTGAACTTTGGTCTGTCCTCATCCTGAGCCAGCACACAGTCCTCCTGAGAACAGGCTGGGCTCCGGGTAAAATATTCCCTGATCTACTACCCAATACTGTCACCCCTTCATCCCGCTTCACCACATCCAGTTCTTTCTGGCCTTGTTTACTCCTCTCTACAAAAGAAAACCCCCTATTGCCTAACTCTTTAGACACTTACAGATCTCATGGTCAGGGCATTCTCCCAGTTGCAATAGTCCCTCCCCCCTTACAACAATCCTTCAAATAAAGCCTCTCCTTACTAAGTTAGGATTTGTTTTCTTTAATACCACCTTTAAGAATTTCTTGTAGAGGAGCACCTGGGTGGCACAGTTAAGTGCCTGACTTTTGGTTTTGGCTCAGGTCATGATCTCAGGGTTGAGATCTCAGGGTCCAGGGATGGAGCCCCACTCGAGCCCTGTGTGGGACTCTGTGTGGGGCCAGGTGCTAAGACCCTCATCAAGCCCTGTGATGGGCTCCTGGCTCAGCTCAGAGTCTGCTTAAGATTCTCTCTTCCCTCTCCATTGCCTCTCCCCACTATGAGAGTTCTCTCTCTGTCTCTGTCTCTCTCTCTCAAATAAACAAATAAATCTTTTTTTTAAAGATTTATTTGTTTATTTGAGAGAGACACAGTGAGAGAGGGAACAGAAACAGGGGGAGTGGGAGAGGGAGAAGCAGGCTTGCCGCTGAGCAGAGAGCCCAATGCGGGGCTCAATCCCAGGACTCTGGGATCATGACCTGAGCTGAAGGCAGACACTTAACAACTGAACCACTCAGGCACCCCCAAATAAATCTTTTTAAAAAAAGAATCCAGGACGCCTGGGTGGCTGTTGGTTAAGCATCTGCCTTCAGCTCACGTCATGATCTTGGGATCCTGGAATGGAGTCCCACATTGGGCTCCCTGCTCAGCAGGAAGCCTGCTTCTCCCTCTGCCTGCTGCTGCCCCTGCTTGTGCTCACTTTCTCGTTCTCTCTCTCTCTCTGACAAATAAATAAATAAAATCTTTTTTAAAAAATAAAAAGAGGGGCGCCTGGGTGGCTCAGTGAGTTAAAGTCTCTACCTTCAGCTCAGGTCATGATCTCAGGGTCCTGGGATAGAGCCCCCACATAGGGCTCTCTGCTCAGCAGGGAGCCTGCTTCCCCCTCTCTCTCTGCCTGCCTCTCTGCCTGCTTGTGATCTCTGTCTGTCAAATAAATAAATAAAATCTTTAAAATTTAAAATAAAATAAAAAAGAAAAAGAAGAAAAGAATCCCGGGGCACCTGGGTGGCTCAGTGGGTTAAAGCCTCTGCCTTCGGCTCAGGTCATGATCTCAGGGTCCTGGGATCGAGCCCCGCACCCTGCTTCCTCCTCTCTCTCTGCCTGCCTCTCTGTCTACTTGTGATCTCTCTCCTCTCTGTCAAGTAAATAAATAAATAAAATCTTTTTTAAAAAAGAGAAGAATCCCTTGTAGAATATAAGTATTCCTGTGAGAGAGTACTCTAAGCCTTAGTTAGCTAATGCTTTTCATGGAGATTAATTTACCCCTGTTTGAGTAAAGGGAAAAAGGGAGGAAAGAATACTTCGAGAAACCACTGGGCACTAGACACAACCCTGAACCCTAAATAATATATATAGTTTGTCTCATTTAATCTTATTATATAAATAATATTATCCTCATTTTGCAGATGAGAACACTGAGGCTCAGAAATGTGAAAATGAGGGCGCCTGGGTGGCTCAGTTGGTTGGGCAACTGCCTTCGGCTCAGGTCGTGATCACGGAGTCCTGGGATCAAGTCCCGCATCGGGCTTCCAGCTCCATGGGGAGTCTGCTTCTCCCTCTGACCTTCTCCCCTCTCACGCTCTCTCTCACTGTCTCTATCTCAAATAAATAAATAAATAAATAAATAAATAAATAAATAAATAAATAAATAAATAAATAAATAAGAAATGTGAAAATGATTTCCCCAAGACCCCACGGAGGCCAGATGGAACCCAGGTCATAAATGGAATCATAGGCCCTAGACAGACAATAGCCTCCGGCCTTCTCCTTGGTCACGTGGGGGTAACTAGAACTAGCAGCATGCTAGTGGCAGCAGAGCCCAAGGTAGAGCCCAAATCTTCCACCCCGGCCACCGTTTCATCCCAACACAAGAGCTAACATTTTCACCAGCTTCACTCACAGGAGTCGTGTTGTCAGCCTTATTCTAACTGCTCTCTGTCAAGGAGGTCTAAACACATCCCAAGAAAGTTTAGAGCACTCTAGAGAAGGCCCCAGACTCATGACACTGAATGACTTCAAGAAGTCAAGTCAGAATACACAGGAGCAAAGAAGCAGTTCAGCCAGGCCCCTTTCACACTGACGGGGTACCAACAGCACTTCATGGTCAGCCAAACACAGGACTAGACCTGGCTCCTGCCCAAGGTGGGGGGACTAGAGGAATATAATACAACGCTGGAAGCCTGAGCTGTAACCACAGGCATTGACAAATAAAAGGAAAAATTCACATAACTCAACCTTGAAAGGTCAGAAGACGATCTGCTCCAGGGAAATCTGAGAGGCGGAGAAGGGCTGGGACACAGAGCGCTGGCACTGTGACGGCATTGCTAAGCCTCTGGGTACAATACAGGAATAAACATCACGAGTATTGTTCTTAAAAACAATTACACACAGGATGTTTTCCCACTAGATATTCCGTTGTTTCATTTGTCATGGCAGGATCCTGGTAAATTAGAAAGGCTAAAGATATTATCTACCCTATTCTAGATCCAAACAAAATAAAAATTGAAAAGCTGAAATGGATGGCCCAAACCTAAGTGGGGGTAAGAATAGAGACAAGTCTAGCTCTGGCTCTCGGGTCTCTGACTCCAGCAATTGTTACCTCTACTGTAAAAGTCAAAAAGAAAATTTAAGTTGGATCTTTCTATCTATTCCATCTATCTGTTTCAATTTACCATCCAGTGAAGGACTTCCTTCTATAGGGTTCCAAGAAAAAAAGTAAAATAAAAATTGATGGCCCCTGAGGTACCTGGGTGGCTCAGTCATCAAGAGTCTGCCTTTGGGGGCACCTGGGTGGCTCAGTGGGTTAAAGCCTCTGCCTTTGGCTTGGGTCATAGTCTCAGGGTCCTGGGATCGAGCCCCGCATTGGGCTCTCTGCTCGGTGGGGAGCCTGCTTCCCCCTCTCTCTCTGCCTGCCTCTCTGCCTACTTGTGATCTCTCTCTTTGTGTCAAATAAATAAAATCTTAAAGAAAGAAAGAAAGAAAGAAAGAAAGAAAGAAAGAAAGAAAGAAAGAAAGAAAACCATTTCACACTTAAAAAAAAAAAAAAAAGAGTCTGCCTTTGGCTCAGGTCACGGTTCCAGGGTCCTGGGATCGATCCCCTCTCCCCCCATCACTCAGCAGGAGGCCTGCTTTTCCCTCTCCCACTCCCCCTGCTTGTATTCCCTCTTGCTCACTCTCTCTGTCAAATGAATAAAAATCTTAAAAATAATAATAATAACTTATGGCCCCTAATTTATGTCTCAGTAATGGAGAGTTCATTAGTTTTTTCATTACTTTTTATAATATATACTTTCACTGATTATTAAAGTGATACACTTTCATGGGATAAAATTTAGAAACTATAGAAAAGCACAAAGAATAAAATTTAAACCAGTCATAACCCCACCACACTTTATCTTCCTCTCTCCATTAAAACACAAAGTGTATGCTCATTATTTTAGTGATTTTACATAGGATAATAGCTAAGATATGATTTCTATTATTTTTGGAATAGTGTCTCCCAATCAAATATACCCATCCAATCATAGATATCCAGTCCAATATATCCATATTTTATGAATTGAGGATCATACATTATATACTACTTTGAGACCAGATTTTCTCCCTTAATATATAATCTTCATATTTAATTTATATTTTTCATAAAACGTGACTTAACATGTCTATAATATGTTTGTTCATTTCTTGACATACAATAACATACTTAACCTCTACCCTAATGTTGGCCATTTAGGTTATTGCCATTTTTCACTTTTATAAAAGTAACATGGAACAAATATTAATCTACTAGCCTGCTCCTGTGAACAGTTTATTTACTGCAACTTAATAATAAGTTTTAATAACACTTTCTAAAATCTCCTTGGATTTTCTTATACAAATTTTTTTTCTAGATTTACCTTTTTAGCATATCTCCCTGAAAAGACGAGATGTTGTTAGATATGCAGTCAATATTACAGATTGCCCTAGGGAGAACTGGTAAATTGTTTTCTGAGGCAGTCTACTTACCAATCAGCACAAGTGTTTTAAAAAGCTGTTCTTATTAACGGTTCTAGGCAATAATCTGCAGTAGCCCCAGTAATCTGCAGTAGTACAAGAGAACAAGACCAACAAACAGGAAAAAAAAAAAAAAAAGAACCAATAAACAGTATATGCTTCCTGATGTAAGTTCACAGCACCACCTATGAAGTTGTCAAAAAAATCAAACCTGAATCTAACCAGATCCCTAGATCTACTACCAGTTTATTGGAAATACAAGGGTTAGAAGATCATGGTAAATGGCAACATAGAGTTACAAACAGCAAAAGTCCAGACTATGAAATTTTATAGGACAAGCAACTGATTTCTTCAACAAATAAATTGCAAGTGGAGGTAGGGCAGAATCTTACACATAAAATCTATTTATAAAACATATTAAATAATTGTAATGTAATTTATTTGGATCTTGATTCACATAAACTATTATCAAAACACTTCTTGTGACAATTGGGAAAATATGAAAACTATCTGGATATTTGGTGGTGTTAAGGGATTATTGTTAATTTTTTAGATTAAATAAATTTTATGCTTAAGTTTCTATGAACAATCCTTATCTTTTAAGGATACCTTCTGAAATATTTACAGGTGAAATGATAGGTCTGAGATTTGCTTTAGAATAACCCAGGTGAAGGCATGAAGGGAGTAGACATGAAACAAGATTGGCCCTGAGTGGGTAATTATTGAAGCACAGTAATAGGTCCATGAGAATTAGTAATCCCATTCTCCCTATTTTTGTATATTTTTAAATTTTCCATAACAAAAAGGTTTTTGAAGCTGGTCTTTTTTTTTTAATTTAAAGATTTTATTTATTTGACAGAGAGACAGATCACATAGGCAGAGAGGCAGGCAGAGAGAGAGGGAAGCAGGCTTCTTGCTGAGCAGAGAGCCCAATGCGGGTCTCGATCCAGAGAACCCTGAGATCATGACCTGAGCCGAAGGCAGAGGCCTTAACCCACTGAGCCACCCAGGCGCCCCTTAAGCTGGTCTTAATACTGTGCTGAAATTAGTCTCATTTCATTTTGTACTTTGGTTCTTTTATCTAGAGCAGAATTGTTCAAGCCATTGTTGTAATCTGCCATTGGGTCATGAAATGAATTTAGCAGGTCTCCCCTGGGCTTTGTTTCATATGGAATGGAATGAAATGGAATAGAATGGAATGGAATAGAACAGAATCAGAAGGTATCACAATAAAAGTCACGAATTGTTTCATGAATCTTTTGATTCATTCTGCCTGTATGGGTGGTGTGTGCCCATGTCCCAGATCACAACATAAATTATGTTTCTTACTCCAGATTAGAGCACAAATTCTTTAGAAAACATTCTCCTAGGGCAGAGGTCAGCAAACTTTTCTATAAGCAGCCAAATAGCAAATATTTTTAGTTTTGTAAGCCATAGAATTGCTGTCACAGTATTCACCTCTGTAATTGGATCATAAAAATGGCCATATGCATAATATAAATTTATATGTATGACTATATTCTAACAAAACTTTATTTATGGATACTAAAATTTGAATTTCATACAATTTTCACTTGTCACAAAATCTTCTTCTTCTGATTCTTTTTTCCTAACCATTTAAAAACGTAAAAATCAGGGGTGCCTGGGTGGCTCAGTTGGTTGAGTTTCTTGGTTTCAGTTCGAGTTGCAATCTCGGGGTCATTGGATTGAGCCCCGCTTCGGGCTCCACGCTCAGCAGGAATCTGCTCAAAGATTCTCTCCCTCTCCCCTTACCCCTCCTCCCACTCATTTTCTTTCTCTCTTTCAAATAAAAATAAATAAAAAATAAAAATGTAAAAATGATTCTTAGCCCTAGGACTGTACAAAAGCAGAAGACAAGCTAGATTTGGACTGTGAGCTAGAGTTTGCCAAGCCCTGCTCTGGATTTTCTTTCTTTCTTTTTTTTTTAAAGATTTACTTATTTATTTATTTGACAGAGAGGAGATAGATCACAAGCAGGCAGAGAGGCAGGCAGAGAGAGAGAGGGGGAAGCAGGCTCCCCGCCGAGCAGAGAGCCCGATGCGGGGCTCGATCCCAGGACCCTGAGATCATGACCCGAGTCGAAGGCAGAGGCTTTAACCCACTGAGCCACCCAGGTGCCCCTGCTCTAGATTTTCTAATGGAGAGGTTTATTATGGGAAGGAGGAAGGGTGAGGTTTAAAATTCTGTGTGATTGGGAAAAGCACATTAAAATTTATCATTGCTTGGATTTATTTTGGGACTAGATATTCCATTTAGAGATAACAAATTTTGAGATATCAAATAACATTTTAAAGGGCCTGAGATTTTTATTTTCCTTCAAAAGAAGCATGAGTTCCCACAGGTTAAGAAACACTCCCCAACACAACTGAAATATCATCTCACACCTATTAGGAGGGATGCTATCAAAAAAAAAAAACAAAACAAAACTGACAGACAATGACAAGTAACTAATGAGAATGTGGAGAAACTGGAACTCTGTGCACTGTTGGTAAGAATGTAAAATGGTATAGCTACTATAAAAAACAGGATTGTGGCTCCTCAAAAACTTAAACACAGGATTACCGTATGATCCAGCAATACCACTTCTGGGGGTATACCCAAAAAAATTGAAAACAGGGGCCCAAAGTGGGATTTGTACACTCAAGTTCATAGCAGCATTAATCACAATAGCCAAAAGGTGGAAGCAACCAAAATTTCCATCAAGAGATGAATAGATCTAAAAATATGTAGCATATACAGAAAATGGAATATTATTCAGCCTTAAAAAGGAAGGAAATTCTTACATATGCTACAACATGGATAAACCTTGAGGACACTGTGCTAAACGAAACAGGTCTGCTACAAAAATATAAATACTGTATAATATAATATATTTTATGTTATAAAATATAAATACTGTATAATATCACTTACATGAGGAACCTAGAATAGTCAAACTCATAGAACAGAAAGTAGAATGGTAGTTGCCAACGCCTGGGAGTTGTCTAATGACTACAGTTTCAGTTTTGCGAGATGAAAAAGTTCTGGAGATCGGTTGTACAAGGATGTGAATATATTTAATACCACTGAACTGCACACTTACGAATGATTAAGATGGTAAGTTTTATGTGTATTTTACAATTTTTATTAAATTCAACTATTTAGAAAAAACAAACAAACAAAGACTTCCCAGAGCAATACAAAATCAACCTGTGCCTTCTTCTAGGTGATAAAATTGTAAAGAGATAAAGACAGTCACTGTGCGGTATCAGGCTTCTCTTAAGTCAACTGTTTTCCACGTCATCACCTCTTCCCCATACGATACCCTGTTCAGAGCCTTTGTTTTCCTCCCTTGTGCTCCTTTTAATACTTTCTAGTTGTTGTTGTTATTTTCTAGTTTAATATTTTTCTTTTTTTTTTTAAAGATTTTATTTATTTATTTATTTATTAGGAAAGAGAGAGAGTGAGAGAGAGCGTGAGAAGGGAGAAGGTCAGAGTGAGAAGCGGACTCCTCATGGAGCTGGGAGCCCGATGTGGGACTCGATCCCGGGAGTCCGGGATCATGACCTGAGCCGAAGGCAGTCGCTCAACCAACTGCGCCACCCAGGGGCCCTAGTTTAATATTTTTCTTAAAATTGAATTCCCAGACTGCAGATCATGATCCGGAGGTGGTCTAATCGAGGTAGAAAACTTTGGAACTGCTCCTTCCTATAATCTAACAGACCCTGGACTTTCCACATTGTCTCCTGAGATCGTTATGTACTAATACCCCAGACCCATTTTCTGGAAGCTGTTTCCCTCATTTGGTACATGGGCCTTTGAACGTAAATGCAGAATTTTTAATCTATTCCTATTCTATTTAAGTCCGTATGTTTTGCCTCCGTTGTGTTAAATTACATTAAATCGAACCACTTCCAAGAACAATGAAATTTTTAAAACTACCCCAAAAAAAAGAGCCCCAAATCAACTAAACACCCTAGATTTCATAATCTGAATTTAAAAAGACCAAATCTGTAAGTCACAGGAGCCTTCTTCCTTCCCAGCATCTTCAACTGTTCCTCACACGATAAACTTTAACAACTGAGCTTCTGTTAGATCAGGATTGAGACAAAAGTAAAGCAGACATGGCCAATCAGTTTCAGTTAATATGTTGCATTTGATTGGTCATGGCTTCTTGCAGCGCAGGGTTTAGCAGGAATCTGGAGCCATATCCATGCAGAGCAGGAAAGACCACAATAATAGATTAAAGGTGTCTGTCAAAGAAAAGGGAAGGACAGAAAGAGGCGGTATGCCACCAATTTGCCAGCAAGGACCCATGGGTTTTACTGTGGTTGAATCTTTGCCAGAGGTCCTATGATTGAAATCTAAAGGCATTAGCGGGAGTGTTTCAATTGCTCTTATTTGTTGCTACCCTATAGTAGGAAATAAAGCTAGAAAAGGAAATCTAATGTCTGTAATTCCCTCAGACTTTAAAGGACATCTGCATGTGCTGGGCTGATGGTTCTGTTTAATCTCCACCCTCTCAGTTGTGAGCCAGGGTCTAAATCAGAAAGAGGAAATGTAATTCTAAAAAAACCAACGGATAGAAGAAAACATTATAATAATGTTTTTTAATTATACATAATATTATATGAAGTATATATATGTGAAAATATTTTTATTTTATATGAAATGTGTATGTGTACATAAATCAATCCCTACTAAGATAGATTCTTATACTGTATATCATATAGAAAGATATATAAAGTCAGAAATACATAATAAAAGTAGAAATACATAGGAAAAGCAGAAATATGTAGGAAAAGCAATGATTAATCTCAATAACTTCTGTATCCTATTAAGTTTAAAAAAATTCAGTGCACTTCTATGATATATGGCAAATCATGGCTCAGAGCCAAATCTGGCCTTTCATCTGTTTTTACATGGCTTGTGAGCTAGGAATGTTTTTTTTTAATATTTTTTAAATGTTTGGGGAAAAAATAAAAAGAGGAAGAATATTTCATGCATGTGAAAAGTATATGAAATTCAAATTTCAGGGTCCACGAATAAAGTTTTATTGGAATAGAACAATATTCATTTGCATATTATCTATAGTTGCGTTTCCATTGCAACAGTAGAGTTGAGCCATTTTGACAGAGACTATATGGCCCACAAAGCCAAAAAATATTCACTATCCAGCCATTTACAGAAATAGTTTCGTAAGGGATAGTGGCCAAGATCATGTCCAGGATATAGTTTCTTTCACAGATTTAGCATTGCAACTTGTATTTTGGATCCAAAAGCAAGTAAAATTTCAAGTGATTCGGGGTTTGTTCCTACCCATGTATTTCTGATATAATGGCTCTTAATATAAAATAATTTAATAAATAATAAATCAGTCTAAATTTTCTATAAAGTCACAAAATACAGTGGTTATTATACTAAAAATTGTTAAATATTTAAGTTTTAAATATGATTTAAAAAATTTTTAATTTTAGAAATCATTAAATAGGGCGCCTGGGTGGCTCAGTTGGTTGGGCGACTGCCTTCGGCTCGGGTCATGGTCCCGGAGTCCCGGGATCGAGTCCCATATTGGACTCCCGGCTCTGCGGGAAGTCTGCTTCTCCCTCTGACCTTCTCTCCTCTCATTCTCAGTCTCTCTCTCTAATAAATAAAATAAAAAAAATCTTTAAAAAAAAAAGAAATCATTAAATAACAATTATGACAATAACCATTTTCTTTTTAAAGAGGAAACACCTAGGACCTACATATACTGGGCATGCAATAAATGTTTGTTACTTTTAATTAAAATTGTTTAAATCTTCCTATTTCAATTCATGAAATGAAGCAGCTACTCCAAATATGTGAAAATAAATGAAGGGCACCCAAATGAGAATAAGCAACGGCTATTAATTCAGGGCTCACTATAGCAAGGGCAACAGCTACCATCACTTACACTTGGAGAGATGAAAAACAGGCAGAAGAATGGAGAAGCTTTTTGGTGGAAAAGGGGGAAGGCTGTGGCTGTGCCTGGCTAGAGGCTATTGGCAGGCTCAGACTGTAGGCAGGCTAATGAGAAAGGGGGTATCCTATGTGATAGGCTAGAGGACCCATCTGGCCATCTCCAGTTAGTCCTGAGTTAAAAGCAGGGGCAAAAAGTAGGGAAGCTGTCAGTTATTAATCAAGTCATAGTCATTTGGGGCCAATTGCTACAAGAGTTGTCATTTGGTTTCCTGGACTGGTTGCTGTAGACAACCGGTTCAAGCTGTATTTTTAAAAATGGTCTCACCATTGTCTGTTTGTATATTACTCTCTCAAATGCAAAAGACTAAAATTCGCTTCAATGCCACAGACATCAGACAGACACTAGCTATATGCCAGGAACTCCATCAGATGCTGGGAATAAAAGATAAAGATGGCCACTGTGGGGGAGACGGGCACATATGAAGCTTATAAGGAGGGCAGTCTATCCCTTATCTGTTGTAGAGATGGAAGAAAAGCTTCTTACAAAGAGCTGTGGACACATACCTTCCAAAAGAGATTTCACTGCCTTCATACGCAGTGCAAGGCTCTTGAATTGAGGAAATATTTTTTTATCTGTCCTGCTGACAGTTAAGACAAAGTTCTCAAAGTCTGCCCAGCAAAATGATAAATCTGGTTTCTTACAAACCAGAAAAGTGAAAACTATAAAAAAGAGATTAAACTGAGATGCAACATCTTCTCACAACCAGATTGTTGACTTTTTAGAAAAATGTTCGTGAATATTGAACGGTACCAGCAAAACAGCAATTATCATACCCCAGGCAATGGGAACCCCTCCGTGCCAATCTGATTAGCCAGAACCCCCAATTTTCCACCTGGAGCTTGGTTCTCACTCCCTACTATTCAAGTTGCTCCAGTCATCTGTCCTTCTTGGATCTTACAAGTCCTGTGGACTCACTGAGTTTTATCATTGGCATCCATCACTTCTGACTCATTCTATGGGCCAAAGAAAGTCATGTGGCCAAACCCAAGTCAAGAAGGCAGGAAAGTAGGCCCCCAGTACAGGGAGAAGAAAAGAATCAGGGCCATCGGTATAGTGTACCTTACGGCATCTGTCTCTGACTTTACTAGTAGTATAAAAGCATAAACAATAAAGCTCATGTAACCTGTCTCACAGATCCAGCCTTGAGTCGCATCAAGCTCATTAATAAAGCACAGCATAGTAGCAAACTGAGCTTTGGAAAAGATAAATTTAGGTTTGTTTCCTAGTTCTCACCATTTATACCACTGAAACCCTGGGCAAGTTACTTAACCTTTCTCTGACCCTCATTGGTTTCATTTGCAAAATAGAGTTAATAACAGAATCTTCTTTAGATGTAAAACATTACATAAGTTGGGGTACAGCAGGAAGCAGATGGTACTTTCAAACTGGACAATTTAACAGGAGTTGAATGAAGGGTCTCATCTATAAAGGTGTGAGCTGTATAGGGAAACCAACAAGGGATAGTGCAGTATCCCAGGGTAAGCAAGACCAGGGGATCCTATGTCTGAAAGGGAACCCCAGAGCTGTGGCCTCCTTGGAGGGATACAGTCAATATACAGTAAGCCAGAAGAGAATAATACCCCAATCTCCTTCCTTCTCCTCTTGCCCCCCTGTCTCTTGCCAGTGCTTCCCATAGATCAAACCCAATGGGAAGCCGGAGAACAGAAGTCTGTTAATGCAACAAAGACAGGACAGCCTCCCAAGTATGGTTGCCAGATTTAGCAGATAAAATTATGTGTGCCCAGACAAATTTAAATTTCAGATAAAAAGGGGTGCCTGGATGGTTCAGTCAGTTAGACATCAACTCTTGGTTTCGGCTCCCGTCATGATCTCACGAACTGTGAGTTGGAGCCCCACATCAGGCTCCACGCTCAGCCCGGAGTCTGCTCGAAGAGATTCTCCTTCTGCCCCTCCCTCTACTCTCTCTCTCAAGTAAATAAATAAATCTTTTAAAACTTTTCAGATAAATAACAAATCATTTTTTGAGTATAAGTATGTTCCAAATAATGCATGAGACATACTTACATTAAAAAGGTATTTGTTCACTGAAATTCAAATTTAACTGGGCCTCTTATATTTCATCTGGCAACCTGATATCCCAGGGCATAGAGCAGGGTGAAAAAGAGGGAAGTGTGGATATGTAAGGGCAAAATAAGACTATCCAGCACAGTGCTCAAATTCCTTTTGCCAATAATCCTATTCTACCATTGTCCTGTGCTCATTGTTGGCTCTGAGCTTCTCAGGCCAGCCTTTACTTCTCTCAGTACTGGCTAATGAAAAATACCAGGCATGGCTGTGAAAAATGCCCTCCCAACCGCTGGTGAAAGAAATCTCCACAAGATTGGTCTCCCCTCCAGCTGCAGAAAAGCAATGAAGAGTCTATGTGACAAAACTGTCTTTGCAAATGGTTTTTCTAACAAAGGAGTCTCCTAAGACAGCTAGACTGTGAAAGTAAGCTTTCACTTCTTAAAGTCTGTAATTTTACTTGGTCTTCTTTCTTAATAATGTATTACCTTGGTAATGATATTTAAATTGATAGCTTTGTTTTCTGGAAGGTACAAATATTTGTAAATTTCCTTTAAGCCAGGAAAAAAACTAATGGCACTTTCCTTTTCTCCCACATGCACAAGCTATTTTAAAACCTATGATTCTAGCTAGATTTTTTTTTCGTTTTAAACAAAGAGTTTGAAGGTCTATATTAAGATTAGAATTAATAAGAGTATCTATCTCATTGTGCAAATTAAATGGGCTATTGCCTGGGAAGTAGTTAGCAATTACACCTAATAAACTCACTTATTTGAGACTGGCTATCAAAATTGCAAACTAAGATTCATGCACACGTGCATTAGAACAGAAACTTAAAAGTGGAACCAATGAAACCAGGTGGGGTCTTACATGCGACAGGTAGGGGGCAGGCCCAGCCAGTGACCAACCCAGGGAGAGAGCTGCCCTGGGAAAGGAGTCTCAGGGCCTGTCTACCTGCATAGTGGGCCTGAGTGGGGCCCAGCAGGAAGGCAGAAACAGTGGCACAGTGACTGAGAGTCTAGGAGAAAGACAACAACAAGCAGGCAGGCCACATCTGACCATAGGACATTGGAACTCTCCTCAGTACGTCTAAAATAATTTATAAATGATTACAAATTAGGGGGGCCTGGATGGCTCAGTGGGTTAAAGCCTCTGCCTTCGGCTCGGGTCGTGATCTTGGGGTCCTGGGATCGAGCCCCGCATCGGGCTCTCTGCTCAGCGGGGAGCTTGCTTCCCCCTCTCTCCTGTGCCTCTCTGCCTACTTGTGATCTCTCTCTGTCAAATAAATAAATAAAATCTTTTTAAAAAAATGATTACAAATTATGTTTTAAGCTACAACTAATTTTTAACATTTTTCAGCGTCCTCGCATCTACTAGCTTGTGTTATTCTTACTGTACCATCTTTGGAGTATTTTAAGGAATTCTGAACAAATTCATCTAATTACACTTCAGACTTAATGTGCATTTATAAATAATAATATTTAGAGGTAGTCTTTCTTTTTATTTCTTAAAGATTTTATTTATTTATTTGACAGAGAGCAAGCACAAGCAGGGGGAGAAGCAGGCTCTCTGCTGAGCAAGGAGCCCCACGTGGGGCTCGATCCCAGGACCCTGGGATCATGACGTGAGTCAAAGGCAAATGCTTAACTGCCTGAGTCACCCAAGCCCCCCAGAGGTAGTCTTTCCTGAGCATTTCCTATGTGCTGGGCGATATTAATACAGCACTTAACTTACAGTTCACAACAGAAGCTCTGGTGACAGATACCCTAGATTCAGAGCCCAGCGCCGTGATTTTCCAGCTGCACGATACTGGGGGATTATCTCACTTTTATGCTTTAGGTCCCTCATCTGTACAATGCCGGCTCTATGTCCAGCGCTGGCCCATAGCAAACATTAACACGTCAGCATACATCATCTCAGGTCATCACTACAATACGGCAAGGTCAGTTTGGTACTAATCCCATTCTGTGGTCCAGGAAACAGGCTCAGGGAGGTTCAGCTACCTGTCCAAGTTTATGCAAGTTCAAATCTAGGTCTTTCTGACTCAGACCCACGCATGTTCTTAACCACTGTGCTATGCCAAACTCCCACCATTTATCAAATCTGCAGCATTTTCAAAATGACAGAATTGTTTTGGATCTATGTGCGTTTATTCTATTTTTTAACTTCCAAAGAACTTTTTTTTTGCCAGTTTATCAAAAGAGCTGTGCATTCAGAATAGAACTAGGGTCATGACAGACATCAAGCCCTGGCCTGAAAAACAAAGGAGGAGTCACCAGGTCAAGGGTATGAGGAGAGGGCTGGGTCGCAGCCATCAGGGAGTCTGGGGGCAATCAAAACTGCACAGGAGGCCAAAATAGGAGGAAGGGCAATGCCCCACTGAGACCCGGGCATCTCCCCTCCCCTCGGTCTCCACAATAACAATTAAGTAGAGGTCTAATTAGCCGGCTATGTGGAAACTGTGACGGAAAGAGGTTAAATGACTTGCCCTTCAAGTAATGGTATAGCCAGAGTTCACATTAGAGCTTCAGGTACCTGGCAGGGAGTGGAAGAAGGGGCCAGACCACACAACCATGGGGCATTCCTCAGAGAGGATCCGAGGCGATTGCCGGTGGTGCACTGGCCCTACACCCATGAGCTATGGGGGCGTCATGAAGCCTTGTCTAGGTTGAAAGGACCCTAGCCAAAGTGGGACACACCCCAGTGAATTGGAGCATGAGCTGCTTCAGGGTTCTCTCTCGAGGCTACTGCCCCCACAGGCATATGTGGTTCTTGGAGGAAGAACAGAGGGAGTGTGTAGATGAAGGTAAAGGAAGCTGAGAGAGAGAGAGAGAGAGAAAGAATAAGCAGGCGCTGAGTGCTGGCATGAGCTCTGTAGGGACTAGACTGCAGCTCACTGCCCGGCAAGGAGATCAAGCCCCTCACAACCCCAGACACTATCTCCCTTCTGCAGCTGCCTCGGGCTGCAACTTGGAAATTCCTAACCCTGCATTCAAGGGGAGGACACCAAAGCACCCAATTGCATCTCACCCATGACAAAAGGTGGGGGTGGGGGGTACCAGATACCTGGGCTCTGTATCTGCCACACGAAACACAAAACCTGATCAACAGTAGCTTAACCACAAGCATATTTATTCATGTCACCTAACAAAATATCTGGAGGGAGGTAGTTCCGAGGTTGTTCACCCTCTCTGTGATTGTGCTGACCTTCTTCTTGGGGTCACAAGATGGCTGGCAAAGCTCCAAGAATTGCAACCTCACACAATAACGATCCAAGAAGAAAGGAAGAGGACTGGTGGGAAACAGCCCTCTCTTAGTACAGATCTCTCTTTTATTAGGGAGGAAATTAGTACCTTAGAATTCACCCAGCAAATGTCCCCCCTTACACCTCACTGGTCAGAACCAGGTCCTGTGCCCAGTTCCCTAAACTGCATCAGTACAAAAAAAAAAAAAAAGTGGGGGGAATCCCATGATTAGCTTAAGCCAAACTTGGGGCTGGTGGTAGCCTCCCATACAAAATCAGGTTTCTTTGAACAAGATTACACGAGCGACAGCGGTCCCATCTCCTAGTCCCAATCTACCCGTTATCCCTCCCTCTCCCCAAGAACTTGGTCCTTGATGAATCAGATCCTTTTGGCTGGCTCACACGAGAGGAGCGCTCTTCTCGAAGAGTGGGGAGGCACATTGTGTGAGCACCAATTTCTACTATTTACACCACTGGAGTTCTTGCCACAAACATTACCCTTGCCACAAACATTACCCTTGGCACCCAGATGGTGTGGACTCCCACGGACAGTCTCTGCTGTACCCCACACCCAAGGACTCAGCCCTTCAATACATTTCAAAACAGACCGATTCCACAACAAATTTACTAGTCGTAGGTGTTTTACTGAGAATTCCATAGAAATGGAAACAGAGCTGTGGAGAGGCTCAGCACATAGACCTCACCCCCAGCGACTATCCCTTGATTAACCCTTCCAGACCTACTCTGGGAGCTCACCACTTCCCCTCTTTGCCCTTCCTTCACCCATCCTCTACAAAAACTGCCCTGAGTGATCTGCTTTTGCTCCAGCCAACTTTATCCACTCGGCCAAAGGCTGAACAGCCATTCATGGATCTATGACCAAAGATTACTCTTCAAGCAAAGCAACTAAAATTATCATTCAAAATTATAGATGTTGATAAGTAGAATGAGTAGGAGAGCAAGGAATAAAAGGTGGAAGTTAAAGTGAGTAATTTCTGATAGGGAACGTTGGAAAGAGTGTTGATTATTATATCTTTGGACACGTATTCGCATTTTAGGTCACCCAAGAGTGACCAATAGCTAACTTTTGCAATTAAAATCCCTGTCAGGGCTGCTGGGTGGCTCAGTCGGTTAAGTGTCTGACTCTTCATTTTGGCTCAGGTCATGATCTCAGGGTCATGAGATAGAGCCCCATGTCGAGCTCTGTGCTCAGGGTGGAGTTTGCTTGAGACTTTCTCTCCCTCTGCCCCTCCCCCCGATCTCTCTCTCTAAACCAAATAAATAAAATCATTTTTAAAAATTCCCACCTCTGTGAGATGAAATATATACTCAAAGCAGGAACAAGACAAATCACTTCAGGCCGCCATACCTTATTTTCATTAGTCCTAATTTTGTGTTCCAACTTTCTCTCTATATATACATGTATGTGTGTGTGTGTGTGTGTGAGAGAGAGAGAGAGAGAAATATCAAGAATAATTAGCCAAATGGACCCAATTCCCCCAAACCCCTCGAGAGCTTGCTATGGTGAAACCAGTTTTACAGGCGTCTGTCTGACATAGGGAGCCAATTATTGGGATCCCTCTAGAATCTGCTGTATCTAAGGGCTTGCCATGCTACTTTTCTCTCCAGCGGGACCTAGGCCGAACAGGCAGGGGACAAAGTAAAAGAGGAAATGAGGTGCTCAAAGACCCTCTGACCTTGCTCAGCTGCGAGCTGAAGCTGGAAGAGCTCACAAACGGGGTGCCCTTGTTACCTTCCTGGAGATCAGAACAGAATCCCTGCGGGCCCCTGGGTGGCGCAGTTGGTTGAGCGACTGCCTTCGGCTCAGGTCATGATCCCGGAGTCCCGGGATCGAGTCCCACATCGGGCTCCCAGCTCCATGGAGAGTCCGCTTCTCACTCTGACCTGCTCTCTCTCACTCTCTCTCTTTCCTAATAAATAAATAAATAAGTAAAATCTTTTTAAAAAAATTAAAAAAAAAAAAAAAAAAAGAATCCCTGAGGCCTCTGATGGAGAATTTTTCCAACAGTGAACTTCAATCAGATGTACTCTTCCTGGCTGCCCTCTAGGCAAACTGCTCTCACCCCGTTTTGGTTTTCTATTGCTATATGAAACACACACACACACATACCCCAAAACATACTGGCTTAAAGCTATAACAATTTATCATTTCTCTTAAGTCTGTAGGAGACTGTAGCTGGGGTCACTCATGCAGCTGGCATTTAGTAGGGAACTCAGTTAGGGACCCTGGTTCTCCTTCATATGGTCTTTATTTCCATGTGCCATCTCCAACTCTAGCTCCTCCCCATGTGGCTTCTCTCTAACGGGCAGCCTAACCTTCATTACAGCATGGTATATGGTTGCCAGAGTGGTCGAGAGGACAAGCCCCAAGGTACCGCTGTGTATCTAGCCTCTGCCTATCTTACGTCTACTAATATCCCATTGGCCAAAAAACCCACAGGGAGGGGTCCCTGGTTGGCTCAGTAAAGCATGTAACTCTATCCTGGGGCTGTGAGTTTGAGCCCCATGTTGGGGTAGAGATTACTTAAAAAGAAAATCTTCTTTAAAATTAAAAAAAAACAAAAAACCCAGAAGACCAATGTGGGAGGAGAGCCCACAAGTGGTTCACTGGGTTCACTGGGGGCTGTCTACCATAATCTCAAAGTGCCAGTTTCTTCATTTACCTCTCTGAAGAGTATACTATTCTTCATGGAGGACAACTGTGAGACCCTAAGACTCTCAGAGTCACTGGAAACCACATGGTAACAGTGAATATAGAACTGAGTTAAAGAGGGTCAGAATATGTCTTAAGAAGATTTATTACTTGGTGCTACCTTAAAAAAATCATATTAATAAAGGTCAGTGAAAATATAAACCCAAAGAATTTAATCAGAAGGTTTAAATTATTGAGTCTGGAAGGTAATAGGTATGCCTAATTGAAACTTTTCAGAAGTGCTTCTCTGATGTGTCTCTTTTCTAAAGTTTAATCTATCCATTTCTTTATTCCTTCATTAAGTGCTTACGAAGCAGCATGCATGACTCTACACACAAGGTTTTGTGCTCAGTCCTATTCCATCTCTCGCCATCTCCTATCTGGACTCTGGCAATGGCCCAAGAGCTGGTCTCTCCATCCCAACCACACGTGCTCCAAAGTCCAAAAACACAAAACTAAACCCATTTTGTTTTAGCTTTAAAAGGCTCTGACACTGGGGACTCAGTCAGTTGGACATCTGACTCTTGATTTTGCCTTGGGTCATGATCTCAGAGTTGTGAGATTGAGCCCTGCATCAGGCTCTGCCCTCAGTGGGGAGTCTACTTGAGATTCTCTCTCCCTCTGCCCCTCCCCTTGCTCTCACTCTCTCTCTCAAATAAATAAATCTTTTTTAAAAAAGCCTCTAACATTATATAAAATCTAAACCCTCTAGAATGTCTTTCAAGACCCTTCAGAATTTAACTCCCATCCACTTTCTATTAAAAAGTACTTTTTTTTATGAAGGGTAAAATCATGACTCTCATACAAATATGCAATGAACACCTGTCAAAGATTTTATTTAGCCCACTAATTAATAAGGAACTGGTAAGGTGTTAAAAACCAGTCCAAAGGAGTATCCATAGGGCAGACACATACATAGGCACTCAGGAATGCTGAAATGAATTTGTTAACAGAAGCAAAACTGGATGCTTCCTTCCCCCGGTATCCTTTGGGGTTGAGGAGGTGGGCATTCAACTGCATCTCCACCTGACAAAATTCACTTTCATTTCTATAGACATGAATCATTTGCCTTACTCTTAGAGTTGCATAACTTACAGGGTTGGAAATAACTCAAAGAGAGTGAGAGGCACAGACCACTACAGAACCACATAATATGGAAGAGTGCACTAGACAATGTCCAGCATTCTATAAGATACTCAGTAATCTTTTCTTTTCTTTTCTTTTCCCTTTCAAAGTCTGACCATTTTTTTTATACTTTCCAGCCTCATCTTCTACAGTTTCTTCAGCCCTTCCCCCTATGTTATTTCCACCCTGTGCTCCTCACAGTTGCCTAGGAAAACTCCATGCACTCCTGGCCACATTCACGAGCACTTTCTATAACCCTCTACATGGAATGGACCCACTCTCTATTTGGAGATATACCCATCATTCTATTTATTCAGCATACATTCCTTTCTATACCAATAATAGGCCAAGCAGTGATGACTCAGAAGCAAAGAAGATGAGGTCTCAACCTAACCGGGGAATTGTGCTATATGTGTGCTATCCACCTTGAATCATCCAGATTTTGGGAAAGGCACTGATGTCCAACCATTGTGTAACTATGAATGGCAATGGGGCTTCCCTCAGAGTGCCAGGATATTTCCACTGTTGATCATTCTGAATGAAAGAGGAGCCCTTAAAGGAGACTGAGGAGGAACATTCAGAAGGTGAAGGAAACCAGAAGAGACTACAGGAGGAGGAGGAAGAAGTGGCCAACAATGCAATCACCATGGAGAAGTCCAGCAAGAATAGGAATTAAATATGCCCATGTGTTTTGGAAACACCCTTTTGCAGTGTTACACTGGAAAGAAAGAGGCAGAAGTCATATTACTGTGGGCTATAAAATGAAGTGGGGGTATAGAATTGTAGAGACTGGATGTGTATTTTTTTTTGAAGGTATCAGAATCCTATTTTAGAACTAGAAAGGGGAGAAGGGTGGGAAGAAAAAGTGTAAATACAGCAGCTAAGACATTTCCCAAAGCAAAGCCAGCTATATCGTGATGTAGAAAGAGCACTAGACTTGGAGTGAAAAAAAATTGCATTCAAACCCTGATTATGAGATTTCAAGTTTGTTATGCAATTTCTTTGGACCTTAGTTTTCTTATCTGTAAAGTAGGTATAGTAATACCTCAAAATACCATTCAATGACATAATCTTTATAAAACATAGCACAAAGCCTAGGACACACTATGTGTTCAGTATGCACTATTTTGAGCCTGAGAGAAAGATTCATCGAGGTTTGGTTTTTACATCCTGTCAGGCTGGGGTTTCAGAAGTGAAGAGTAAAAGTTCCCATGTCCAAGCGCTTTGAATTCCTTGTTAGTAAGAATTTGCATTTCGGGATCTATTTCTAAATAAGAACCTGGGAGATTATCTTGTTTTGCTCTGCTTTGTTTTGCTTTACTGAAGGGGAAGGCCCCAAAAAGGAATCCTGGAACAAACCCTACAAACCAGGCCTTTTGAGAATGGTTCCCTGCCCTTTTCTCCTTACTAATTAGACCCCAAAAAGACTCTTAAGATGGAAGCAAGTGGGAAATATGAACATCTCCTTTTTATTGCCACAGAGACAAAGCAACAAAGAACTGAAGCAGCTTGCAGTAGAACTGACACAAACCCTAAGCCTCCTACAACTAACCCACCACCAATCGCCCTCAAGCCCCCAAACCTGCCACTCCCACCCCCTGAAGAATTGTAACTACTTGAACAGATGACTTTAGGTTTCCTTCCTGTCCTCAAGAGGGGAAAACACTTTCTTTCTTCTAGACAGCATCCTAATTTGTCTCCACTTAGCCACATAGCTCAGGACAAGAGCTTTTAAAATTAATGATGCTTTTCTAAGAGTAATTGCTTCTGCTCTAATCACAAGCTATTTCTTGCTACCCACAGAGCTCAGCATTAAGAGTGCCTAAAGGAATCAGCAAATTGCCCAAAATGCACTGCTCTCAAGCCTCCAGGTTACTTAATAAATGATGATGAGTCACCCTAAGCCAGTTGTCACCTCACATCCCTTACAACATGAGCTTGCACGTCAATATCCTCCCTAGGAGCCAAATCAGAATGTGGGGCTGGAAAAGGTCAAGGCTCAGATTTCTTGAACACCTTCCCAGCTGTTTTTTCTTTTCTTAAATGAGGTAAATTTACATAACATACAATCAGCTATTTTAAAATGTACAATCAGTTGTGGGGCGCCTTGGTGGTTCAGTCCATTATGCATCTGACTTTGGCTCAGGTCAGGATCTCAGGGTCTTGGGATCAAGCCCTGCCTTGGGGGGAGGGGGGGGTCCCAGCTCAGCGGGGAGTCTGCTTCTCCTTCTCCCTCTGCCCCTTGCCCCGCTTGTGCTCCCTCTCTCTCTTTCAAATAAATAAATAAAATCTTTTCTAAAAAAAAGCGCTATTGGTTTAAAGTATATAATCAGTTGTAGTCAGTGTATTCACAATGTTGTGCAACCACCAGCTCTCTCTGGTTTCCAAACTTTCCCATCCCCATTAAAACACCCTGGACCTATTTAAGAAGTCATTCTTCTGTCACCCCTACTCAAATCCCCTGGTAATCTCTAATATGCTTTCTGTCTCTGGATTTGCCTATTCTGGATATACCACATAAAAGGAATCATAAGTGACTTTTTGTGTTCAGCTTCTTTCTCTTAGTGCAATGTTTCCAAGGTTCATCCATGTGGTAGCATGTATCAGCACTTCATTCCTTTTTATGGCTGAATAGTATTCTGTTGTATGGATATACCACTATTTGTTTATCCATTCATCTGTTGGTGGACATCTGGATTGTTTCACTTTTTGATTATTATGAATAATACCACTATGAACATTCTTGTACAGATTTCTGTGTGGATCCCAGATGGTTCTGATATGCCTCTTCACTCCTTCAGCTCACGAAGAACATTTGACTAGAACAACTTCCAAGAAACCCTGAGTAAGAAGGAATAAGATAGCCTTAAGGAGAAAGGGGTGTTCTTTTTTGTCATTCTTTAGTTTGCTACATGATTTTATTGAAAACCTTTAGCATGGTACTAGAGAATCATCATATTCCATACAGACACCACAGAGTCACTATTCCCGGATATTGCCATCATATAATATGGTCTAATATGAATGTCTATAAATTTTTTTATATAATTTGAGTTTGGGGTTCAACGACTTTTGCATGTTCATATTTCCCTGACTCCCTTATTTGACTAGATGGAGGCTGAGCCTCTCCTGATTCAACAGAGTTAGACGTGAGCAGAAAATGTGGTGGGTCTCCCAGACCAGTGAGGAGCAACAATTGGGGAAGCCCTGGGATCAGCTGCTTACAGAGGATCTTTAGCAACCTGGTTGGACTGTAATCCCCAAATCTTAAAATCTGACCTGAGTATGCCCGAATCCATACTAACTGATTCACAAATGTATATAAAATACTTTATACTACAAAAGTAATGTTAAGTAATGGTAGAACAATAGGTTCTCAAACCAGGGAAAGACAATGCAGATATTTTCTTTAAAGATATTTATTTATTTATTTATTTATTTATTTATTTATTTGAGAGTGAGAGAGAGAGCATGAGGGGGGCGGGGTCGGAGGGAGAAGCAGACTTCCACTGAGCAGGAAGCCTGATGTGGGACTGGATCCAAAAGGCCTGGTTTGTGGGACTCCGGGATCATGACCTGAGCCGAAGGCAGTCACTTAACTGACTGAGCCACCCAGGCGCCCAACAATGCAGATTTTTAAGTCAGCTTTTCTGTCTGAGAATCATTACTGTAAACTAGTTCAGTATATTCTTAGACTCCAAATATCTCAAAGCCAAATGTTTATCTCTAAATCAACTGGTGTTAGTCATGTCAACATGTCTGTATCTGCATGTCAAGATGTCTTCATAAACAGGTCAAAAACTATATTTCCATTTCTCCAAGGAAAGATATTCAAATGCAGAATTCATATACTTCTCAAAAGTAATAGATACTACACAGCTTCAAATCCTCATCCTTTCATTACACTAAACCAATTCTTTCCAGAGATGCACTGTTACACTGTAATGCTTGTCAGATTTAAAGGAAATTCTCACTTGAAAGCTCTACACTGGTTCTTCAATAACTAAATGCTACTTGCTAGCTTTAATTTTGACCTTACTCTGTCAGAGATTAAAACTGTAAATGTTATTCAAATTTCTTTGATAAATAGCTTTAATTTTCAATTCAGAATTTAGATCAAGGGATATATTCTCTCTCTTCATTAAAATACAGCAGAATGGAGGTTCCCAGGCTCTGTCTAGCCAGGCAAATCCCTACCTTTGTTTTTGATCTGAATTATTCCAATTGGATATTCCAGCCAATATTTATCTAAAGTTCAATTCTTCTCTTTAGCTGTCTAGGCGGCAGGGCATCTCATTTAGGAAACTGTTGTAAATTATCAGCCTGTGGGTAATATAATCCTCAGTGAGGTTTTCCCTCCCATCACTTTTGACAATTTTTGAACATTATCATAATGAAACAATTAAGATTTACTTATTAATACCTTTTTCTTGACATTCTCTTATCTATATTTTCCAGATAAAAACTGCAGTTAAAATAATCATTTGCCTGACAAACTTGCTGCTTCAGAATACATAAAGCATACGTGTATTTAATATGAATGAAATAAATAAAGAAAGGGGATAGTGTTTAAATATGCATTTAGAGGCACTGATAGCAGATTTACCCATTTCTTCTATCAAAAAGCAAAAAAAAAAAAAAAAAAAAAAAGGGCGCCTGGGTGGCTCAGTTGGTTAAGCAACTGCCTTCGGCTCAGGTCATGATCCCGGAGTCCCGGGATCGAGTCCCATGTCGGACTCCCGGCTCTGCGGGAGGTCTGCTTCTCCCTCTGACCTTCTCCCCTCTCATTCTCAGTCTCTTGCTCTCTAATAAATAAAAATAAATAAAAATCTTTAAAAAAGCAAAAAAAGAGGATCAGACTGAATAAGTGCTAATGGATTTAAGGCAGTTTTTATTTTGAGGAAAATGAAGAATAGAGGAGCTAAATACAATGCACAACAAAAACAAAAAAAAAAACAAGGCTATATTAGAGCGCACCTCAAAGAATTGGGAGTTCTGTACATCTTCCAACTTTAATTTGTAACCCACTAAGACAATCAGAAATTGTTCATCAATATGATAAGTTTGAAGAGAACAGTTCTATTGCTGGACTTAACTTCAGAATTTTAAGACTCAGAAGTTCAAGTAAGTGTGGGCAGTTACCATATGTCTTTAGAAGTGGTAGTTTAAAAGTTGTGGCGATAGTCCTAGTTGCATTAGAGGCAATTCGTAAAACTGCATTTAGTTATGACTACCTTGCCGCTGACTTGTCTATCAGAAAATAAATGATTCATTGGCATTTTTAGCCAAATAAAATTCAGTTTAAATTAAGCAAAATTGCTAACTAGTTTATTTGAATGCTGAAAGTCAACATTCAGGGTATTTCATGATTTTCTAATGCACACTCAAAAGGAAAGAACTAATTTAAGTTTTATCCAAATAATATTATTATTACACATAAACTAATACACAGGTGCTTTAATAGGAAGTTAACTTTGACAACCTCAGAAATACGTAAACTGTGAATTTCCATGAGGGGATTATATAAGAAAATTATACAATTATATGATTGGGCTTCAGAGTATCATAAGAACAAAGTTAAAAGTTCCCTTTCACAACAAGGCAAAACAACACCAAAACTTCTCATTCAAGACAAGTTCAATTAAAAAGAAAATGGGCCCCTGGGTGGCGCAGTTGGTTGAGCGACTGCCTTCGGCTCAGGTCATGATCCCGGAGTCCCGGGATCGAGTCCCACATCGGGCTCCCAGCTCCATGAGGAGTCCGCTTCTCACTCTGACCTTCTCTCTCTCACTCTCTCTCTTTCCTCATAAATAAATAAATAAAAAATCTTAAAAAAAAAAAAAAAAAAAGAAAACAAACATTCCTTTACCCCTAACCACTGTTTCCTAAAACCATAGAGATATGCTCCAAAGTTTAAAACATATCCAATGCTTTAATATTCATCATTCTATATTTTATTGAATTCTAAAGTCAAAAAACTTTAATTCAGAGTATCATCTCTGAATTATGATGAAATCATAATATTCTGGAGAAATGAAGGGCCATGGCTAAGAGACACGTACTGCTGTCCACTCTTCGGAATTCCTCAGCCAAAATCATCGAAATACCCATAACTTGAATCTTGAGCAGTGTTTCGTTTTGTCCTCTTGTAGAATGGTGTGTGTGATGTTGACAGCTTCAGAGGCGGCATTACTAATTCCGCAAACAGCTGGCCCAAGAAGATTCCATGAGTAAAACTGGCGTAGACTTTAATGGCTTTGTCATGGAGGAGCTTGACTGTGGTAGAGCATTTTGTGCTGATCATGTCACCCACGAGGATGGCCACCTCATCTTTAATTAATCCCCAACCAGAATCATCTTATCCGTCTCCATGGCTCTCCTTCTTTCTCTGTGTTGCAAGGCAAATGCCACAGTCAGTCTGTCCATGAATGATGTAGCCACCTGCTTCGGGGGCAATGATGACACAGTTCCTCTGGTCTGCAATATTCTCTTGGTTCTATATGTGAGTCACTCACGGGGATAACACAGAAGCCCTGGATCTGAGCAGCATGTAGGCTCACGGTAATGATATGATCTGCCCCAGCTACTAGAAGCACAGAATGATTTGCATACAAGTACTTTTGAAGGTCGTCCCCAAAAGCGAGTGGGGGAGCAGAAAAGTGTGTTACCCGGTATGACAGGATGTGTTAATGCTGTTATGACAACTGGGGCTCCATCCCACTGGGGACCTTCCAAGAGACTGCACAGAACACATCTGAGAATTGTCCCTACCTAGAAGCAAGAGAGCTAGGATTTTTATCCATCAACTCTCATCCCCATTAGTTGAGAGCCACTCCTGGGGGCAGTAATTCCCCAGCACTTCCAGGCATAGCATGTGCATGAGGCTAGAGAAAGCCTTCAAATAGAATCATGTGCTTGAGTGGGTCATTGGTGTGACACGGAAACCAGCCACCCAAGTTACAAATGACCTCCATGGTGGGCCATGGGGCTATTGCAGGGGGCACTGACAGCATCCTTTACAGTTCCCAGAACCCAATCCACAGGCAGACTCCTCAACCTCCATACCTCAAACACAATTTCCTCTCTCAGGTGTTCCTGGTGTCAGTTTTAATTAGATTTTATCTAGATTCAAACAGTAACTGGGTGGGGAATGGTTTTCCCACAGTGTGCATTGGGCCAGCCCCTAGCAGTAGTTCAGGAAACGACAAGACCTAACATGTACTAAGTATCCATAATAGGCCAGGTTCTATACATACACGGACTCATGGTAATGCTCAAAACAGCCCTATGTCATACATAATATACTCTCAATTATTTTTTTTAAGATTTTATTTATTTATTTGACAGAGAGAGAGAGAGAGAGAGATCACAAGTAGGCAGAGAGGCAGGCAGAGAGAGAGGGGGAAGCAAGATCCCTGATGAGCAGAGAGCCTGATGCGGGGCTCGATCCCAGGGCCCTGAGATCATGACCTGAGCCAAAGGCAGAGGCTTTAACCCACTGAGCCACTAATGCGCCTCTATCCTCCCAATTCTATATACATATACATATACACATACACATACATATGAGAACTGATATCTGGAGATAGAAGAAACTTACTCCAACTCAAAAGTGACACAGCCAACAGTGAAACCAACTGTGGGTAACTCCAAAACCTCCTAGAGAAACCAGAGCCTCTTTACCTCTCAGGAAAAATACTTTCCTTAGATCAAGGGACCCACATTTAAAAAAAATTCCTGGAGGGTGCCTGGGTGGCTCAGTTGGTTGAGCAACTGCCTTCGGCTCAGGTCATGATCCCTGAGTTCCAGGATCGAGTCCCACATCGGGCTCCCAGCTCCGCGGGGAGTCTGCTTTTTCCTCTAACCTTCTCTCCTCTCATGCTCTCTCTCACTTTCTCTGTCTCTCAAATAAACAAATAAAATCTTTAAAAAAAAAAAATTCCTGGAAACTTCAGAAAGCTGTAGTCCTCCTAGAGCTTTGGGTGAAATAGATCTGACTGTCTGGCAAGACATCTTTCCCTAATACTGAAATCATACCTGAACCTGAACCACGTAAACCACTACTTAAGACACACCCACTCAACACAAAGCCTTTTACATATCCAGCTATTTTTGCTACTTTGAGTTTATGAGGAGGGACTGATGTGGAACAAGCCACAGCGCAGAAATTTATGAATGTTACTTCCCTCTAGGGGGACACTTTTCAAAGATATGGATTACAGAAATTCAGCATCTATTAAGTGGAGAGATTCTGCCCACAAGTGGAATAAGTTTTAGAGTCTGGGTGACATAAGTGGCCGTTCATCATATGAGTTTTAAAACACTGATGCACAAGATCTTTGTGGCATTTTAGAGAGCTTCAGTGCTGGGTTGCCTGGGTGGCTCAATCGGTTAACTGTCTGCCATTGGCTTAGCGTCTGTATCGGCTCAGGTCATGATCACAGGGTCCTGGGATTGAGCCCCACAACAGGCTCCTTGGTCAATAGGGAGCCTGCTTCTCCCTCTCCCTCTGCCTGCTGCTCACCTTGCTTGTGCTCTCTCTCTGTCAAATAAATAAATAAAATCTGAAAGAAAGAAAGAAAGAAAGAAAGAAAGAAAGAAAGAAAGAAAGAGGGAAGGAAGGAAGGAAGGAAAGAAGGAAGAAAAGAAAGCTTCAGTGCCTTGGCATAGTCTATTCCCACTACCTGGAATGTTTTCCCCCTTTAGTGGGCAAACAACCATAAACTCAGCTCAATGATTGTTTTTTTCTGAAGAACCTTTCCTGACTACTTGTAGTGAAGGTGATCACTATGGATCTTCCTGATCCATTTCTGGGGGTCCATTTCTAGCTCATTTGTGGTTCCCATCACTACGGAAGACTCCTTAAGCTTCTGCAATCTCCATCTGTGGCAATATAAACACCCAATCTGGACCTACAAGAAAACCTGGGCCAAACTGTCCCACTGAGGATATCGCTTCTTCCCCATCCTTTTCTCACCCCCTTGCTGGCACAGGCTGCCTCTTGCCTGACTTGATTTTCTCCACTAATTAAATGTCACACTTCCAGCTGCAATCACCAAGAGATGCTCTCCAGGCAATTCCGTAAAGGGAAAAATAAGGCCCTTCCCATTTCGTACTATCCTCCTAAGATGTTGACCCATGAAGCTGGCTGAAACTAATGACAAAAAACAGGGTTACTATGGGGATGTGTTAATGTGGCTCATGTCTCAAGGAGCAGCAATTATGAGACAAAATGCCTTCCTTCCTTCCCACTCCCACACAGGCAGAATCCACTCCTCCCCTCTCCACATGCTCCAAAAGCTAATGCATCCCTCACACTGCACCACACTAGGGAGATCTCTCCTAGCTTTCTGGGCAAGATGTGAGCTTCTGAAAGGCAGGTACAAAGTAAGTGCTTGATAAATGGTTGCTTTAGTAATGAATTAATAACTACGAACAAAATTTGAAATCTCCCTGCCTCTTTTATTCCTTCTAAAGCTTAAAAGTAATTGCTTTGGAAGCTCAGCCATTTTGATTAATAAAGGCCACTTTCTCAATCTCGTTCTTAAAAAAAAAGAAAAAAGCTTCTTATTCTTAATTCAATATAGTAGCACTTGAGCTCCTTTGCCCAAGCACTGTGCTTTGTGATAAAAGATTCAATGATAACCAAAGGCTCAATTCTCAGAGAGAATGTTATGGACTAAGAAGCAGGTGGATTGAATTGTTGAAATGGAACTGCTCTTATGGAAAAATGAAAAAAATAAGTTGATCCAGAAGCTCTTTAAATAGTAGTGATACTGCCATTTATTGAGCACTTGCTATATGGTTGAAACTATACTGGATACTTTACATATATTATTTTAGTTAATTTTTACAACTCTAAGAGGTTGTAATCCCAATTTACAAATGAGGTAATTGAGGCCAAAGACATTAAGTAGCCACCTAAATGCATACAACTAATAAAGGATTGATTGGGATTAGGGTCCCGGTAAGTCTGATTCTGGAACCCATATTTTTTATCCACAACATTATACTTAAAGATGATTTTTTTATAGAGATACCTGGTGGTTCAGTTGGTTAAGCATCCAACTCTTGATTTTGGCTCAGGTCATGACCTCAGGGTCATGAGATCAAGCTCCCACATCAGGCTCCAAGCTCAGTGGAGTCAGCTTGTCCCTGTCCCTCCTCCCACCCCCCCTTACTCATGCATGCACTGTCTCAAATAAACATTTTTTTAAAGATTTTATTTATTTATTTGACACAGAGAGAGATCACAAGTAGGCAGAGAGGCAGGCAGAGAGAGAGGAGGAAGCAGGCTCCCTGCTGACCAGAGAGCCCCATGCAGAACTCAATTCCAGGACCCTGAGATCATGACCTGAGCCAAAGGCAGAGGCTTTAGCCCACTGAGCCACCCAGACGCCCCACAAATAAACATTTTTTAAAAGATAATTTTTTACAGTAAAAAATTCACCTCATATGGAAAATATGAATGAAAAGATTCCTCTTTATCAAAAATAAGTGTAAAATAGTAAGGATTCAACCCTTTACCTGCTCTTGAGGTATGATCCAAAAGTACAACAGAGAAACCTGAAATCAGAAAGCAGGATCTGGGGAAAGGCCAAAAGCGTGGACTTCAGCAACTTGCTGTCTGTTCCACAGTGCCCTCTACTGGTCTGTTTATGTCATTCATAATTGTTCTTAAATTTAAGAATGAAATGGGCAACAACTAAAGATTCAGTCAGGGTCAGCCTTGGATAAAGTAGAGTAAGTCTGTCAAATGTTTCAATATTTAGTCCTTATTCTGTTTGTGATACTTGGAAACAACCACCTTCAAGTAGTTTCCTGTCTTATCGCTGTTAGTCTGACTGCTACCTTGCTTTCTAATACATGATCTACTTATTAAGTAATAATTACTAATTAATTTCAGTAAGAAACATTGATGAATACAAAAACTGGTGGGTTAAAGTGAGATGATGGACAGAATATTTGCAAGGTCTTGGATAATCACTACACAAAATATTTAGTAAAAATGGAGGAAATTGTAACTTTACAACGGAGAAACCTGGCAAACATTAAAACTCGAGGTTATGAGACGCATGGGAAAGAGCAGCGTTACTCCTGCCTATGGACAAATTCCACCTTGGACCAGACCAAAGTCTGCCATTCGAGGCTGCAGATGAATCATTGCCTACCAAGGCTTGGCACTATCAGTGTAAACTAGAACTCCACTAGTACTGCATAGTACACATGGAACTTAGCTGCAAAGTTAAGACGGAACAGCAAAATCTGTTCCATCCACTAATATATATACAGATGTTCATCTCTACCATCAAACCTTGTTTCAATCACACCTGCTTTAAAAGCTACCCCTGCAGCAGCCTATACTTTCAGGTGGTGGGGCTCAAGCTTTGGTGAGGATTAGAATTACCAGGGGAGCTTGGGAACACTATAAAAATACAAAGGCCTGGGATGCCTGGGTGGCTCAGTTGGTTAAGCAGCTGCCTTCGGCTCAGGTTATGATCCCAGGGTCCTGGGATCGAATCCCACATCGGGCTCCTTGCTCAGCAGGGAGGCTGCTTCTCCCTCTGCCTCTGTCTGCCATTCTGCCTGCTTGTGCATTCTCTCTCTCTCTCTCTCTCTCTGACAAATAAATAAATAAAATCTTTAAAAAAAAATTAGTAAAAAAAAATACAAAGGCCCAAGGCCCTACCCTACTTCAACAAGCCTGGACCTCAGTGTTCTTTGCTAGTTTCTGAGTGATTGTGATAGCAGTTTTTCAAACCAAAATTTAAGAAAAAATACACAAGCCACCAGTGCCAGCATACCTTCTGCTTTTACTGCTCTCATTTTTTTAAAAGATTTTATTTATTTGACATAGAGAGAGAGATCACAAGTAGGCAGAGAGGCAAGCAGAGAGAGAAGGGGGAAGCAGGTTCCCTGGTGAGCAGAGAGCCTGATGCAGGGCTCGATCCCAGGACCCTGAGATCATGACCTGAGCCAAATGCAGAGGCTTTAACCCACTGAGCCACCCAGGTACCCTGCTGCTCTCATTTTTGCTGAGGACTCACCACCACTTTAGGGTCCAGCACATGCAGCCCTGCCTCCAGAGAGGAAACAAGAACTGTGGGAAAACAGTCACTCACCAGCAACGTGCCAAAGTGAAAATCCTATATGGTCAGCACCTAATACAAGATCCTTTCAGCTTCAAATCAGCCATTTTACCCCACTGGAATACTCAATCACAGCATTTTCTTCCTAATTTTTATTCATTGTCTAGATATAGTGCTCCTCATCCATGCACCGAACATTTGGGAATTTTGAAGGGTCCAATAAGTACTATTCCCACCATTTAGAACAGTGATTCTCAACCACGGGTGATAATTTTGCCCTCAGATGACATTTGGCAACATTTGGAGCCATTTTTGTCACAACTGGGGAAGAAGAGAAAGGGTGCTATTGGCTTCTAGTGGGTAGAGGCCAGGGATGCTGCTAAATATCCTACAATGCACAGGATGGTCCGTACAACTAAGCGTTATCCAGACAAAAATGTCAATAGTGTCAAGGTCAAGAAACCCTTATTTAGACATTCTAAACAAATTGCAGCATAAGACAAAAGCAGAAGCAGATGGGACTCATACTGTGATCTTAATTACTGTTAAAGACTAGGTTAAGAGATACCGCTTATCTGTAGGCAAGAACCCCAGTAGACTCATACACCTTGCCACAGGTAATTGTATGCCTCCCTAAGTGAAGTCAGGTTTCTCTAAAACTCCTAGCATGTTGAAGCTAAGAAGATGAGTTCCTTGCAGGCTAACTCCTAGGAAAAAAATTAAGAGCTGAAGATGACCACCTATTTTCCTATTTTTTTGGATTATAAGTAAAAAGGTGAAAAGAGGGCACTATTATATTTGATCCCCCTCCAAAGAGAAAGAAATGATAGGAGGAAAACATTCTCTAGCAGAAGTTGGGTGAGTGGGGAGCACAATAGGCTCCTTGTAGCTCCTGAGAACCAACCCTTATATCTTTGGGGAAGCTTGCAAGCTAGCTGTTAAACCCTTGGCAGCTTGAAATCAGTCACAGTAGGAATATTTATACCATGAAACAAAACAAAACAAAACAAACCACAAAGCAATACTTTGTTTTTTGGAAAATAAAGTTGAATTAAAAAATAAAGAAAAAAGAAAGCTGGATCCTTTTTTGTTATGGAAACACTAAAATTGAAGATGGATGCAAGATTTAAAAGATACAAAAAAACATAAAGTACCAAAAAATATAATCCTACCAAAGAAGGTCTTTCTAGTTCATGTGCACCAATAACAAAAGTCATCAGGGATGAGATCAACACATGACTACTTAAAAATACATTATTTATGTCAAAAAAGTATCAATGAAAGGCAAATTATAAACTGGGAAAATTATCTGCAAAATACATGACTAAGAGTAACCTCTTAACAAATCTTACAAATTTGTAAGAAAAAGACAAGCATCTCAACGGCAAAGCCTCATATAAGTAATTCATAAAATACAAATGAGTCCAAAAGAAAACTTTAAACATACCAGGTTTTGCCTATCACAGTGGCAAGGCGAGGAGAAGGCAGAACACAGCCAATGCTGGGAAGTATGTCAAGAGTTCTACGGGGGAAAAAAAATACCATGAAAAACTGCTGGTAAAGTGCAAGATGATACAAATTTTTTTTTTTTTTTTGACAGAGAGAGAGAGAGAGAGAGAGAGAGAGAGAGAGAACCAGTAGGCAGAGAGAAAGGTAGAGAGGGGGAAGCAGGCTCCCTGCTGAGCAGAGAGCCAGATGCGGGGCTCGATCCCAGGACCCTGAGATCATGACCTGAGCTGATGGCAGAGGCTTTAACCCACTGAGCCACCCAGGTGCCCCGATGATACAAACTTTTTATTGGCAACATGACTATACCCTTTAACCTCACATTATCGATTTCTTCTAAGAAAAAAAAATATAAAGATTTAGACTATTGTTTCCAATAGTAAAAATAGGCTAAATTATGGTATATCTGTTTAATGAAATATAATGCAAACAGAAATATTATTTAACTATTTATTTGACATGGAAAGATGTGCATCAATTAAATTTTTTAAGTCTTTTTTTTTTTAAAGATTTTATTTATTTATTTGACAGACAGAGAGATCACAAGTAGGCAGAGAGACAGACAGAGAGAGAGGGGAAAGCAGGCTCCCCGCCGAGCAGAGAGTCCGATGCGGGGCTCAATCCCAGGACCCCGGGATCATGAACTGAGCTGAAGGCAGAGGCTTTAGCCCACTGAGCCACCCAGGCACCCCTAAATTTTTTGTCTTAAATGGGGCTAGAAAACAATACATTCAGGATTAGCATGTTTTTGTAAAAATAACGTGTATTGAGTGTACTGAAAAAGTCTAAGAGGCTATACAGCAAAGTGTAATGAGTATTTCCTTTTTTACTTATCTCCATTTCTACATTTTATGTATATTACCTGTATATTTTGCCTTTTTTTATTATTGAAGTACAGTCAATATATGTTATTAGTTTCGGGTATACAACATAGTGGTTCAAAAATGTTATACATTACACCATGCTCACCACAATACTGTAGTCACCATCTGTCACCATATATCATGATGATATTATACACTATATTCCCTATGCTGTACTTTCCATCTCCAAGACTTATTTTAGAACTGGTAGTTTGCTTGTTTTTAATAGGAATTAATGGAACTTGAGTTTGGTAGAAAAAATCTTCATTTCAAGGCATCAGAGTTTAAACTGAATTTTGTAAGTAACAATTTTAGGTTTTTTAAATGCAACTGTTTACAATCAAAGTCGGTCATTTTGTTCGGAACAATTTTTGAGAATCAAATGGTCATGTAAATGAGGAAGCAAATGAGCATAAAATTATAGGAAAGCAAGTGACAAAATAACTACAACCTTGAGGAGCAAGATGGCAGAGGAGTAGGAGACTTAGTATCATTGGGTCCCAAGAATTGGCTAGATATCAAACCATTCTGAATACCTACAAACTCAACAGGAGATAGAAGAGAAGAGCAGCAATTCTAGGAACAGAAAAGCAACCATTTTCTGGAAGGTAGGACATGCAGAGAAGGATAGGACATGCAGAGAAGTGAATCCGAGCTGACAAACAGAAAGATAGACCCCGGGGGGAGGGGCCGGCTCCTGGCAAGCAGTAGAGCAGCAGAGCACAAAATCAGAACTTTTAGAAGTCTGCTCCACTGAGGGACGTGGCTCCAGAGACTAAGCAAAGAGGGTGGAGCCATCACTGAGACAGTAGGGTCTCAGGACCTTACGGGTCACAAAAAGACCGGGGGTGCCTGAGTGTGGCAAAGCCCCCCTCCCCCCCACCCCACCCCCCACTGTATTGGAGTGGGGAAGCCAGCTGTAGAGATGGAGCTGAGGAGTGTGCTCTCAGCTTGGGGTTACCTTAAAACATGGTCTGAGGCATCGCCAGGCCACTGCTCTTTGAGCAGGAACCCAAGTGGCAGATCCGGGGAGACCTCCTTCCTCTTCCTGGGGGAGCGGCGCGGGAGCGTGCTGCAGGAATCGGCTGGGTTCGGGGACTCCAAACAGCGCTGTGCGCCAGAGACAGAAACACTCGGTCACAGGCTGGGTGAGCATGGAGTGCGGCTGGAGACCAGGGAGACGGGCGGGATTGACTGCTATTCTCTGATGGCGCACTGAGGAGTGGGGCCCTGAGCTCTCGGCTCCTACAGGGCCGGAGATTAGGAGGCCACCATCTTCATTCCCGGCCTCCAAAGCTGTACGGAAAGCGTTCAGGGAACAAAAGCTCCCGCAAGAGCAAAACCAACCAGATTATTTAGCCCAGCCCCTGGCAAGGGCGGTGCAATACCGCCTCAGGCCAACATTTGAGAAACACTCCAACAGTCCCCTCCCCAAGATCAGCAAAAACATCCAGCCAAAACCAAGTTCACTGATCAATGAGAACTGCAAAACCTCAGAAATATGGGAATACAGCATATGGAATTCATGGCTTTTCCCCCATGATTCTTTAGTCTTTCAAAGTTAAAAATTTTTTTTAAAGATTTTATTTATTTAACAGAGAGAGAGATCACAAGTAGGCAGAGAGGCAGGCAGAGAGAGAGGGGGAAGCAGGCTCCCCACCGAGCAAGACCCCAATGCAGGGCCCAATCCCAGGACCCTGAGATCATGACCCGAGCACAAGGCAGAGGCTTTAACTCACTGAGCCACCCAGGCGCCCCAAAGTTAAATTTTTTAAATTTTATTTTCTTATTCTATTTTTAAAATTTTTTCCACTTTCCTATTTTAACATTTTTTAACTATTTTATCTTATCAATACCTTTTAAAAAATCTTTTTAAATTTTCATTGTTAGGGGTACCTGGGTGGCTCGGTGGGTTAAAGCCTCTGCCTTTGGCTCAGGTCATGATCTCACGGTCCCTGAGATCAGGGTCCCAGGTCCCCTCCCTAGGATCGAGCCCCGCATCAGGCTCTCTGCTCAGCAGGGAACCTGCTTTCCCCTCTCTCTGCCTGCCCCTCTGCTTACTTGTGATCTCTCTGTCAAATAAATAAAATCATTTTAAAAAATTAAATTTTCATTGTTATAGTCATATTCTATCCCTTCATTGTATTTAGCCTTATATTTTGTATTTTTCTTTCTTTAAAATTTTGGGATACAGTTTCTGCTAACAGATCAAAATATCCCCTAAATCTAGCACATGGCTTTGTTCTAGTCTCCAGCCTAATCACATTTTTTCTTTTTTTTTTCTTTTTTCAACCAACTTCTTACCAATTCTTTTTAGAATCTTTTTAAATTTTCATCCTTACGGTCGTATTCCATCCCTTCATCATGTTTACCCTTATTTTTATATATATGTAAGTTTTTCTTTCTTTAAAATTTTGGAAGGCAGTTTCTTCTAATAGACCAAAATACACCCCAAATCAAGTGTGTGGCTCTGTTCTATTCACCAGTCTTAAATACAGACACACATACACACAATTTCTTTTCCCCGCTTTTTCTTTTCCCCCTTTTCTTCTTCTGGTTTCAGGTCCCTTCTGATTTGTTTAGTGTGTATTTTTCTGGGGCCGCTGCTATTCTTTTAGTATTTTCTTCTCTCATTAATCTATCCTTATCTGGATAAAATGACAAGGTGGAAAAACTCACCTCGAAAAAAAAGAACGAGAGGCAGTACCGATGGCTAGGGACCTAATCAATATGGACATTAGTAAAGTGTCAGATCTAGAGTTCAGAATGATGATTATCAAGGTGCTAGCTGGGCTTGAAAAAAGCACTGAAGATACTAGAGAATCCCTTTCTGGAGAAATAAAGGAACAAAAATCTAACCAAGTTTAAATCAAAAAAGCTATTAATGAGGTGCAATCAGGGGCGCCTGGGTGGCTCAGTGGGTTAAAGCCTCTGCCTTCAGCTCAGGTCCTGATCTCAAGGTCCTGGGATCAAGCCCCTCATTGGGCTCTCTGCTTGTTGAGGAGTCTGCTTCCCCCTCTCTTTCTGCCTGCCTCTCTGCCTACTTGTGGTCTCTCTCTCTCTGTCAAATAAATAAATAAAATCTTAAAAAAAAAAAAAAGAATATGTTCTCTGTGCTAAACGCTCTTTCTTAATTTCCTTTGCTCAAGGCTTTCTCTCTTGAAGACTGCATGGCTAGAGGAGAGCCATGCACACTCGTCAGTCTTGGAGGAAGGTTCTCTGCAAATTCCTCACCTGCTTTCATTTCTTTGGCCAGCCGGGTCTCACTGACCATTCACACTTGCCTTCAGCATTGGTCTCTTCATTCATTTCCCCACAGGCTTTGCAATTCTCCCATTAGCCCACCCTCACTCCAGGTCCTCTTATCTTCTTACTCAGCTCTTTACCTTCCTCCATCCCCGGAGCTTATGAAGCTTGGATTCTATATCATGTCAGCGTGTGTGTCAATGTGCGTGAGTCCAATCGGATCACTCCTCGCCCATGAAAGTATGTTCTCTGCTCCTTCCAACTCTTCAATGCTTTGGCTAATGGCTGATGACGTGCTTCTTTGAACATCTCTGTCATTGTTCTAGACGATGACATTTGTTTATTCTATCGTGGCTTATCTCTTGCTCTTCACAGAGCCTTCTTGGAGATTAAGGATTGTATCTTTTTGATAATTTCATTCTTAATTGCCTCTCCCTCCCATAAATGCATGATGAATGGATAAGTGGTGTGGACTTATCCAAGTTCAATTGCTGACTCTACAATGGTAGAAATATTAGATTGGCAGCAAACCTATCCACAGAGACCTGGCAGGCCAGAAAGAACTGACATGATATATTCAGAGCACTAAACAAGAAAAATATGCAGCCAATAATACTATATCTAGCTAGGCTGTGATTGAAAATAGAAGGAAAGATAAAAAGCTTCCAGGACAAACAAAAACTAAAAGAATTTGTAAACCAGCCCTACAGGAAATATTGAAAGGGGTCCTCTAAGCAAAGAGAAAGACTAAAATAACAGGCCAGGAAGGATCAGAGACAATATAAAGTAACAGTCACCTTACAGACAATACAATGCCACTAAATTCATATCTTTCTATAGTTATCCTGAATGTAAATGGGCTAAGTGCCCCAAACAAAAGGCACAGGGTATCAGAACGTATTAAAAAAAAAAAAAAATCACTCGATAAGCTGTCTGCAAGAAACTCATTTGAGACCCAAAGATACCTCCAGATTTAAAGTGAGGAGGTGGAAAACCATTTACCATACTAATGGACATCAAAAGAAAGCTCGGGTGGCAATCCTTGTATCAGATAAATTAGATTTTAAGCCAAAGACCATAATAAGAGATGAGGAAGGACACTATATCATACTTCAAGGGTCTGTCCAACAAGAAGATCTAAGAATTGTAAATATCCATGCCCCTAACATGGGACCAACTAATTATATAAACCAATTAATAACAAAATCAAAGAAACACATCGACTTTAACACCTCCATCACTAAATGGACAGATCATTTAAGCAAAAGATCAACAAGGAAAAAAGGGCTTTAAATGATACACTGGACCAGATGGACATCACAGATAAATTCAGAACATTCTATCCCGAAGCAAAAGAATACACATTCTTCTCTAGTGCACATGGAACGTTCTCCAGAATAGATCACATCCTAGGTCACAAATCAGGTTTCAACCGCTACCAAAAGATTAGGATAATTCCCTGCATATTTTCAGACCACAATGCTTTGAAACTAGAACTCAACCACAAGAAGGAAGTTGAAAAGAACTCAATACATGGAGGCTAAAGAGTATCCTACTAAAGAATGAATGAGTCAACCAGGAAATTAAAGAATTTTTAAAAATTCATGGAAACAAATGAAAATGAAAACACAACCACTTAAAATCTTTGGGACACAGCAAAGGTGGTCCTGAAAGTATATAGCAATACAAGCCTTTTTCAAGAAACAAGAAAGATCTCAAGTATACAACCTAACCTTACACCTAAAGGAGCTGGAGAAAGAATAGCAAGAAAGACTAAACCCAGCAGGAGAAGAGAAATAATAAAGATTAGAGCAGAAATCAATGAAATAGAAACAAAAAGAACAGTAGAACAAATCAACAAAACTAGGAGTTTGTTCTTTGAAAGAATTAATAAGACTGATAAACCCTTGGCCAGACTTATCAAAAAGAAAAGAGAAAGGACCCAAATTAATAAAATCATGAATGAAAGAGGAGAGATCACAACCAACACCAAAGAAATACAAACAATTATAAGAACATATTATGAGCAACTATACACCAGCAAATTTTACAATCTGGAAGAAATGGATGCATTCCTAGAAACATATAAACTACCAAAACTGAGCCAGGAAAAAATAGAAAACCTGAAGAGACCCATAACCAGTAAGGAGATTGAAGCAGTCATCAAAAATCCCCCAATAAACAAGAGCCCAGGGCCAGATGGTTTCCCAGGGGAATTCTATCAAACATTTAAAGAAGAATTAATAACTATTCTCCTGAAACTGTTCCAAAAAATAGAAATGGAAGGAAAACTTCCAAACATTACCTTGAGGCCAGCATTACCTTGATCCTAAAACCAGACAAAGACCCCATCAAAAGGGGTAATTATAGAACAATATCCTTGATGAACATGGGTGCAAAAATTCTCACCAAAAATACTAGCCAAGGGGCGCCTGGGTGGTTCAGTGGGTTAAAGCCTCTGCCTTCAGCTCAGGTCATAATCTCAGGGTCCTGGGATTGAGCCCCACATTGGGCTCTCTGCGCAGTGGGGAGCCTGCTTCCCCCCACCGCCACCTGCCTCTCTGCCTACTTGTGATCTCTCTCTCTGTCAAATAAAGAAATAAAATATTAAAAAAAAAAAATACTAGCCAATAGGATCCAACAGTATATTAAAAGATTATTCGCCACGACTAAGTGGGAGTTATTCCTGGGCTGCAAGTTTGGTTCAACATCTGCAAATCAATCAATGTGATACAATGCATTAATAAAAAAAAAAAAGAATAAGAACCATATGATACTCTCAATAGATGCTGAAAAAGCATTTGACAAAGTACAGCATCCTTTCCTGATAAAACGCTTCACAGTATAGGGGTAGAGGGTATATACCTCAATATCATAAAAGCCATCTATGAAAAACCCACAGTGAATATCATTCTCAATGAGAAAAAACTAAGAGGTTTTCCCCTAAGATCAGGAACACGGCAGGGCTGTCCACTATCACCACTGCTATTCAACATAGTACTAGAAGTCCTAGCCTCAGCAATCAGACAACAAAAGAAATAAAAATAAAACGCATCCGAATCAGCAAAGAAGTCAAACTCTCACTCTGCAGATGCTATGATACTTTATGTGGAAAACCCAAAAGACTCCACTCCAAGACTGCTAGAACTCATACAGGAATTCAGTAAAGTGTCAGGATATAAAATCAAAGCACAGAAATCAGTTGCATTTCTATACACCAACAGAAAAAAGAGGTATTAAGGAGTCATTCCCACTTGCAACTGCACCCAAAACCATAAGATATCTAGGAATAAACCTAATCAGAGAGGCAAAGAATCTGTACCCAGAAAACTATAAAGTACTCCTGAAGGAAATTGAGGAAGACACAAAGAAATGGAAAAACGTTCCATGCTTATGGATTGGAAGGACAAATAATTGTGAAAATGTCTATGCTATCTGAAGCAATCTACACATTTAATGCAATCCCTATCAAAATAGCATCAATTTTTTTTTTTTTACAGAAATGGAACAAATCATCCTAAAATTTATATGGAGCCAGAAAATACCCCAAATAGCCAGAGGAATGTTGAAAAAGAAAACCAAAGTTGGAGGTATCACAATTCCAGACTTCAAGCTCTATTACGAAGTGGTAATCATCAAGACAGTATGGTACTGGCACAAAAACAGATACATAGATCAATGGAACAGAACAGAGAGCCCAAAAATGGACCCTCAACTCTATGGTCAACTAATCTTCAACAAAGCAGGAAAGAATGTCCAATGGAAAAGAAAGTCTCTTCAACAAATGGTGTTGGGAAAATTGGACAGACACATGCAGAAGAATGAAACTGGACCATTTCCTTACACCACACACAAAAATAGACTCAAAATGGATGAAACACCTCAATATGAGACAGGAATCCTTGAGGATTCCTCAAAATCCTTGAGGAGAACATAGGCAACAACCTCTTTGACCTCAGCCTTCGCAACTCTTCCTAGAAACATTACCAAAGGCAAAGGAAGCAAGGGCAAAAATGAACTATTGGGACTTCATCAAGATCAAAAGCTTTTGCACAGCAAAGGAAACAGTCAACAAAACCAAAAGACAACCAAAAGAACAGGAGAAGATGTTTGCAAATGACTATCAGATAAAGGGCTAGTATCCAAAATCTATAAAGAATTTATCAAACTCTGGGCACCTGGGTGGCTCAGTTGGTTGGGCAACTGCCTTCAGCTCAGGTCATGATCCCAGAGTCCTGGGATCGAGTCCCATATTGGGCTCCCAGCTCCATGGGGAGTCTGCTTCTCCCTCTGACCTTCTCCCCTCTCATTCTCTCTCTCATTGTCTCAAAAAAAAAAAAACTTTAAAAAAAAAAAGAATTTATCAAACTCAATACCCAAAGACAAACAATCCAATCAAGAAATGAGCAGAAGACATGAACAGACATTTCTGCAAAGAAGACATCTAAATGGCCAACAGACACATGAAAAGGTGCTCAACATCACTCAGCATCAGGGAAATACAAATCAAAACAACAGTGAGCTACCACCTCACACCAGGCAGAATAGCTAAAATTAACCAGTCAGGAAAGGACAGGTGTTGGCAAGGATGCGGAGAAAGGGGAACCCTCCTTCACTGTTGGTGGGAATGTGAGCTGGTACAGCCACTCTGGAAAACAGTATGGAGGCTCCTCAAAAAGTTGAAAATAGAGCTACCCTACGACCTAGCAATCGCACTACTGGTATTTACCCTAAAAATACAAATGTGATCCGAAGGGCCACGTGCATCCGAATGTTTATAGCAGCAATGTCCACAATAGCCAAACTATGGAAAGAAAGTAGATGTCCAACAACAGATTAATGGATAAAGAAGAGGTGGTATATATATACAACGGAACACTATCCAGCCATCAAAAAAGAAAACAAAAACACAAACACGAAATCTTACCATTTGCAACTACATGAATGGAACTACAGGGTATTATGCCAAGTGAAATAAGTCAATCAAGGAAAGACAATTATCCTATGATCTCTCTGATATGAGGAATCTGAGAGGTAGGGTGGGGAGGTCATGGGGGGGAAGGGAGGGAAAAAATGAAGCAATATGGGACTGGAGAGGGAGACAAACCATAAGAGATTCCTAAACTCACAAAACGAATTGAGGCTTGCTGGGGGATGGAGGGAGGGATAGGGTGGCTAAGTTATGGACATTGGGGAAGGTATATGCTATGGTGAGTGCTGTGAATTGTGTAAGACAAATGATTCACAGGCCTATACCCCTGAAGCAAATAATACATTATATATTAATAAAAAAATTAATAACTACAATCTTTGTTACACTGGTTATTGCAGTATAAAAAATAAAATGACAGTTAACCAAAAACATTTTTATTTTAGTCTTCAAAGAACAAACTGTTCTTTTTCCAAGATAATAATGATTAACTTACAAAAATGGGCATTTACAATGCATCTTCAAAATATTTCCCTTTAACGGGAAACTTAGCTTTACAGAATCCAAACATTAAAAGGTTAAAAAAAAATTCTATCTTGTTATCATTATAAGACAAAACAGTTAAGTCAAGGAAATCCATTCATACTTCAGGACCTTCTCCTCCAGGAACAAGCTGCATAGAAGGAAAAAGAGCTTATCAGTAACACCACCACCCACACCATCTAAGAACCTCATCAATCAAAGCCACTATACCTCTCTGGCCCTCCCTCACATTCCTGTTTTCTCCACATCACTGCTTCCGTTTATAATTCCCAACATCATCAATTAATATTTAGAGTCTAAACAATGATTCTTGACAAACCAAAAGATTAAAAAGCCCAAGCGAACTAATCTCTAAGCCTACTGTCATCTTCAGTAGCTCAGCTTTAGAGCCCTGATCACAAGAGTATCTCCTTCCCAACTTAAGCACCAATGGGCCATGAACATTTATTTAGTCAAGGCAGGTAATCTGTAATACCTGCCTCACAAAAATGGGCTAACATCTAAAGCAAAAACAAAACACAACAAAAACAAAAAACCAGCTTCACTGTTTTACCATTGTTATATTATTTCCATTTAGCAAAATTTGATCTAATTTAGTGATCCTTCTTCCTTCTGGTGTGATTTCACTAAAAGAAGAAATAAAATAGAGTCAAGATAAACAATGATAGTCAAAGTCAACATTCTAATCCCTAAAAAGTTATTCTTGTACATAAATGAATGTGAGGTCAAGCAATTATATCTGTGGTTTTAGGGGACAAAGATTATCCATTGGATGACCAAAGACAACATAACATAGTGAACTGACTTGCCTAAGATCTACACCAGCAAGGCCCCATCTTCATAAAAGAAACTGAAACTTGCCAAGGAGATCAAACATGAAATGGAATGTTTACTAGTTTCACTTTTTTTCTATTAAACCAATCTGTAATCAACTCAATTTTGAAAGGAGGAGGATCACACTGGTTGTGATCTTTATAACTAATATAATGGAGCCATCATTTATATTTTATGTTATAGTTAATCGCTCTTACTATCAGTACCTTGATTTGCCTGAGCCCAAATATCCTTGGCTGTTTAGTTTCTTTTGTCTTAAAGCTCTGTCTCCATTTACTTCTTAACAATTCATGAATAATTATATCCTGGTAACACCTGCAGGATCCAATTTTACCAGAATCAGTAGATAAAATTTCTATCTCTAGGGTATTTCCAACAGGCAATGTTTTCTCATAAATCTTTTTAAATTCACTAATACTAAAATTGACTTAAAGAGAGATTCCCCCCCCCATTTCTTTAATTTTTAACATACTCACAATTCAGTGACATCCTCCAGTACCATATCTGAAATTTGGTGTTAAGGTTAGTCTGGCTTCTACCTTTATTCAATTTTAATTACAATATTTAACACAATGGCTCAAGTACAATACTTGTAATTGGTAGGAACTTTATCTTCTTTCAGTACACACACCTCTAAGGTCACTGTCATGCTGAGAATAAATTTTTATTATAATAATCAGTAAGTACTAACTGTCGATATTCTTACTTCTGTTCTTAAGTACTGAAGAAAAACCCATACCACCACTTTTTAAAAGGATACTGACAAAGTCATCAAATCCCAAAAGTGTGCCAACAATTTCTTTATCACTCTTCATCACAATGTGAATTCTTGATCCTATACATTTGTCCACAAGCTCTATGTATTTTTTTAAAAAAGGAAAAGGGGGAGGAGGAAAAAGATTATTTTATCTATTCATTACTTCAACAAATATTTGAGTGCCTACCGGTTACTTGCATATGGTGAAAGATAAACCAGGAATTTATTCAAAAACTTTAGATCTTATAGCACATATCCCTGCTACATAATTAACGGAAATTTTCCTTTTACCACTTACCTCTCCTTTGTTGAAGTTTATCAAGATTGTGATTTTATGTTATTTTAGGTTATCTAATTAACATATGAATCCCCTCCCCTCAGAGTCTAAGCCCCAAAAGAGCTTTCCCCTAACTATACCCTCAATGGTCAATGCCTGGCTTATACCAAGCATTCAAAAAGAGTGTGGAATGAAGTAGCGAAAACGTCTAAGTCACAGCCACCTCCGATAAATCAATCAACTCTTCAGCGACAAAATTTGGGGAGAGGCACAGCCGTCTTAACCAGATTTCTTTCTGTCACTACTTCTGTGCTCTGACAGCAGCTTTAACATCTCTTTAGCTGGCTTAGCATTACTTAGCATGACGTTTACTTGTCCAGAGTTCTATCTCCTCCAATGGTTTGTGAGCTGTGTAAAGGCAATGGATGTGATTTAAATTTGTCGAATAGAGCCCAGCCATTGTGTCTAGTGCATAGAAGCTTATTAACTGCTGAATAACAAAACCAGTTTCCAGAGCTCTCTTCTAGGCTCATTCCAGGCGCCGGTGCTTCTCTCAATAACCAGCCATACAACAGGGTGTAATCTGGGGTGCTTAAATGCCAGGTGGGGGAGTGCGTGTGCTACCCATGACGGTAAAGGCAAGGGCACAACAGAAAAGGCCGACGACGCATTACTAAGTGTGGACCTTTCCGGGAACGTTTGGTTGGGGAGTCACAGGTCCCCGCCTCAAACACCCCTATCACGCTGAAAACGCATGGGCGGCCTGGAGCCACAGAAACTTGGGAGCCCACGGAGGAGCAGCGGAGGGATAAAACACTTCCTCCATACACTTCCCTAACATTCGGCTAAGGGCTACTTCAGCCTCAGTCCCTTGGCCCGCAAGGCTTAACTTGAACGCTCCGGTCCCCCTCCCCACGATTACCTAGAGGCAGCAGCTGCGACGGGTTAGTTGTAGCGTTAGCCGCCATGGCTACGCCGGAAGTGATCTGCCCGCCCCGACGTTTGCACGGCGGGTTTGAAAGAGCGCGCTTCCGCTCCACACACCTCCCCCCGCCCACCCCACCCCCGGCCCCACCTTTCCCGCAGCCCGGGCAGGCTCGACCAATCTGAGGCCGAACGTGAGATCCAACCAGTCCGCAGAGTCGCGCCCAGCAGCTTCTTTCCCGGGAAGTATTTCTGTCCACTGAGCGCCGTGGGGTCTCTGCAGTTACCAGCTTTCCCCAGGCAGTTTCCGACAGAAGTTAAAGGTATCCTGCCTTGTGAATAAAGTCTTCCTGTAACCCAGAAGGTTTTGCAAACTACAGCAACCTTTGAGTCCTCTTATTGCCCCCTATGAAGTTGCATCTCATCTCAAGCCAGGATCTTTTTGCAGACCAAATCGATTCATTTTTTTCTGCGACCAGTTCACTGTGTTGTAGTTTTTGTAAAAACCACTTTTGAAAGAATCTACTCTTGGGGATCCTGTGTGCCTCAGTCGGTTAAGCCTCTAACTTTTGATGTCAGCTTAGGTCTTGATATCAGGTTGTGGGTTCAAGCCCCTGGTTGGGCTCCATGCTGGGTGTGAGCTTACTTAAAGAGAACTAATCTACGGCTTCTTTTTAAAGTCCAGTGAATTGAAAACCCACAACCAGCATTTTTTTTTTAAACGTTTCTAGAGTGGAAATTTAAAATACGTTTTCTTTTTATTTCTACTACCTTATTTATCATTCTTACCTTGTCATATCTAGGAGTCTAATTTATTAGACTACGTATTCACTTTCAACACTTACTGTCTTGTCTAACAAGCTACCAGCAGATGTCACTCTCTGTTAATGTCATCACATTTAGGAAACCATGCTTTTGCACTTGTTCTTTTAAGATTTTATTTTTTTATTTGACAGAGACACAGGGAGAGAATGAACACAAGTAGGGAGAGTGGGAGAGGGAGAAGCAGGCGTCCTGCTGAGCTGGGCGCCCGATTTGAGGCTCCATCCCTGTACTGGGGGATCATGACCTGAGCGGAAAGCAGAGGCTTAAGGACTGGGACGGCACCCAGGCGCCCCTGCCCTTCTGTTTTGAAAAGAATAGAAAGCAAATTCTCTACCTTAACTCTGTTTTATATTTGTATCCCAGGAGCTCAAAGCTGAAGAGTCTAAACAGGATATAAGAAAGAGTATCATTCATTCATGCAACAGATAGTTGTAATGCTAACGCTCATTCACTGAACAAATATGCATTAGTTACACACTCTTTGGCATTTTTGCTGAGTATAAAACAGCGTACGAAACAGAACAACAACGTCTTCTGCCCTTGTAGGAGCTTAAGGATAAAGGGAGGGGGAAGATTACTAATAAACATTATGTACAAGGCATATGAAATTTAACGTATAATGCAAAAAGACCTCTTAGCTTCAGGAACCCCAGAGAACTAGAGATCCTTGGTATGATTTAAGGAAAAGGTCAGTAAGAAGATTCAGAGGTCCTAACAGATGGCTCCTTCAGTTCTAAACTTCCTAGGGTTCAGACTTCTAAATACCAAACCAATTCTGGCTTTTTTGCATTTTGTAACTATTGAGCACCTACTGTGTGCCAGAAATCTTACAGATACACTTAATTCTAATTTTTATGACTGTCCTGTGAGACAGGTGTTCAAATGGAGTTCCTCATGCTCCGGTTAAATAACTTGCCCACATAGACAGTTTGGGAAGTTTCACAAAGGAATTGACAGAAGTCCAGTCTTGGAAGGTAAGTAAGAATTGGATAGGCAGAAAGGGGGCAGGAGCTGCCTTTCAAGGAGGGAACACCACGTGCAGTTGGCATGTGCCCACCACCAAACCTCTTTTGCTGCACTTTTATTTCAATTTTACATACTTCTAACTTTGGCATAAAACTCTTCCTTCCCCAAATGTTTTCCTTTAACCCCAGTCCTTAGTGATCTTACTTTATTGCATTTCAGATGCTCTGGCCCCAAGTTCTGGTAAAATCCTGCTCATCCTTCAAGACCTGCTCAAATGTGACCACCTCTATGAAGCTTCTCTGACCTACAGACTTGGTAGGCTCCCACATTGTTTCACAACAATGTTAACAGTTCTTAAAATGCTCTCAATGTATTCTCCTATAATTATCCTTACAGGGGGTTACCTCCCTCCCCAATTTCCTCAATGTCAAGAATATTGGTAAGCAGTAGAGTACAGCAATTACATTCATTTGTTTTGAAGTTAAACGTCTTTGGTTCAAATCCTGTCCCTACTGCAATTCCTTCTAGTTATTTGACCTCCAGCAAGTCATTTAACTTTTCTAAGTGTCCATTTACCCACTGGAAAAAAATGAGGATAATTGTATCTCCTTTAGGATTGTAATGAAGATTAAATGAAATAATCCATGAGAAATGGCTAGCAGACTGACAGTGCTTATCCATTAAATGTAAGCTGTTATTGCTTATCTTTATTTCCTAATACTTATTAACATGATGGTTGGCTTAGAATAGGTGCTACAAAAGCTAGCATTGCTAGCTGGTTTCACATTTATCTTGCTTCATAACCAGACATAGAGGAGGCAACAATTTTTTAAAAGATTTTATTTGTTTGTTCGTTTGTTTGTGTGAGGAGAGAGAGAGCACATAAGCAGGGAGAGCAGCAGGCGGAGGAAGAAACAGGCTCCCTGCTGAGCAAGGAGCCTGATTGTGGGCTCAATCCGAGGACCCTGGGATCATGAACTGAGTCAAAGGCAGATGCTTAACTGACTGAGCAGCGCATTCCTTTAATTTCTTTTGATGCGCTGTGCCTACCACAGTTCCAGGCGTACTGTAGAGTCTAATAAATGTTCTTTAAATTGATTCTCACAATTTATTCATCCCCATTAATATTCTGCTTAATCTTCATAAGATTCTAAAGACAAAATTAATGCCAAATTTGTTTGTAAAGCCCTTTTCTTTCCCTGGTTTTCTTTTCGATTTATAGCCTTTTTTTTCTTTTAAGATTTTATTTATTTGACAGAGAGATAGGACAAGTTAGCAGAGCAGCAGGCAGAGGGAGAGAGAAGCAGGCTCTCCGCTGAGCGGGGAGCCTGATGCAGGGCTCAATCCCAGGATCCTGGAATCATGACCTGAGCTGAAGGCAGCCACTTAACCAACTGAGCCACCCAGGCGCCCCTCTATTTCTATTCCTTTTTTATTTTTACCACACCATAATGAAAGTAGAAACCAAATTCAAAGCACTCTCGCTACCTGATAGACTTTAAAATTCAGGAAAAATATAATTTGAGAAAGTCAGTACTTTGTTTTCCATTAGCAATTTTCAATACTATTGATAAAGAAGAAAGTCTCTCTATACTCTGAAAGAGGAGATATAGTTAATTTATACAGTAGAGTTAATGGGGATTGCATGGACTGTTTTTATTTTATCACATTCTCTCTTGAGGCAAGATACAAAAAGAAACAACAGTCCAATTCCAGATGGAGAGTTCATTTTTCATGAACTAGAAAACGTGTCATTGCTCTGTGTCTCCAGGGTTTTTCTCCCCTTAGCTCTTACTCACAGAGCTGACATAAAATAGAATCTACAATTCATCAAAAAATATATGTGACTAGAAGAGGCTCTTCAATTTATTATATGTTCAGAAAAGCATTTCTAATTTTTTCCCTGAAGGTAAATGTCATCATAAAAATACACGCAAAAGTTTCCTTTTAAAATAATGTTCAGAAATATTGTTATCTCAAATTATTTATAATCTTGGTAATCTTCCAACACTTTATTATTTTTTTTTAAAGATTTTATTTATTTGACAGAGAGAGAGAGATCACAAGCAGGCAGAGAGAGAGGCAGGCAGAGAGAAAGGGGGAAGCAGGCTCCTTGCTGAGCAGAAAGCCTGATGTAGACCCTGAGATCATGACCTCATGAGCGGAAGGCAGAGGCTTTAACCCACTGAGCCACCCAGGCACCCCCAACACTTTAAAATAAGGAGAAATTTCTATTTTTTTTCTCAATAGCAATTTGTCCCTAAATACAGTATCATGAATTTATTCTATATTAATACAATTCATTTAAAACCAATGCAAGGGGCACCTGGGTGCCTCAGTCAGCTAAGTGTCTTTCTTTAGCTCAGGTAGTGATCCCAGAGTCTTGGGATCAAGCCCCATGTCAGGCTTCCTGCTCAACGGTAGAGTCTGCTTCTCCCTTTCCCCACCTCCTGCTTGTGCTCTCTCTTGATATCTCTTTCCCAAATAAATAAATAAAATCTTAAAAAAAAAACAAACAGGGTAAAGATTGTCATTCTAGACTGTTAAATGGACCAGCCTATATATTTAGAGATGGAAAAATTTCTAGAAATTCCCTTGTTTACTTTCTCTCCCAGTTTTCCCAATAACATACTTTTTAAGCATTTAAGCAACATAATAGTTATGAATAAAGGATTTGATCTTAGTTGGAAGGTCTGGGATGCAAAGTGTTACAGATTTTTATAAAGCTATAACTGGGGGTGCCTGGGTGGCTCAGTCATTAGGCGTCTGCCTTCGGCTCAGATCATGATCCCAGGACCCTGGTATCGAGTCCCGGTCAGGCTCCCTGCTCAGCGGGAAGCCTGCTTCTCCCTCTCCCATTCCCTCTGCTTGTGTTTCCTCTCTTGCTATGTTTCTCTGTCAAATAAATAAAATCTTTAAATAAATAAATAAAAATAAAGCTGTACCTGGCTTTCCTGCACAATGAATTAAATAATTGGTGTTCACTGTAAAGTTTTTTTTTTATTTTTTATTGTTTTTTTAAACTAATTCTTTTTTTTAAAGATTTTATTTTTTTATTTATTTGACAGAGAGAGATCACAAGTAGGCAGAGAGGCAGGCAGAGAGAGAGGGGGAGGCAGGCTCCCCGATGAGCAGAGGGCCCGATGTGGGGCTCAATTTCCAGGACCCTGGGATCATGACCTGAGCTGAAGGCAGAGGCTTAATCCACTGAGCCACCCAGGCGCCCTGATATAGTTTTTTTTTTAAAGAGATTTTATGTATTTAATTGACAGTGAGAGAGAGAGCACAAGGAGGGGAGCAGCAGAGGGAGAGGGAAAAGCAGGCTCCCCACTAAGCACGTAGCAGGATGCTAGGCTCCATCCTGGGATGTTGGGATCATGAACTGAGTCGAAGGCAGAGGCTTAAGGACTGAGCCACCCAGATGCCCTACCCTTACATCTTTTTAAAAAGACTGTTCTATAAATAAAATCTTTTAAAATAAATAAATAATTAATTTAAAAAAATAAAAAAGACTGTTCTAGGGGCGCCTGGGTTGCTCAGTGGTTTAGGCCTCTGCCTTCGGCTCGGGTCATGATCTCCGGGTCTTGGGATCGAGCCCTGCATCGGGCTCTCTGCTCATCAGGGAGCCTGCTTCCACCTTCTCCCTCTGCCTGCCTCTCTGCCTGCTTGTGATCTCTCTCTCTCTCTCTCTCTCTGTGTCAAGTGAATAAATAAAATCTTTAAAAAAAAAAAGACTTCTATCAGATGTTAATTTTGGCTATGTCAATTGTGGAAAATATTGAGGCAGATGGAAAAAAACAGTAAGATATTCTGTATACAGGGAATAATGTAGTTTCACACACAGTTCTAAATCAACACTAAGAATTTTGTAAAGAGGGGCACCTGAGTGGCTCAGTGGGTTGGGCCTCTGCCTTCAGCTCAGGTCGTGATCTCAGGGTCCTGGGACTGAGCCCTGCATCAGGCTCTCTGCTCAGCAGGGAGCCCTGCTTCCCCCTCTCTCTGCCTGCCTCTCTGCCTACTTATGATCTCTTTCTCTCTGTTAAATAAATAAATAAAATCTTAAAAAAAAAAAAAAGAATTTTGTAAAGAAATAGTAGAGACACCTTGAAAAATTTCTACAGTATTTTTATTAGCATTAAAACACTTCTACTGAATCATAGAAACTAAACTCGTTTATAGAAAGCCTACTGTTTTTCTCAGCTTTACTTCAATTAGAATGCAAGTCCTTAAATTACACGGCCAGGAGTGTAAAATAACACCTGCTAAGGTTGTCTAAACTAAGGGATAGGCCACTAGTAATGGTAAACTTTACAGCCACTTATTGCAGTAATCTTGAATTTTATTTGAAGCGGACACCTATCCTTTAGTCTTTAAAAATAAAATTGAAGTAATACTATAAGTTAGGACATTAAAAATACTGGTGACAACAGAGCACATATATTTTGTACTGACCAGAAGTACTAAAACCAGAAAAAAGAATGAAAATAATATATATGTGTTATATATATTTATAATATATATTTACTATTATACTTATATAGTCATATATAAGTTTATATATTTATATATTTTAAAATAATTTTATAAAATAAAATTTATATAACATAATAATATATATATTTAAACATTGGGATTAGAATAATCATTTACAGGTCTCCTTGTAAACTTCCTTTATTGTCGAGGATATTTTACTTCAGGCTTTGAACCGCTTCCAAACTCCTATACATAATACTTAAATAAGAAAGAAAAAAACCTGGAGAAGCAACTAATTTAAAGGTTGAATACACAGTCATAGAGCCCCACCAATATTACTCCTTGTTATCAAAGCCAGAGAGGCGAAGGAAATGAATGAAGGAATTGGATAGTAGAGCGTGAACAAGAAAAGACGTTAAAAAAAGAGGAAAGCTGGGACGCCTGGGTGGCTCGGTTGGGCAGCTGCCTTTGGCTCAGGTCAGGATCCCACCCTCTTGGGATCGAGTCCCGCATCGAGCTCCTTGCTCGGCAGGGAGCCTGCTCCTCTCTCTCTGCCTCTGCCTGCCTCTCTGCCTGTGTTCTCCCTCTGTTAAATAAATAAATAAAATGTTTAAAAAAAAAAAGGAAAGCTAAAGAAAGGGGACGGAAGGGGCGGAGATTTTAAGGAAGAAAAAGGGCAAAGGCGGAGAAACCGAGTTAAGGTCGCACCCAAAAGTCAGGCCACAGGCCCCGCCCCCGGTCCCATCCCTCGGGCTCCGCCCCACGCCCAGGCCCCGCCCCTTAAGGCTCCCTCCGGGTCCTGCCTCGCCCCTTCTCGCCGCCGGCGGCGCCGCCGCATCAGGTGACAGCCCGGAAGCAGCGGAAGCGGATGAGGGTAGAGCGCAGCGGCCCTGGGGGGCGGCGCGGAGCTGCAGGAGCCTCGGCCTCCTCCCCGCCGCTTGCGCGGCCCTCATGCAGCGCCCTCGCTGACACCTGAAACCTGCCGCTCGCCGTCCTCCTGGGGACCGCGGGGGTCGCCCGGCCCGCCGCCCTTGGCGGTTAAAGTAGTCGGCTTGCGGGCCGCGGCGGCCGCTCATGGAGAAGGCCGGGCGGGGAGGCGATGGCGCCCCTCGGGGGCCTGTACTGCATATCGTGGTGGTCGGCTTTCATCACAAGAAGGGCTGCCAGGTGAGGAGCGGGTTCGAACCTGTCCCTGGCCGTTCGTGCGGTCGCGCGCAGCCGGTGCCCACTCCCCTCATCTGGGCTCGGTGCTGCCTTAAGCGTCCTCGGCCCTTTTGAACTTCACACCTGCTTCTCGCACTCGCTGCACCTGAGGCCCATTCCCCACACTCCCTTCTTTCTCCTGCCCCGAAATTGTGTTTAAGCAGCGGAGGAGCTCTGTGTTGGTATATTGGGGTTGGTAGGTGTTCAGGTTTTTTGGTGGAGTGGGAGGATGAATCGAAGGTCAGCCCCACTCAGTTCCTCATTCATCTATACCTCCACTGACTTTCTGGGTATCAAATTCAGCATTTGGACTGCATTTTCAAGGTAATGAGCTCTGTGGGCGTCCACACAAATGCTTAGGGTTGCTTGAAGCCCCGGCGGCGGCGTCGTGGGAAAATCAACGTCCTTTGTTTATCTGTGGAAGCCCTAGAATCCGTCCTGCTTTGGTGGTGTATTGACTCCTCCCCCCCTTCCCACTGGGCTTTGGTTTTGCTATTCGATCTAGTCCAGATCTTGGCTTTTGGTGAGAAATTGACCTTTCCAGTTCATTTGCGGTAAGAGAAGGCGTATTTACTGGGCAAAGGAGTGTGCAGATACAAAGTCATTTTTATCACGCTTCTTCACTGAAATAGTGAATGGGAACAGTGGAACGTTTGCAGTATATACATTGGAGGTAGGGGAACAAAACAGTAACAATTATTTAATGAGCTCAAACGCTGGAAGGCAGTGATGTCATAATGTGCTAGTGAACAGGAAATTGAAATGTGTTAAAAATACTGACTGCCAGTACTAGGTAATGTAGCATTTCGTTTCTTGCGTTTCACAGAAAATATAACATTTTAGAAGACCTTTGCTGGCAAAATTTAAATTCGGTAGAGGATGATAACAGAAAAGTGCAGTGAAAAGATGGTTGTGATTGTATGTTTTCTAACCATTGCTTAACTTTGTGGTATGGTATTTTGTTCCTTGTCTCTCAGGAGGACAAATGGCACCGAGGAGGAAGTGGTATTATTTAGTGTGGTATTAAAAAAAATTCCAAGCAGCAGCAGTAGAGTATAAGATTTTAAAATGTGACCTTATATTCAGAAGTAAGAGGGTGGGTATTTGAGATTGTATCTTGGCATGCGCACACTGTTCATTGGATTTTTAATACTTTTTATTTAAATTTTTAATTCTTCTAACGTAGTGTTGTATTAGTTTCAGGTGTCCAATGCAGTGATTCAACAACGCTCTACATTACTCAGGGCTCACCACTATAGGTGTACTTTTAATCCTCTTCACCTGTTTCACCAATCCCTCCTCCCCTTTCATCCCCAACCAGTTCCTTCTGGTAGCCACCAGTTTGTTCTCTGTAGTTAAGAGTCTGGGCTTTTGGTTTTTTTTTTTTTTCTTTTCTTTTTGGTTTGTTTCTTTTTTTCCTTGTTTATTCGTCTTGTTTCTTAAAGATTTTTAGTACTTTAAAACCTCACATCTTTGATCATAATTATCACTTTATAACTCACTTTGGATATGGGTGAAGTAACTGAAACTTGGAGGAAGTAAATTGATCTTGCTGAGATCACACTGCAGAACAGTCTTGGAGTCAAATGTAGAATTGCTTCTGGCATCAGTGTGTTCATTCTATTGAGCCATATGGCATTTAGGAGTCTTTTAGGATAAAGAAGTAGGGGCCCACTTCCAAACCAAACTGGGACCTTTGAAAACAAGAAAGAAGGGGACTTGGGTGGCTCAGGTGGTTAAGCGACTGCCTTCGGCTCAGGTCTTGATCCTGGAGTCCCAGGATCCAGTCTGAGTCCCAAATTGGGTTCCCTGGGAGCCAGCTTCTCCCTCTGATCCTCCCCCTCTTGTGGTCTCTCTCTCATATAAATAAATACCCCCCCCCCCAAAAACACAAAAAACAAGAAGGAAATATTGGTAGGAGAGGGAATAAAATCTTTTAATTTTTGCTGTCATCTAAATTCAAGATTATGTTTTATACCAGTTTTATTGTCAAAAGGAATATCACTTATATTCCCAGAAAGAAAATGATTTATTTTAGAAAACAAATGTGATGTTGCTTAGAGATTAAAGAAAGCTGAACAACAGATTGTAAGATGAAGGAGGCACTTTGACTTTAAGTAGCACTTCTGGATGCCATGGCATTTCACTGGATTTGTTAGGCTTTTGGTTTCAGCATTGAGGTAAAGACAGCTGGTTTTGTTAAATGAACACTGTGCTGGGAATCAGGAGCTGTGCTGTGACATCCTAGCCTCACAGCTTCCATGACCTCGAGCAAGTCCAAATCGCTTAGTTTTTCTGTACCTCATTTGCCTCTACCAGATTTCTTCATGAGAATTTTGGACCTGGCAAGCGCCCCTAGAGTTCATTCTACTCTCATCTGCCTTCAATTTACAGATGAGTAAACTGAAACCCCAAAACGTTAAGCAACTTAAGGACATTTGCTAGTTTGGTGCTGTCAGAAAAACTAGAACTAGACAATAGTTAAAGCGATAAAAACATTTTATTCAGAAAAGCTATTTTAATAGGGGAGAAGAGACCTCAGTATAGAACAGGCTCAACTTGGGACACCTGGGTGGCTCAGTCGGTTAAGCCTGCCTTCTACTCAGGTGGTGATCCTAGGACCCTGGGATGGAGTCCCACACTGGGCTCCTTGTGCAGCAGGGAGACTGGTTCTCCCTCTGCCTGCCACTCCCCCTGCTTGTGCACTGGCATGCGCTCTCTTTCTCTCCCTGACAAAAATAGTTTTTTAAAATCTTAAAAAAACAAAAAACTGGGCTCAACTCTGTGTATGTGCTGCTGAAGTGAGCACATGGGCTCAACTCTAAGAGGAAAAGGAGACATTTATGGCCAAAGAGTAGAGTTGGGGGTCAGTGGATAGAAAATTGCTACATCAGGAGTAAAGAGGGTTTCTAGCTCTACCCAGCTAAAAGGATTCTTGCTAAAATTAGATAATGCAGAGAAGAACGAGGAAGCCCAACAAGTGAGGCCCTAGTAGAGAAGAGAATTCCAAGGAGCCTAATGAAATTTTGGTTAAGGAGAGACTCTGAGCCCTAACACTGAAACCCAGATGTCCCTAGTCTTTGTAATCAATTGCATCTCTTTTAATAGCACTTTTAGGTTGTAGGCTCTTAGTAGAAAGGAAAAATACATGCCTTGTATTTTGTAATCCACATGATGTTTCACAAAGACCAATTTTTTTTTTTTTGGAAGACCAATTATTTTTTTAATAGATATGCTAGTTGAGTAGTGTCTGTTCATCTGGATTGCTGATAGAATGGAAGAAAATATAAAGGATTCTGCCACCGTGTATTGAAAGATGAGAAATCTATCATAGGTTCTTTATTTTTCTTTAAAGTTTTAAATTTTAATTCCAGTATAGTTAATATACAATGTTATATTAGTTTCGGATTTATAATATAGCAAAATTGCCAGCACCTATGTTATCCATCCACCCACCCACCTACACTTTGGTAACCATCAGTTTGTTCTCTATAGTTAAGAGTCTGTTTCTTGGTTTGTCTCTTTTTCCTTTATTTTGTTTCTTAAATTCCACATATGAGTGAAATCATATGGTATTTGTCTTAGTCCGATTTATTTCACTTATTATCATTATATACTTTAGCTCCATCCATGTTTTGCAAATGGCACGATTTCATTCTTTTTTATTGCTAAACAATATTCCATTAATATGTACCACATTTTATTTACCTGTTCATCTATCAATATTGCTTCCATAATTTGGCTATTTTAATGCTGCAATAAACAGAGATGTACATACATCCTTTCAAATTCGGGTTTTTGTATTCATCGGGTAAATACCCAGTAATGTGATTACTAAATCATATGGTAATTCTATTTTTAATTTTTTGAAGAAGCTGTATACTGTTTTCCACAGTGGCTGTGCCAGTTTGCATTCCCAATAGGTTATTTTCTCACTGCTGACTGAAAGAAAGCAGCTTTTAAAAATTACACTTACCTCTCTTGTAGCAGAAAGTGAAGACCTAAGAACCTCGTTTTGCAAGTCAAATAAGAATTTGCTATATCTAGTCAAAATCAAAGTGCACAGTGAGTAAAAAGGTGATTTTTAGATTTATATTGAGTATTCTCTAGCTTTTACAAGAGTCACACATTTAATGTTAGTAGAACTTTTACTATTTCTCAGAAAAATTTTAGCTTACTAGTAATCTTCTGTTAATTTTCTGTTATTCCTCTAATGAAGATTTGTTGGATAGGTGACAAGATGATTTCTGGACTCTAAAGAGAGTTAAGTTTGGATAAGTGTATTATCTAAAAAACTTTCATTGGAAACCCTCTGTGGTATAGCCAGGTTGGGTGTAGGGAATGGTAACACAGTCCACTCAGACAACAGAACAAATAGATAAAACACTTTCTCCTACTGAGTTGGTTGACAAAATTGATAGGTTAGTTCAGTCAAAAACAATGAAACTTTTGCCAGAGACCTGATTTGTCCAATGGATGTGTGACAATATTAGAAAAGATAGGAAAATAGTTCAACTATATTTTTTTCATTTTTTGATTGCCCTTTCTCTTGTCTTAGTTTTTATAAAATACTGAGAACATCGTTGATTTTGCCAGATGGAAGAGTATTATAAAAAAGTGTACTAAAATTTTCAATATGTTATATTGGTTCTTGAGGATTTTTCTCATTTCTGCAAATCAGTGTCTTTATTTTTTATTTTTTTAAGGTTTGTTTTGTTTGTTTTGTAATCTCTACACTCAACATGGGGCTTAAACTCACAACCTGAGTTCAGGAGTTGCATGCTCTTCTGACTGAGCCAGCCAGGCGCCCCCAGTGTTTTTAGATTTAGATTCAGTGTTATTAGATGTTCTACAACTCTGCTTTCTTAACCCTTCAAAATCCAACTGTTTTGGAAAGTGAGTGCGTTACATGCATTAATTCTTAGAATGTTCTAGAGACTGCTGTTTGTTTAATCAGCATGTCAAGTGTTTCAGAGGCTATAATAACATAAGATTTCCCCCAGGATGTGTTAATCAACCACTTTATTCTCCAGTTTAGAATTTTACTTACAGGTGTAAAGGATTAGAAGTGCATGGCTCATTGAATTGTGATTCTGACTTCAGATTTTTTTAGGCTGTGTAAAAGTGCTTTGTTAAATTACTCTTACAAAGAATGCTCTTTCTCTGTCAAATAAATAAATTTTTAAAATCTTTAAAAAAATAAATATTGAATTATAGCATTTTAAAATAGCTAAATAGTATTTTGTGGAAATTTTTAATTGTTCTCCTTTTTAGACACATAGGTTGTACTCCACGATTTTTTGCTATTTTGAATAGTGCTACAAAGAACATCCTTGTGGTAGACTCATTGCTCCTTTTTGCCTAAATATGGAGATTTCATTTTAAGCCATCTTTTTTTCATGGAGATCTTGGTAAAACAGATTTTGAAGCAGAACATGCTGAACACAGTTTAAGTTATAAGTTAGTCTGGATGATTCTGCCTTCATAACAAATGTCACTTGTACTGTGGCATTCCCAGTTCATTTTAACATAGAGTATGTAGCACATGCCTTCTGACTCGCGCTGGGCTTTTGATAGAGTGGGAGATGACTGAGAAGTTAGCAAGCACTCTTCAGTGTTGACCCAAACATGGCGTTGCAGTTTTCAGGTTCCCCTCCCTGCTTTCTTGTTACTTTTTTTCTTCCATAGACTGGGAGACCACATCTTCTAAATATGTTAGAACTGTGTATGAAATAAAAGGACTTAGTCATAGGTTTTAAAAAAGACCTAAAGCCGCCTTCTTGTTTTATGATAGTTGGTTAGATGCTTTTCTTGCTTAAATCTGGTGCTTGACAGTGGTATAGGTAATTGTCAGAAGTCTGACTTCTGAATAAACTGTTTGGGTTAGATTTCAGATATGGTCTTCTGTACTTACAGTTTCTTCATCAAATGGATGCTCATTGTCACAATATTTACTAAGTGTTTATAGATGAGGAAATGACTGCAACGTTGTTAATGAAACCTGTTCCTGCCCCCATGGCTTTCGCTGGTGATATTAGTAACTTGTTAGACTCTGATGGGGTTAGTATACTACCACAAGTTGAAATCTTTTTTACCATGTAAAAGTTCAGTATAAAAATGTTAAAAATAAAATTACATATAAAAGATTGCTAAGGTAGAGTTCATTAAAATGATTTAAATCTTTTGTTAGGAAGTTTCTAATTAATTTTTTTTCCTGCAAGAAAATAGTTTTTGAAACTGTGATATCGTCTTTGTATATATTTTCAATAACATACAGATGAACAGTGTTCTATTTATATCCTCTCATCCAAAAAAAGTGGCATTGGGGCACCTGGGTGGCTCAGTTGGTTAAGCGACTGACACAATTTCTGCTCAAGTCATGAAACTCGGGGCCCTGAGATTGAGCCCCACCTTGGGCTCAGGGCTCAGCTCAGAGTCTGCTTAAGACTGTTTTCCTCTCCCTCTACCCTTCCACACCCCCAAATAAATAAATAGATCTTTAAAAAAAAAAAAAGTAAAGACCGGTTTCTGTCATTCTACCATGTTTTATACAAATCCTTGTTCTATGTCTTCCATTGTAGAGGAACTTCATTTATAGTATTTCTAATATTCCTTTGTATTTTCAGCTCTGATAGATTCTGTTTTACCAATCTCTGCTTGAATAATAGCAAAGTGTATCTGGTAATTAAGATGCCCGAGTTTTAGCTTGATCCTAATGGTTATTAGATGTGTAACCTAGGGCAAATTGCCTAATGTTTATGGACTTCAGTTTCTTTGTCTGTAAAATGAGGGTTTTAAAATAGGTAATTGCTAAGATTCCCCTTCACTTACATTATTATAAAACGAAATCAACAAACATTTGCTAAATACCCACCATCAGAGCCTACATTCAGAAACATACCCTTCAACAGGCAGAACTAGTGTTTGTTGATAGCAGTCTGAACAGAGGAACTTTGTGGAATGATGATAATTCTGTGTCTTGATGGAGTAGTTGCCTGTAGCTGTATAAATCTTCAAAACCAATGAAATCTGTACACTTAAGATCTTAGCCTTTTATACTTTTTCATAACATGTCAGATCTAAATAATTAAAAGTTATTTTTTAGGGCTGGCTCAGTCCACAGAGCATGCAACTCTTGATCTTGGGGTTGTGAGTTCAAGTCCCATGCTGGTGTAGAGATTACTTAAAAATAAATCTTTGGGGGGGGGGAAGGTTTTTTTAACCTTTCTCCTTGTAAAAAATCACAGAATTCTGCATCCTTCAATACTTTTTTTTTTTTTTTAAGATTTTATTTATTTGACAGATCACAAGTAGAGAGGCAGGCAGAGAGAGAGGAGGAAGCAGGCTCCCCGCTGAGCAGAGAGCCCGACGCGGCCGGATCCCAGGACCCTGAGATCATGACCTGAGCCTAAGGCAGAGGCTTAACCCACTGAGCCACTCAGGCGCCTCTCCTTCAATACTTTTGTAAGGGCTATTTCACGGGTGAAAGGGCTATTTCACGGATGCCTGGGTGGCTCAGTGGGTTAAGCGTCTGCCTTCAGCTCAGGTCATGATCTCAGGGTCCTAGGATGAAATCCCTCATCAGGCTCCCTGCTCAGCAAGGAGTCTCTTTCTCCCTCCCCCTCTGCCCCTTCCCATGCTTGTGCTCTCTTTCTCTCTCTCTCTCTCTCTCAAATGAATAAAATGTTTAAAAAGAGGGTTATTTCAAAAACTATTATTCATATGATTTTCTTCATTTTAACTCCTGCTTGTGCAGAGCTAGGACTTAGCAAAAATTCTCCATTTGCAGTCTTTCAATTTTGAGCATTAAAAGTGTATAATCGAGAAAAAGAATAGCTCAAGGAAACAATGGCTCAATCATTTTTTTATGTCCTCTCTTCATATATTGTGTTAAATAAGCGTGGTATCTTCAGAGACATAAAAGGTATAGCTTAATACAAAACCCAGACATCTCTTGGTTGCTACTATAACTTGGGTGCTGAAAGCATAAATTTCCATTAAGTACAGTGATTTTCTCCACTCTTTGTTTTTTTTTTTTTTTTAAAGAGTTTCCTTTTCTTTTTTTAAAAAGATTTATTTATTTATTTGACAGAGAGAGAGATCACAGGCAAAGAAGCAGGCAGAGAGAGAGGGGGAAGCAGGCTTCCTGCTGAGCAGAGAGCCCGAGGCAGGGCTCAATCCCGGGACCCTAAGATCATGACCTGAGCAGACAGCTGAGGCTTTAACCCACCAAGCCACCCAGGCGCCCCGATTTTCTCCACTCTTTGTAATCAAGTTGTAGCAACGATTCTAAATTCCATAAAGCATGCCCTAAATATAATTCCTGCCTTCGTGAATGGTTTAAAAAAGTAATAAGAACTTAGTCACCGTGTAATTTATCATTGCTCTTCTATGAAAATATTATTAGCAATAGTAATAGCTGCCATTTATGTTATGTTTGCTATATACTGAGTACTGCATTAGATGTTTGTTTATTATCCCACTTATTCCTCTCAATATACCGAGGTTTCATTAGCCTTCTTTTATAGATAAGGAAATTGAGGTTCAGCAATATTTGGTTTTCTTAAGATATAATTTATCAACAATAAAGTACACACAACTTATGGGTGCAGTTTGATTGATTTTTACGTACACACGCATCTGTGTCATCACCCTCCAGATCAAGAGACAGAATTAATTCCAGCACTTCGGAAATTCCATGCAAGCACCCGCTTCTGGTCATGACTTGCCCGAAGGTTACCACTATTCTGACCTGTGTCACTATAGATTTGTGTCTCGTGTCTGACTTGTTTCACTTAGTGTTATGTCTAAGATCCATTCATGTTGATTTTATCAGTGGTTTCTGTATAATATTATACTTGTATGCCATCCTTGACCCTTACTCCTGTTAAAGGGCATGGGAGTTGTTGTTCCCAGTTTGGGGATATTACAAATATAACAACATTTTACTTTAAAATTTAAGTGGTTGGATTTTTTTTTTTTTAATTATCAGGTTTAAGTTTATGAAAGTTGGGCTTTTTTCCATATAGGTTATACACATTTGTGCTATATGACCAAAGTGTTTATTTTATTTGGAACCTAGGATAATATAGGAGTTCTAGATTTCTGTAATGTAAAAGATCCTAGAGAGTCAAATACGTTTAAGCTCCTTCAAAACTATTTTTTCCTTTTAAGTAAGAGTTCATAATTAGTAAATACATTTGAAGCTATCTTTACCAAGTTTTACATAAAGGAGCACTCCAAAAATAATCTGGTATTACTGGAAATAAATGGCACTTTATTTCTCTGAAACACAAACTCATTGACTCCATATCTGATGGCATTTCTGATTTGTGAGTTGTAGATCTGCAAATAATGGTATTTCAATGAATGCCAAATCCTTATAATAAGGTTATGTATTCTCAGATATATTTGAAATGAATGAAGATGAATACTTACTAGTAGAGTTTCTCAATTTCAGTCTTCATATGTAGTTAAAGATTTTTCCTTCCTGGAAGAAATAATTTTAAGAAGAGCCTGGCTTTGTAAAGTCTTTTAAAGACTTTTATTGGCTGTGTATGCACAGTTTCATGTTAATGAATGTGTATGTTTATGTAAAGTTTCAGTGGTTTTAAAGTAGAAAAACAGGATAATGAAATCTTAATTTTAGTTTAAGTGCCTTATTATGAAAATCAGCTTCCCGGGCGCCTTGGGTGGCTCAGTGGGTTAAAGCCTCTGCCTTTGGCTCAGGCGATATCTCATGATTTCAGGGTCCTGGGATCAAGCCCCGTATCAGGCTCTCTACTCAGCAGGAAGCCTGCTTCCTCTGCCTACTTGTGATCTCTGTCAAATAGATAAATAAAATCTTAAAAAAAGAAATCAACTTCCCGCATATTATGTAGTTAATATTGATACCAGCAAAATGTCTTGTTCTTCCATATAAGTCTTCTGTTTTTGAAGATTTATTTATTTGAGAGACAGAGATAAACTCACGAACCTGAGATTGAGTCACATGCTTTGCTGACTAAGCCAGTCAGGCACCCCTAAAAAAATTCTCTATTTAAATCAAAATACACATTATCTGTTTTCTTTTTCATAATCCAAGTACCTCAACTGTCTTTTTCTTTTCTGTTTTTTGTTTTGTTAACAGTCTCGAGGCCTTTTATTTTTCTTACACTTATCTGCCATGAATTCATAGGGAATGGGTTTTAGCAGCTCAGACTCCTTTCCGTTGGTCCTCACAAAATGTGCTTCTCTGGGTGGAGCAGGCTAGCACTTCAGCTGAACCGAAGTACCTTTCTCTTTGGCTTCCTTTTTCTGATCATTTTTCTTCCTGTGCTTCAGGAAGCTAGCTCAGTTCTTTGAGTACTTAATATGCTCAGTATATAGGGGTGCTTGCGTGGCTCCCTCGGTTAAGCATCTGACTCTTGATTTTGGCTCCTGTCTAAATCTCAGGGTCCTGAGTTCAAGCCCTCTATTGGGCTCCACGCTGAGCATGAAGCCTACCTAGAAAGAAAAAAAATATGCTCAATACTTAGTTAATTCCTTGGCGTAAGGAATACTTACGTAATGTAATACTTACGTTAATTCCCTGCCCTTGTTTGTTTACAATGCCAGCAGCATGCTGGGTAACACTGTAGACTCTTCCAGTGTTGCCGTGGTAACATTTGTTGGGCATTCCCTTTTGAACAGTGCCCATTCCCTTCATGTCCCACAATATCACCTTTCTTGTAGATTTGCATGTATGTGGCCAAAGGAACAACTCCATGTTTTTGAAAGGCCTAGAAAATGTAGCTGGTTTCTCTTTCCCTTTGTGTTGGTCATTTTGGTGAAATACTGTAAGATGACAGTTCCAGTCGAAAGGTCCAAGTACCTCATCTAAATAAAGGAATGTAGAATAGTATAATATTTCTTTAATTCTAGGAAAAATAGAACTGGCAGCCTTTATTCACTAAAAGATAAAAAAGCACATGTTTTAAACTAAGATACCTGTTTCATTTAATTTTTGTTTTGTTTGTTTCTATTTAATTTTAAAAGCAGTAAAACTTGGTTTTAATTGGTAGGTCTCAATAGTACCATTGCATTTTTACAGTATACACTTTCTTTTTCTAGGCATCCAGAGCACTCATGAAACTATAAAATAATGTATCATGCTGAGGTAGAGGAGTGCTAAGCACAATCTTTCAGAAATAAATAGCTGACAAGTATAGTCATTTGCCAACTTTTTTTTTTCAGTCACATGGAGTTTTTGAATATTTGGCTGCCAACTTTTTTTAAGAGACTAAAAGAGGTAGAGTGCCAGTTCTCTTGTAATGTTGACTCTTCTAGAGATTTGGCGAAGCAAATAACTTTGAGAAGGTATGTCTTCTTCTCGAAGACATTTTTCTAAAGAGTAAAACATGACAAAGCCTTAACTTTGGTGCCTGAAATGTTTTAACTGCTAAGAAAACAAACACGCGTGCTTCTGAGCGAAGGGTAGATGGAATCCTTGCGGTGCCTAGAAAGGGAGCAGAGGCGGAGCAGCTGACTCAGCATCTCTAGGAAGCATGCCTCTTGTGCCATCAGTATTTGAGCACTATAGATACGTTAAATTTGTGTGTTGTTTGGCATGGTGGCTTCTATTATTTGTATGGTTCTCTGATAGTGAAATGGATGTTTCATTGTTAGAAAGCAAACAGAGGGTACTTTTGAAGTACTCAGAGTTCATACTAGGGTACTATGTTACCGTTTTGTTGTTTTCTCGGTCTTTTGTTTCTGAGAACACATAAATGCAATCTCAGTAATGGAGCCCCCCCCCCTTTTTTTTAAGTAGGCTCCATGCCCATTGTGGGGCTAGACCTCATGACCCTGAGATAAAGAGTCACATGTTCTACTGACTGAGCCAGCCAGGTGTCCTGAGGGGACACCTTTACGGTTTGCTTTGTAAACTCTTGAAAATGGGTGGTAATTTTTTACCATTCATGGTGTGAATAAACATTACCATTTCTTACACAGTTCATTTAGCCTTTAGAAAAATTGCCTTTTTATTTCTTGAGATTAAAGCATCTTTTTTTTTTTTTAAAGATTTTATTCATTTGGTTGACAGAATGTTAGAGAGGGAACACAAGCATGGGGAATGGGAGAGAGAGTGAAGCAGCCTCCCCGCTGAGCAGGGCGCCTGATTCGGGGCTCAGTCCCAGGACCCTTGGATCATGACCTGAGCTGAAGACGGCCGCTTAACCACTGAGCCGTTCAGGTGCCCCGTGATTAGAGCATCTTTTTTTCTGCTTTCACATTTTAGAAATCAGTCCTTGTCTCTTATCCCCTCTTCTGTTCTAACCATGGAAATATGTAAACTACTACTAATTGGGATAAAAATAGATTCAGTCACATGAACATGAGTTGACAAAAAAAGAGGTACTTGAAATTTGCAGGATTTAATAACATTACCTTTTGGGGAGACATTGGTATATCTGTCACACATTGTATATTCTGATGTCCTACTAGATTTTTTTTTTTTTTTTTTTTTAGAGGTGGGGAAGGGGCAGAGAGAGAAGGAGAGACTCTTAAGCAGGCTCTATGCCCAGGTCCACTAGAGGCAGGGCTGGATCTCAACCCTGAGATCATCACCTGAGCTGAAATCAAGAGTCAGACACTTAATCAGCTGAGCCACTTAGGCACCTCCAGATACTTTTTTTGATCCTCAAATTTAACTTAAGAGTTTGGGCTATGAACTATTATTATTTAATCGTAAAGCCCTACTGGATGATAATCATTGTTTCTTGTTTCTTTTTTTTTCTTAAGTCTTCGGGGATTTACTTTGATTTTGTCAATGATTTTTCACATAGACTTAGGGCTGTCATGTATATCTGTACAGACTTTGCACAATGTAGCTGCAGGGAGAGCCCTTCATGTAAACTGTATTGTTGGTGGTTCCCACTGGAGTTGTGAGACAGCTTACTATAGCTAGCCTTTCTTTTTATGGTATTGCTTACTTTAATTAGCATTATTATCTAAATTGCCTTTTGATTCAACTGAGTATTTGAGAATCTCAGGTAACTTCCAGGAGAATTTCTCTTAAGCCTCTGTGCCATGAACTGTGTCTATCTGGATTATTTCAGACATATCCAAAGGGGAGCATATAGAGTGGTCAGTATTCAAAATATGAAGGTTATACGATTTAAGATTTTACAATCCTGTTGATTGGGAAATAACACAGTCTTCTTTTGTTTTTCCCCGGATGCCAATTGGGTAACCTATAATTCAGTCCTATTCTGCACTAACTACCCAGAGTTAGTGTCAAACTCCGCAAGTTTAAGGATTCAGTTCCCCAAGATACCCTCACTTGAGATGCCAGTCCTGTGTCCCCAGGCTGCCTGCACCTCTCTCCAGTTTAACTGCAAATTCAGGGGTTCTCATGCCCCGATCTCAGGTTCTGTAATTTGCTAGAACAATTAGAACTAAAGAAAACACTGCTTACAGTGTTTATAAAGGATACAACTCTGGAATAGCCAAATGAAAGAGATGCATTGGACCAGGTGTGGTGGATGGGGAACTTCCATGCAGAACTTCCATGCCCTCACTGGAAATACTACCCTCCTCGCACCTCATTGTCTTCCCTAGGCCAGAATCTCCTTGAGTCCCATTGTTTAGAGGGTTTTTATGGGAGTTTCATTACATAGGCATGGTTGATTTAGTCATTAGGTGTTGGTGACTATACTTAATCTCCAGCCCCCTGTTCTCCCTGGAGGTCTACCTTTCTGGTGACCAGACTCCATCCTAAAGCCATTTAGTAGACCCGCCACCACAAAGTCCCCTCATTAGATAAAACCAGATACAGTTGAAATTGTCTTATAAATAACGAAAGGTGCTCCCTTCACCCAGGAAATTCCAGGGTTTTAGGAGTTGTAGGCCCAGAATCAAGGACAGGACCCAGTAGATATATTTTTATTATGCCTTACTTGAATAGCACTAAACAGTTTATAAAGATGTAAGAAAAAAAAACACCTGAAAAAAATGTTCAACAATGGAGGATTGATTAAATCATGAAATAGTACTAAATCACCATGAAAATTGTTGTGTATGTGTAGACACAGAACAGAGTTTGTGTGAATTGTTTTGAACTCGATTAGCATCTTCAGCAGTTTCTGGATGCAAGAATTTGTTGGTAGCAAATAACACAGCAGAAGAAAAGAATTCGAGAGTGCTGACAACACAGTATAGGCAGTATACAATTTATGAAAAAGTTGTGTCCCAAAAGTTAGCTGTTTAAAATTTTGAATACATTCTCCCTGTCAAGGAACAAAAATTCAACAGAGTAAATGTGAAGATCTAATTGGCTTTATTAAGCGATTTGTTGAATTGGGTAGCATCCTGTCTAGCAAGTAGTGGGAAACGCCAAGGAGTTGTATAAAACAGAGGGATTTTATAGAAGGAGGGTAGGGCAAGAAAGTTATTAGCAAAAGAAAAGGAAGGATTATTCTAGAGCATGGTTACTTTCCCTTGGGAGAAAGGCAGGGTGTTCTGTTAGGTGAATTCCTTATCTTCTTTTGTGGGATAGAGAGGGCCCATTTGGCAGATTACCTCAAAGAGTGTTGATCACAAAGTTCCAGACTCCCTGGTTAAGACTACATTTTTCAGGGAGGTTGGAATTTACAGTTAGGTTACGTATTAAGCCCGATTTGGTGACTTGGCCTAAGTAGCTTGGGCGTGGGGGTTTCCTTTTAACACCCCAAAGAAACAATATTACAAGTACTCTGGGCCCAAGTCAGCCTAAAGTCAATCTAATTTTACCCATGGAATTCTTGGAGTGTATGTAGTCTCTATAGCTAACAACAATTTTATGAGTTGATTTCATTTTATGATATTGTATTATATTGTATTTATTTTTCTTAAGTTCCAACTAGAGTCACAGAACATCTTCATTCAGTACAATGGGGAGTTGGGAGAATATATTGAACATAGCAAAGCATCAGATATTAAACTCTGGCTGTTGGTAACTTGTTAACTAAATCTTCAGAAAAGAAGACAGATTTTTGTATTTACCTTTGTGTCCCAAGAGGATAGGATGGAAAGAAGATTTCTTCAAAAGCTAGAAGATATTTGTGGTTATCTTTTTTTTTTTTTAAGATTTTATTTATTTGACACAGAGAGAGATTACAAGTAGTCAGAAAGGCAGGCAGAGAGAAAGGGGGAAGGAGGCTCCCCACTGAGCAGAGAGCCTGATGTGGGGCTCAGTCCCAGGACCCTGAGATCATGACCTGAGCCGAAGGCAGAGGCTTAACCCACTGAGCCACCCAGGTGCCCCTCTTTTTTTTTTTTTTTTAACTCTAAAAGCAATGCATATCCATTAAAAAATAAATACTAGTTTACTTAAAAGTAAATGATAATCTCAATTTATGGCCAAGTGATGCAGAAAAAGTGCATGTGTATATACATGCACACAGGTAAAGCACAAATGGCCAGAAAATTAGCAGTTTGTGAATATAGATGAAGTTTATAAGGTTGTTTATGTTCTTTCAACCTCTCTGTAAGTCTTAAATTCTTCTAAAAAAGATGGAGATTTAAAAAAAAAACAAAAAACAAGAATATTCCTTTATCTCCAATCCCCAACCCTATTCACCCTCCAGAGGTAAACTGTTAGCAGTTAAGCTTGTATTTTCAAGCAAGTTTTTTAAAAATTGATTTAGAAAGGGGCGCCTGGGTGGCTCAGTGGGTTAAACCCTCTGCCTTTGGCTCGGGTCATGATCTCGGGGTCCTGGGATCAAGCCCTGCGTCGGGCTCTCTGCTCGGCGGGGAGCCTGCTTCCCCTTGCCTCTCTGCCTGCTTGTGATCTCTCTCTCTCTGTCAAGTAAATAAATAAAATCTTTTTTTAAAAAATTGATTTAGAAAGATACAGTAGTTTAGTTTTTTGCATAAATGGAACATCGTCTATGTAGGATTATACTATATTTACTGATACTGTGCTTGCTTTTTAAATTTAACAGTAAGTATTAGTTTTCTGTTGCTGTATAATAAGCTTAGTGACTTAAAGTAACACAAATACAGAGTTCAGGAGGTTAGAAATCAGAAATGGGTTTCTCTGGGCTAAAATCAAGCAGGGCCGTGTTTCTTCAGGACACTTAGGGAAAACAGATTTTCTTGCTTTTTTCCAACTTTTTAGAGTCTCCTCCAATCCTTGTCTCATGGTCCCCTCCTCAGTCTTCAGAACATCTTGAAGCTTAGCATCTTCAGATATCTTTGTCACCTCTCTCTTAAAAGGACCCTTATGAAATCAGTGGGCCCACCTGAATAACCCCCATTTTAAGATCTTTAATTGTGTCTGCAAAGTCCCTTTTGCTTTGTAGGGTAACACAGACAGATTTCAGGGATAAGACATGGATATTTCTGGAGGGCTCTTGCTTTACCTACCACACTGTATATCATACCTAGCTTGCTTTATCAGTATATGTGAATCTAACATTCTTTTTAACAACTGTATAAAACTGATATAAAATTTATGTAATCACTCTTGTGAATACTTAATTTTAATGTGATTTTAATAATGTAATTTTAATTTTAATGTTTCCAATTTTAATGTGATGGTAAGTCCTGCTAGGAACATTTTTGTACATATCTGTGTGAATATATCCATGTATCTCTGGGATAAATTCCTAAAACTGAAATTGCTGAATCAAAGGGTATATGTGTTATTGATTTGATAATACCGAGTACTAAATTGATAATAAGATTGATAATAAGATAATTGATAATAAGAGTACTAAATTGATAATAAGATTGATAATAAGATAATTGATAATAAGAGTACTAAATTGCCTTCCAAACTGTTCTACCAATTCACATTCCCTTAGCCAAGCCTATTTATTTCCCCCGTACTCTTGTACACAAAATAATAATCTTTTTCATGTTTTTCAATATATGAGTAAAAATTTATTATTCCAAATTGCATTTCCATCATTAAAAGTGAGGTTGAGGGGCACCTGGGTGGCTCAGTGGGTTAAGCCTCTGCCTTCGGCTCAGGTCATGATCTCAGGGTCCTGGGATCGAGCCCCACATCGGGCTCTCTGCTCGGCAGGGAGCCTGCTTCCCCCTCTCTCTCTGCCTGCCTCTCTGCCTACTTGTGATCTCTCTGTCAAATAAATAAAATCTTAAAAAAAAAAAAAACTGAGGTTGAACATTATTGTACTACTTTCTTTTGGAATTTCAGATTAAACTTTTGGACATAAAGAGCAACATACTTCATGATGAACTTGTGAGAATCTGGGTCCATGATGTTTGTATTTACTTACAAGCATGTTTACACTATACCAAACATTTTTTAAATAAATAGCTATACATTAAGGTTAGTGGTTTCCCAAAAGAAAACATGTTGTAATAATTACCCAGACTACTACTACTACTACTACTACTTCTTTTTTTAAAGATTTTATTTATTTGACAGAGAGAGAGGTCACAAGCAAGTAGAGTCAGGCAGGCTCCCTGCTGAGTAGAGAGCTCGATGCGGGGCTTGATCCTAGGACCCCAAGATCATGACTGGGCTGAAGGCAGAGTCTTTAAGCCACTGACCCACCCAGGCATCCCTGATTACCCAGACTTCTTAATAAGTTAAGTGTATTTTGGGCCTTGTTGATGACATAAAATATAGTAATTTTTTTTCCTTGTTTCTAGGTTTTGTTTTGGCTTTTTGGTGTTGAAGTAATTCTGAATTGGGATTTTTTTTTTTTTTTTTACCTCTGTAACTACCACCTTCATAGTATCAGCTTTGAATATATCTCCATTACCTCTTTGTCACATTCTACCTTCTTCCACACAGTATGTGAAACCTCCGTGATACATAGAAAAGATACAGAGAAACGTGAAATGAAGTTTGAGATTATCTATACTCAGCCTTCAGCTAATTAATCTTAAATGACTGATCTCTGAGAGAAAACCTAGTCCATCCATAACCCAAACCTTTTAAAAATCCTTTCAAACTGAAAACAGTAGTTGCTTCTGAAGGTGGGGGCAGGAAGATGACTAAGTGACCAGAGTGGTAGTGTCAGGGATGGGAGGGAGTCTTCTTAGTGTATAGTCCTTTTAGTATCTTTAAGGATTGTAAATATGGAACTAGGTCATCTATCAAAAAAATCATTTTTAAAGCCCTTTTATAATTCTCATGGGACTCAAGTGACAACTTGATTCATTCCATTGAAGTGTGGGAAGATAAACCATCATATCTTTCCACATTAAAGGTAGGATCTAAAAGTGATTCCTTTTTTTTTTTTTTTTAAGATTTTATTTATTTATTTGACAGAGAGAGATCACAAGTAGGCAGAAAGGCCGGCAGAGAGGGGTGGGGTGAGGCAGGCTCCCTGCCGAGTAGAGAGCCCAATGCGGGGCTTGATGCGGGGCTTGATCCCAGGACCCGGAGATCATGACCTGGGCCGAAGGCAGAGGCTTAACCCAGTGAGCCACTCAGGTGCCCCTGATTGTTAATCCCAAATTCCAACTTTAGTGTATACAGTTGACCCTTGAACAATGTGGGGGTTAGAGATGCCGTGTATAACTTTTGACTCCCCCAAAACTTTACTAATAGCCTGTTGACTGGAAGCCTCACTGACAACATGGATAGTTGATTAATACATGTTATGGATAGTATTTGTGTCATATACTGTATTCTTACAATAAAGTAGGCTAAAGAAAATGTTAAGAAAATCATACAGAAGTGAAAATACAGTACTGTACTTTATTAACATTTGCCTATATGTGGACCTCTGTGGTTGAAAACTATGTTCAAGGAGCAACTGTATATTATTATTGTAGTATAAAATTTGAAAGAAAATTAAATGTACATCACCTAGAACTTCTAAGTCAATATAATAATCTAAGTCCCGTGCGTTTAATTTTTCTTTCCTCTCCAAAAATCTCATTGAAGTAACAAAAAGAAATAGAAACACAGAGAAAATGCTGATAAACTTAGGTAATCAGAAACTGAGGGTGTGTGTGTACTAAAAACTTTGTTATTTCTAAATGCCATAGTGTTGGAGAGATTTCATTGAACTTTTCATTGATCAATTCTCAAAATTAAAAAATGATCTGAGATGTTGATTAATACCCACCCATTCAATCCTCCTGCCAACCCCCCATCAAAAATATAGCTAAGAGGGGCGCCTGGGTGGCTCAGTGGGTTAAAGCCTCTCCCTTCAGCTCAGGTCATGATATTGGGGTCCTGGGATCGAGCCCCGCATCAGGCTCTCTGCTCTGCGGGAAGCCTGCTTCCTCCTCTCTCTGCCTGCCTCTCTTCCTACTTGTGATCTCTCTCTCTCTGTCAAATAAATAAATAAATTCTTTAAAAATATATATATAGCTCAGAGTTCCAAGTATTGTGAGCAAAGGAGCCAATTGATGGGAAGCAAACCTAGATCTTGGCTCAAACTTCTCAGGTGTCTTTTTGGACCTCTTCTACTCAATTCAGTAGGATGTTGGTTTTTCTTAGGGCTTCATGGTTTCAATTACCGTCTGTTTGATGATAGTTCCCAAATGTAAATCTCCAGTCTGTCACCACCACTCTCCCCTCTATCTTCCTATGCATATTAAAATCTAAACATCTTTAAATCAGAAAAGGGAAAAGACTTACAAATCTTTCCTCCTCTTACTCCTTTTTTCTTTTTCTTATGTACAGTAGGTTTGCTGAAAATACCAAATGGCATCAGTAAGTATAGCTTATCCTTACATCTGTCATTCACAGTTTAAAAGTATTTTTGCCAGGGGGCCCCTGGATGGCTCATTTGGTTGAGCATTGGACTCTTGATTTCGGCTCAGGTCGTAATCTTAGGGTCATGAGATCCAGCCCTGTGTTGGCCCTGAACTAAATGTGGAGTCCACTTGGGATTTTCTCTCTCTCCCTCTGCCCTCCTCTTGCCCATGCGCACTCCCTCTTGCTCTCTCTAAAGTAAATCTTTTTTTTTCCTCCCCAAGATTTTATTTATTTATTTATTTGCTAGAGAAAAGAGAGAGTGAGTACAAGCAGGCGGAGTGGCAGGCAGGAGAAGCAGGTTCCCCGTTGAGCAAGGAGCCGGATGTGGGGCTTGATTCCAGGACCCTGGGATCTTGACCTGAGCTGAAGGCAGACGCTTAATCGGCTGAGGCACCCAGGCGTCCCTAAAGTAAATAAATCTTAAAAAATTGTTTCTGCCAGGGTGCCTGGGTTGCTCAATCCGTTAAACTGCCGGCTAGTGATACTGACTCAAGTCATGATCCCATGGGTCTGAGATAGAGCCCTGTGTTGCGCTCCACACAGCGGGATGTCTGCTTAAGTTTCTCCCTCTCTCTCAAATCAAAAAATCTTTCTTAAAGTATTTTTACCTATCAGGATAAAATGCTCCCTTGATCATGATAAAACCTTTTGGCTAACATTCCTTACTATTTTAGGTTGAATTCTCTTACCCGCCCCTGATTCCAGGAGATGGACATGACAGCCACACTTTACCTGAAGAATGGAAGTATTTGCCCTTCCTCGCCTTACCAGATGGCGCACACAACTACCAGGAAGGTATGTAAACAATGGAGCAATTAGTAGGTGCCTTTTTTTTTTTTTTTTTAAATTTACTAGGACATCTTAGATTCTAAGCATTTTGGTAAATGAAAGGCCTTTGGTTTCTTGAGACTACTCAAAATATTTAAGTGCTCCTTTGGAGATGACTAGTCATGCAGTGGAAGATCCCCAGAGGAGTACTGGGTTTATGTTGGTAATGTTAGTGTTGGCCACTCTTTTGTCAGGAGACCGAAGTAAGCGGTGAGATTAGGACGTGTGCTACTGGTAGCACTTCCTGGATTTATCCTCAGACTCATTTCAGAGGGAAACTAAAGGGCTTAGCTGTACTAACTACCAGTTGACTAGGGCTCTAGCTGCACTTACTGGTTAGTACTCCAGTGCCCACCTGGGATTGCCTCTCCACCCCTGGGGCCACTGCTATTGCAATGCTCTGCTAAAAAGTTTACATGTAAGGGTTGGCTGGCTGGCTTAGTTGGTAGAGAGTGCAACTCTTGATCATGGGGTTGTAAGTTCAGGCCCCATGTTGTGCATAGGGATTACTTAAAGTCTTTAAAAAAAAAAAAGTTTGTGTATAAGAGGAACATGTTAACACCCTCAGAGAAAAAGCAATGCTGTGAAGTTACTACTGAGTCTCCTGTGACCCTGTAAATGAGTGCTTTGGCTCAACCAAGGACATGTTTTATTATGGCATAATGGACTCTACCAAAACACCAGATTAAACTTGGTTTAATTACCTCTTTTCCTAATACTTAATAATTTTCATATGAAATGAAGCAAATTTTACAGATGCAGTTTAATGTGAAATTGAGATACATTATTTTTAACCTTGCAAATCTTTTCTTCCTAACTTTTATTATGGAAGCTTTTAAACCTACAGAAAAGTTGAAAGAATAGTATAGTGAGTACTCCACAAATTTTCTTTATGTGTGTGTACAGTTTTGCCGCTCCTGTTTGAAAGTTTAACACCATGTTGCAGACATTATGACAGTTTACCTCTAAATACTTCAGCATGCACTCATAAGAATAAGATCATTCCTCAGAATAACTTCCAGTACCATTATGACAGCTAAGAGATTTAACAGTAATTCGATATCATCTTAATATCTGTATTCAAATTTCTCCAGTTATTCCAAGAATTTCTTGGATCTATCCAAGATTCATGTGTTACCTTTTATTTATATGATTCTCTACCTCTTTCAATCTGAAATAAAGTATTTTTTGTTAAAATTTTTTAAATTTAAATTCAATTAATTAACATAATATATTAGTTTCAGAGGTAGAGGTCAATGATTCTTCAGTCTTATATAATACCCAGTGTTCCTTAGTTCATGTGCCCTCCTTAATGTTCATCACCCAGTTACTTCATCCTCCACCCCCTTTCCCTCCAGGAACCCTCAGTTTGTTTCCTATGATTAAGAATCCCTTCTGGGGGCGCCTGGGTGGCTCAGTTGGTTGGGCGACTGCCTTCGGCTCAGGTCATGATCCCGGAGTCCCGGGATCGAGTCCCATATTGGACTCCCGGCTCTGCGGGAGGTCTGCTTCTCCCTCTGACCTTCTCCCCTCTCATTCTCAGTCTCTCTCTCTCTAATAAATAAATAAATAAAATCTTAAAAAAAAAAAAAAAAGAATCCCTTCTGGTTTGATAAAGTATTTTCTGAGATAAGTGATTGAGGTTTCAGTTTTAACCTGTTTTAATTCAGCCCCTTGGCCTTTTTGAGAATATGCATGATTGAATGTACATGGTAAGGCAGTAAGAGGGATTCTAAGAAACCAGTGATTTCATGATGCTAGAAGTAGGTATGACATGGGTTCCTTGTTACGTCATCATTTTGGTTATAAGTAACTGTATTACAATACTTGAGTTTACATTATTTATTAATAAGGGTAATTCACTTTGGTATTTACATTTTTCTATGTATCTCTTAGATACTGTGTTTTTTCACTTGCCACCCAGAAATGGAAACGGAGCCACAGTATATGGTATCTCCTGCTATCGACAAATAGAAGCCAAGGTATGGTAGTTACAGTGAACAACAACAAAAAAACACTGATATTATTTTAGATTTTTATAAACAATTTGAAGTTGTTTTCCCAGTAGTATCAGTTTATTCACATGACTGTTTTTGTAAGTTGACATGGGTAACTGTAATTACCATAAAATATTTTGCCCATTGTTTTTATATAGTGATACCTAAATTATCCATTTGTCTTCAAAATACTGTGTTTAAACTTTTATAGTGTTTTTGAATTTTCTTTTTCTAGTGTGTGGTATATAATTTAGAAAAATGAAGTGATAATGTATGTTGTTCTTTAAGCAGCTAAATGTTTAGAACTAGTGGAAGGTACTTCAGTAGCTTTGAAATACTTGCATGTTATCTTAATTATCTACAACTGAGATTTTGTTAATTCTTAAATTACCTATCAGCTTAATTCCTGAATACTATAATAATTAATTAATAAATTAATCCAAGATGGGTAGCTTCCCCATTCATGCTGTTTTGCTTCTGAGCAGCACTAGTTTTTTGTGGTGAAGATACACTGAGTAAAAATCTCTTGCCTGTCATGACATCATTAATACTCTAAAGTAGTGAGTGTTTCTCAACGTCAGCTGTATATTGGAGTCACCTGGAGAGCTTTAACTACTAGAGATGACTGGGTCCCAGCTCCAGAAACTCTGATTTAATGTTCTGGTTATCAGGAGGATTTTAAAAGCTCCTCAGGTGATTCCAATATGTAGCCAAGATTGCAAACCACTGCCCTAAAACAGTGATTTTTAACAGAATTACCTGGAGACTTTTTTAAATACACACCTGGCCTTTCCTTCTGCTGTGACTAAATTAGAATCTCTGGGAGTAGAGCCTAGGCAATTATAAGTTTTAAAAGCTTCCTCAGGTGAATAATTAACTTAATATTTTAAAATTTTTGTTAGCTTTTTACAATGACCATTTCAAAGATGCAGATAATTAAAAGAATTGTATGATGAACACCTGTATGCTCACCATCTAGATTCAATAAATGTCAGCATTCTAACACATCTGCTTTGAGTATGTGTCTGTATTTTTCCCTGAATCATTTCAAAATACATGGCAGGTGCAAATTCTGCCTTACTCAAAGTAGTTAACTACTGTGAAATAGGCTTGCATGCCCAGGGCCTGGAACATAGGACACACCTAGTAAATATTTATGGAATGAATAACTGAATTTAAAGATAAAGATAAACCTGAGAGTAAGAGTTAATCTGATGGCTTTGTACGTTTGATTGCTTCATATACTGTTACCCTTAACATATGTTTCTATGAGATGAACTGAATTTCCCCCCGCCCCCAATCTTGGATATCTGTTCTTTTTACTCTCATCCCCTATAGGTTGTATAAACACTAGTAAAATTCTCCAAAGCTGTCAACATTAACAACAGTTGTCATGCTCTGCGTAGCCTTTAAATGGCATTTCATACTGCCTGTCTTCCTCATCCCCTGGGTCTGACCCACTCCACAGTATATTCAGGTTGCCATTTTCTCCAAATTTTTCTATCCTCACCTGATAACCAGAGGGATAAGACAGGTACCAGAAGGACCTCGAGTGTTGGAGAAAAGACTGACTCCCTTTGAATGAGAGTGAGACCTGATAGATGAATCCAATTAAGGCAGAGAGGTAGAAAACTGATTGAGGGAAGGCTCTATTCTTGACTTAGTTTAATGAAGAGATGTCAGTCATCAGTCATTTGAAGACACTGAGGCCCCTTTGTCCTCAGGACAGGTCCAAGGAGATGTCAGGCAGTACACTACAGAGGGGAAGAAGAGTTCTTACTTCCCTGTGAGAATTATCTGAGGTTGATCAAATGAAGGCTTGTTCCTTACTAGCAAAAAACTATAGACGTCTCATGTGGTCATCCTCAGAATCATCAAGGCTCAGTCTGAGGCCTTTGGTCTCAAAGGAGCCTTCGAGCTCCTTTGCAGTATTGCAAAGTATTGCAGTATTGCCTACAATACCAGTTTGCCGGGGTAAAGTCCAGGCAGCACAGAACAGCCACCTTAACAAAACTGTTAGCAGTTCTTCCAGCTTGGGAGTTTTTGTTGTCTTAAACTAGCCCCTTCTCACCAGAAACAGTAGTCTCTGAAAGGGTGCCCATTTTCAAACCAGAATCAAGGACATTTGATTTGCATTATGGGTGTGGCAATTTACACATAAAGTATTCTCCATCATACAGAAAGTTCCTTGAGAGTAGGGATTATCTCTCACGGTTCATTCCTAGTGCCTACCAGATTCTAGCATAAAGTTTCCTGGCTGACTCAGTCAATAAATATTTTCTGAGATTCTCAATAAATTTGGAGTTTAACTAAATGTAAGAAATTTTTTCTTCTATCTCCCCACTATTTTTATATTGAAAGATAATGATTTTTAAGTATCTCTATGAACTGTTTCTAATAATGACTGTTCATATAGGCATTGAAAGTACGGCAAGCAGATATCACCAGAGAGACCGTTCAGAAAAGTGTCTGTGTTCTAAGCAAGTTGGTAAGAGACCAAATAACTTGTTAATGCGTTTGTTAAATATTCATGGCAGATTTTTACTTGAGAGTAAGGCATTATTAGAATAAGGAGAGATTTATGGAAACAATAATAGATTAGAATTCATTAGGGGCTCTTATTTATTCTTGTGCATCTCCTCTTTCTCTTTCCCTTTCAGCAGTTTTACTCTCATTTGCCCCTCTACCCACAACTAGATTAAGACAAAGGAAATCTCCTAGCTATTTGGAAAAGAGGTATTTGACACTTGACCAAAATGAGGTAGCTGATATATTTCATTTATCCATTTTTATTTTGTTTTTAAGACTTTGGTTAAATAATATATTACTAAAACTCAAAATATTATAATCGCTCAGATTTTACTGATGATTTAAAGTACATGACTCTTGCTATGAAAAATTGTAAATTTAACTTGCTCTTTAAAAACTTAAAATTTGGGGGGCACCTGGGGTGGCTCAGTCAGTTAAGCATCTCTTGATTTCAGCTCAGGTCATGATTTCAGAATTATGAGGTTGAGCTCAGGGTGGGGCTCTGTGCTCAGCAGGAAGTCAGCTTGGGATTCTCTCTCTCCCTCTGCCTTTCCCCGTGCTCCTGTGGGCGCACTTTGCCTCTCTAAAAAAAATAAACATGAAATCTTTAAAAACTTAAAAGTTTTTGAGGAACAGAAAGGACATAATGAATTGTACAATAATGTACTTTAAAATTGTTTCATCTGTGTACAAGTTGATCAGATGCAAGTGTATAATTATTTTTACTTTATTTTTTGAAGAAAATATATAACATTTCTTATTTTTCATAGCTCTTCGTTAAATCAATTGTAATGTTCCATTTTTTTTTTTTTTACTAATGGGATAATAACACCAAATGACTAATTCTACATGTAAATATAATCTCCCAAATCTCCTTTGTAGGGAAAAATCTAGATCTTTATCATATTAATTATCTTATAGGTATATGATTACTGTATACAGATTTTTCTGCATTTAACCTAAATCCAAATGGAGACTTTCATTTGCCTAGTCACCAAATGTATGTAGGTTTTGTTTATTTCTTCTACATAATTCCAGTTTCTTTCTTTTCTTTTTTTAAAGACTTTATCCATTTGAGAGAGAGTGAGCATGGGGGGGAGGGTGCAGAAAGAAAAGGGGAGGGAGAAACAGACTCCCCACTGAACAGGGAACCCAACACAGGGCTTGATGCTAGAACCCTAAGATCATGACCCGAGCTGAAGGCAGTTGCTTAACAGACTGAGCCACCTAGGTGCCCCTGCCTTGTCCAATTTCTTATATCCATAGACAGTTTAAATATAGTTTGTCTAATATATGTTGATTTTTGCAAAATAGGATTTATTTTGGCTTTTACTACTAAGCTTAAAAAAAAAACCCTAAATAATATTTTATACTGTGGGACTTAAGATTTTGAGGCTCAGATACTACTTCCAAGATTATAATTTTAAATAGAGGACAAGAATAGACTCCTTAAAGAAAGGTTGTTAAAGACTCCAGTATCAGAACATTGGTAGATTGCACATAGTTTCCAGAAGAGTAGCCTAAAAAGTAGACATCAGTGAATACTTTTTTATACTGAGCCAGATGATCAAAGTATAGGAGTACCAGATATTAAAGCAAGTGTGACATACTGAAAGACTTCCTGAGTAATCTATTTTCAAAGAACAGTTATAATAACAATAAATGCCATTCATCAGCTCCCTATAGGTCAGGTATTAATTCTATACCAGACACTTTTTAGATATAATTGTCATTTGAATCCTCATATAAAACTGAGATCTACATATTTATTGCTCTCATTTTATAAGTTAAGATATATGAGAGAAAAAGTATCTAACTCTCATAAATCTATTAAGCGATAAAACTGGGGTGAAAATCTGGTTTCAGCTGTCTTTAAACAGCATAGGGGATAGGGAGAGCTGGCTCACACAAAAAGGGTTTGGTATTTCATAGTGCGTTACAGTCTTTATATATAAAAACATGAAAATATATATAAAATATGTATTTAAAATATATAAAATATGACTTTATACTTAGATACTTTAGATGGTAATATATTAACAGGGATATTGGTAGGGGGAAACTCTTCTGGTATTGTTTTAATTAATTAGAGTACATATACAGCATGGTCTCTGCATTCTCAGAAGGACACAGAAATCAGGAAACATCTAGGAAAGAACATTGAAAATAAAAAGGATGGAAATAGTAAAAGAGAGTCTCAAATAAAAGTAAGAATTAAGGAATAATTTTGTTGAAGTATGAAAAATATTTTCATAGGACAATAAGACAATTAATCAAATAGGACAAAAAATCAAATCAAATAAATAGGACAAATAAATCAAAATAGGACAATATTTTGATAAAGGACACAGACTAGTTGTTCCAAGCCTCTGTAGAGTGCAAAAAAGGGAAATGAACTTAAATTTAATTACGAATGTTCAACTAGATAATAAGAACTGGCTATTATAAGGAAGATTAAGTGTCACCACAAACCAGCAGACCAATGCAGAATTAGAATGTTTTAAATTTTATAATAGCCAACGTTTAAATGCTTTCCATGTGTCAGACACTCTGAGTGCTTTTACCTGTGTTACTTAATTCTGGAAACAACCCCATAAGATGTTCTGTCTTTTCATATGCGAATGTTCACACCAGTAAGCAAATGTGGAGAAGTTCAGTGCCCAGGGTTGTGTGGCTGCGCGATAGAGCAGAAGTGTGTCAGGCACTTTTTGGCAGCAGCCATGGAGCTGGCACCCATGATTTAACAGCTTTTAGCTGCAAATAATAAAGATACTGATGTTGAAGTGAGTTTTTCTCCCCGTTCTTTCAGTTACAAAGTTGTAAGACGTTTGTTTGTTACTTATCAAACTAATAGTATTTTTTTTTCTTTAAGCCTCTCTATGGCTTACTTCAAGCAAAACTTCAGCTCATTACACATGCATATTTTGAAGAGAAGGATTTTTCCCAAATTTCCATTCTAAAGGTAACTATATCCCTCTATAGATATATTTGGCTGAAAACAGATTCATGAATCAGTGACTCTCCTCAGTAATATTGTGAAGATAATCTTGTTAGCTTAAGAAAGACATTCTTCTTTGAAAATGACATTGACCCCACTATGATCCAGCAATTGCACTACTAGTTATTTATCCAAAGGACACATAGATACAGATTTGAAGGGGTATGTACACCCCAAATGTATTTATAGCAGCATTATCAACAATAGCCAAACTATGGAAGGAGCCCAGGTGCACATTGATTGATGAATGGATAAAGAAGATGTGGTATGAAATCTTGCCATTTGTAATGACATGCATAAAGTTAGGGTGTACTATGCTAAGCAAAAGAAGTCAGAGAAAAATACCATATGATTTAACTCATAGTGGAATTTAAGAAGCAAATGAACATATGGAAAAGGGAGGGGATAAAAAGGAGAGAGGAAAACAAGCCATAAGAGACTCTTAAGGATAGAGAACAAACTACTGAGGGTTGATGGAGGAAGGTGTGTGGGGGAGAGGCTAGATGGGTGCCGGGTATGTAGGAGGGCATTTGTTGTGATGAGCACTGGGTGTTGTATGTAAGTGATGAATCACTGGAATCTCCTGAAACCAATATTGCACTATATGTTAACTAACTAGAATTTAAATAAAAATTTAAAAAGAAAAAAATCAGGGCGCCTGGGTGGCTCAGTCGTTAAGTGGCTGCCTTCGGCTCGGGTCATGATCCCAGAGTCCTGGGATCGAGCCCCGCATTGGGCTCTCTGCTCGGCAGGGAGCCTGCTTCTCCCTCTCCCACTCCCTCTGCTTGTGTTCCCTCTCTCGCTGTGTCTCTCTCTGTCAAATAAATAAAATCTTTAAAAAAAAAAAAAAAAAGAAAAAATCCCACAAAGATTTCCAATTTCAAAAAAGAAAAGGAAATAACATTAAAAGGCAAGGGATCTGTCCAAAATGTACAGTTGATATTTATTAAATTTAACCAAACTGCCTTTAATTAGGAAATAATGACCACAAATGACTGTAATTAACCTAAGTGTTTCTATTAATGGATATCTTTTGCTATGGTATTGCTTCTTTAAATTTGCTTGTCTTATTAATATACTGTACAATATGTTTATCAGTTTTCTGGTTCCAATCTCCCAAAGCAAAAAAAAAAAAACAAAACACCAGACTGCATGACTGTTTTACTAAAGATGGATAGCGTGTTTTCCTTTGGGCTGCCATGACTGTACGGAACACAGATCTCTCCTGGATCTTAGTGAGCATAGGACAATTAGGTGTTTAGCAAGAAGAGTAGAGGGAACTTAGCCTAGAATCCATACCACCATGTGAGTGAACTAAGCTTTAAAATGAAGAGAAAGAGAAGGAGGGAGTGCTGGAAACTGGGAAGGTTTCAGAGAGACTTCCATTGTTACTGTCAAAACATACTGCCTCAGTTAACCAATTTTTTCTTGGTCATCATACTTTTAATTTAGTGTCTGAAATGATTGTAAAATGTTCTAAATTGAATCTGTGTTTTATAGGAGCTTTATGAGCATATGAATAGTTCCTTGGGAGGAACTTCATTAGAAGGATCCCAAGTATATCTTGGTAAGTAGCTTTTTTATAAATAGAAGAAATGCCCTCATTTCTTTACATTTGGTAAACTGAGTTGCATGTAAAACTTCATAATCAAATTTCTGTATGGGATCTAAATTTAAATGCTTCAATGTTTGATGTTGCTATTTCCTTAAATATTTTCTTAGCCAGTATTTATTTCTATCGAGAAAGGTTATAACATAATTGTAGCAATATTTAGAACTATTATTCTATAAAGCAGATTTCTACTTCTGAGAATAAAGAAGTTTTTTCTTTTTCTTGTGGTAATGCTGGCCAAGTCAATTCCCTACTATAACAGAGAGTAAGAGCAAAAGAGAGAGATCTGCTCAGGTCTTTTTATCCAAGATTTTTCAAGTTGGGGGTTTTGTTTGATTTATACTGTTTTGATAACCCAGAATATTCATTGGTGTCCAAGGTGCTCAATAGGCACTTGGTAAATATCCTTTTCATGATGAAAAACTAATAAAGTAGCCATGAGCCTCATGTGACTATTTACATTTAGATTAGAATTAATAAAATTTGGGGCGCCTGGGTGGCTCAGTGGGTTGGGGCCTCTGCCTTCAGCTCGGGTCATGATCTCAGCGTCCTAGGATCGAGCGCACATCGGATCGAGCCCACATCGGGCTCTCTGCTCAGCGGGGAGCCTGCTTCCCCCTCTCTCTGCCTGCCTCTCTGCCTACTTGTGATCTCTCTCTCTCTGTCAAATAATAAAAAAAAAAACCTTTTTAAAAAAAAAGAATTAATAAAAGTTAAAGTTAAAAAGTCATTTTGTCAGTACATTTGCTACATTTCAAATGTTCATTAGCCACATGTGGCTACTGTTTTAGGCAATGCAGATTTAGAACATTTCCATTATCGTAGGAAGTTCTTTTGGACCATGTTGTGTTTGACTGTTAACAGTTATTTGATAAATTCCAAGTATATTTGTACATAATCAAATATTATATAAATATCTTAATATTTGCATATTCTTTCTATTCCTATTTTTACCTACCTTTCCTTTGATGGGAAGAAACTTTCTTTGACAAAACCCATAGGTTGTCATCACAGATTAGCTTTTTTGTTAACATTCTAGGTCTGTCTCCTCGAGATCTTGTGCTTCATTTTCGACACAAGGTATGATACCTTTTATTTAACTTATAATGTACTTAGATTGTGTTCATTTAACTGAGCAAATTCTGTTGCTGCAAAGTTGAATACAGATTGTGGCATACCATATTTTATTTCTTCTAAGACAGTTTTCATAATGATAAAAGTTAAAATGTTGGTAGAGCTGATAGAAGTTTTTAAAAGTATGGAAACACTGTCTATTTCTGTGAAGAGGATAATTTTTCTGTTGTCTTTGTAATTTCAGATGTCCTGAAATTAGAGTGGAAAGGAACGTGTTTTAATCTTGCAAAGTAGTTTTTATGTTGCTCCGAGAGTGAAACATTTTCTAATAAAATATACTTACGTCTTCTGATCTTTATTATTAAAGAAATGTCGACTGGGGCATACACACATTGATCATTCATTTACATACACTTATTGAGTATCTGCTGTGTGAGTGCCCTGGACATCCAGAAATAAATGAATAGTCTGCCCTTGAAGGGGCTTGCAGATATTTCAGGCAAAAATAACATAACTCCTTCCAAAAAGCATAATTTGTTAGAGATTTAAGTGGTTCTTAATAAATATATAATTTAAAATTTTTCAGTATAAGTTCACAATTTTCAATGTAGTTTTAAGCACTGTAGTTAATATTATTGATTAAATAATATATGGTTGTGTTTGAGGAAGGGAAAAGGCAAATGAATAATAGGCTTGAGTCTCTTATTTTAATATAATATTTTTTCTTTAGGTTTTAATCCTGTTTAAACTAATTCTTCTTGAAAAAAAGGTGAGATTTGAAGGAATGGAATATTTAACATGTGTTGACATTTCTTAAATATATATAAAATTAAAACTAATGGTAAAGTATAAGATTTTTTTTTGCCTATCATATTTTGGTAGACTGAAGCACATATTCTTGTTCACTACCACAGAAGTATGAATTTGTTTAGTCTTCTCTAGGGGCAATTTGACAGTAACCAATTTAAACAGACTTAAATAACAGTGAAATAAATATATTGGGTTACTGCAGACTTCATGGCTGATTGATTGTATGGTTCTATGGTATAACTAAGTATTGAGAATTTTTTTTTCCATCTCTTTGCTCCACAGTCTGCAGTGCTAGCTTTATCCTGTTCCTGGTTTCCCTTGTAGTGTAGGGTTAACTGCCAACAGTAATTGGTCTGTATGCTTTCTCACTTATAACTGGTGGTAGAGAGGTGTCTGGGTGGCTCAGTTGGTTGCGTGTTAGACTCTTGGTTTTGGCTCAGGTCATGATCTCAGGGTTGTGAGATCGAGCCCTGGGTCAGGCTCCTTGCTGAGTGCGAAGTCGGCTTGAGAGCCTTTCACACTGCCCCTTCGCCCAGTGGTGCGGTGCTCTCTCTCTCTCTCTCAAATAAATAAGTCGGGGTGCCTGCGTGGCTAAGTCAGTTAAATAGCTGACTCCCGGATTTTAGTTAAGTGGTCAACTGTTGATTTCAGTTCAGGTTATTATAACTGCAATGTCGTGGGATCTAGTGCCCCTGTTGGGCTCTGTGGTTAGCACCGAGAGTTTGCTCGTCCCTCTCCCTCTCCCTCTGTACCTCCCCCTCCTTCCTAGCATACTCTTATCTCTCTGTAAAATAAATGAATAAAACCTTCAGTCAATCAATAAAATCTTAAAAAAAAAATGGTGTTGGTGGTAGAGATAATACCTATTCCCAAACTGTTTAATAAGAATCTTCCTTTGTTGGGGCACCTGGGTGGCTCAGTTGGTTGAGCAACTGCCTTCGGCTCAGGTCATGATCCTTGAGTTCCGGGATCGAATCCTACACCGGGCTCCCAGCTCCACGGGGAGTCTGCTTCTGCCTCTGACCTTCTCTCCTCTCATGCTCTCTCTCACGTTCTCTGTCTCTCAAATAAATAAATAAAATCTTAAAAAAAAAAAAGAATCTTCCTTTGTTAAGGCCCATGAGGCCATGTGCCTGAATTGAACAAATAATTGTTGCCACAGAAGTATACATACTAGTTGGTTTAAACTCTGGTTCCAGACCATTCTCTAGCACAAAGAGATTGGATTGTCATGATTTTAGACCAGGGTGTACAAATTAGGCCCCAGGGCCAAATCTGGCCCACCATCTATTTTTATATTGGAACATGGTTATTATATACTTACTGCTTACGGCTGCTTTTGCCCTATAGTGGCAAAGTCGAGTAGTTATGACAGAGACCATATATATCACCTGCAAAGGAAGAATTCTTAGTATTTGACCCTTTATAGAAAGAGTTTGCTGACCTCTGGTTTAGACTACTCAGGAGCTGCCCTTGGATCTGGGGCCAGTTTTATATACCATATTACTGTGCTAAGTGGAGTAGGGGTAGAATGGATGTTGGAAAATCAGCCATTTATAATGTCTAGTATGGTTTGTTACCTTAAAAATGCTTACTCCTTTGGTCCAGTAGTTCTTCTCTTAGAGATTTATCTTCCAGAATTAATGTGAGTTTGATACAAATCTCCAGAATAATTTATAATTGTTAATAATTTATAATAATGAATTATCAGTGAATAAGTACTGGTTCCTCTTGTATATTGTGTGTAATTCCAAATGACTAAAGAGATTGAGAATTTTTTTTTTTTTTTTAGATTTTATTTATTTATTTATTAGGAAAGAGAGAGAGTGAGAGAGAGCATGAGAAGAGAGAAGGTCAGAGTAAGACGCGGACTCCCCATGGAGCTGGGAGCCCGATGTGGGACTCAATCCCGGGACTCCGAGATCATGACCTGAGCCGAAGGCAGTTGCTCAACCAACTGCGCCACCTAGGCGCCCCGAGAATATTTTTTTTTATTGTAAAGATGTTTCATTGAATGTTAAGTGAAAGTTTGTCCAAGTATATATCAAGCTCATGATTCCAATTTCATAAGTAAATATATATTCATTAAAAAAGAGACTGGAAGGAAAGATATCAACAGTTTAGTGAGAATATAGGTTATATATAAATATATAGCATGAGCAGGGAAAGGGCACAAGGAGAAGGGGAGAGAAAGAATCTCAAGCAGAGTCCGCACTGACCTGAGAGCCCGACAGAGGGCTCAGTCTCAAGACCCTGAGATCATGACCTGAACAGAAATCAAGAGTCACACTTAACTGATTGCGCCACCCAGATTGAGCCACCCAGGTGACCCTAGGTTGTATTTTTTTTTTAAAGATTTTATTTATTTATTTGACAGAGAGACAGAGACAGAGAGATCACAAGTAGGCAGAGAGGCAGGCAGAGAGAGAGGGGGAAGCAGGGTCCCTACTGAGCAGAGAGTCGGATGTGGGGCTCGATCCCAGGACCCTGAGACCATGACCTGAGCCGAAGGCAGAGGCTTTAACCCACTGAGCCACCCAGGTGCCCCCCCCCCAGGTTGTATTTTTAAGAAGGAAATACTTTTCTAGTTTTCTGTAATGAATATGTATTTCTTCTTCAGAGAGAGAAAAGTAATTTTTTAAATGAATGAATCTAACACACTATATGTGCAATGTTTTAACTTTTTAAAAAAGTTTTTAATTGTTGTAAAACACACAAAACACCGTTTACCACCTTAACCAGTTTTTAGCATATAGTTGAGTGGCATTAAGTACATTCACATTGTTGTGCTGTCATCACCATCCATTCACAAACACTTCGTTGTGCAAAACTAAAACTACTCATTAGACAGTAACTCCCTGTTTTCCCCTCCCCACTGACAGAGACCCTTCTACTTACTACTTCTATGAATTTGGCTAGTCTGAGTTCCTTATACAAGTGAAATCATGCTGTATTTCTTGTTGTGACTGGCTTGTTTTACTAAGTATAGTGTCCTCAAGGCTGATCCATGTATAACGTGTCAGAATTTCCTTCCTTTTTAAAAAAGGGCTGAGTAATATCCATTGTATGTCCATACCATATTTTGTTTGTCTGTTTGTCCTCTGATGGACACTTGGGTTGCTTCCACCTTTTAGCTCTCATGAAAAATGCTACTATGAATGTTGTTATGCATACATTTCTTCAAGACCCTGCCTCCAATTCTTGTAGGTATATACCCAGAAGTGGTATTGCTGGACCAGATGGTAATTCTATTTTCAATTTCTTTGAGTAACCACCATACTGTTTTCCATAATGGCTGCACCATTTTACCTTCCTGTCATCAGTGCCCAAGGATTGCAGTGTCTCTCCATCCTTACCAACACTTGTTATTTTTTAGTTTTTTGATAGTAGCCATCCTAATAGGTGTGAGGTGGTATCTCCTGGTTTTGATTTGTATTTCCCTAATGGTTAGTAATTTTGAGCACCTTTTCATATGCTTATTGGTCATTTGTATATTTTCCTTGAAGAAATGTCTGTTCAAGTCCTTTGCCCATTTTAATCAGGTTTTTTGGTGGGTTTTTTTTTTTAATTGTTGAGTTGTAGGTTTCAAACTTTGTTATTGCAGTTCATAATAAAAAGTATTTTGCATTGCAACCCAGGGCACACATGGATGTATGTATCTGAAACAAAATCTTCCAAAATAGTACTTAGCCTAGCTACATGTAGTGGCATTTGTGATCATATAACTTTATCTAATGTGGCAAATCACAGATACACTCTTTTTATATTGATTTGATGAAATAAGGATGTCCTTTAATGCAACTTAGTTTCTCTTTACTTGGAAAGCACTCCTTAAGTAAGATATCTGTAAGGAAAGCATAGACAATTGTGGGTGCTCTGCTCTTTCAAATAGCACTTCAGTGTCACTTAAATGATTTAATTGTTAAAAAAAAAAACCTCACCTAAGCAGATCTTTGCTTGTTTTTTTTTTTTCAACTAATTTAGTGATTACCAAGTTTTGCTTTTAAACATCTAATCCTGTTTCTGATTTTTTTTCCTCAAGTTTTACTCTGAAAAATGTCAAACCTACAGAAAAGTTGATGGAATACCATAATGAACTTTTACACACTTGATCTGTATTGACGATTAACATTTTGCCACTTCTGCATTACATTGCTTTATTATGTTCATCCCCCGCCCCCGAATCCTAATAATTTTAAAGTCATGGTACTTTACCCCTAAGAACTTTAAGATATGTTTCTTCTTTCCTTTTTCTTTTAAAGATTTGATTTATTTATTTGAGAGCGAGAGACCAGAACAAGTGAGGAGAAGCAGGCTCCCTGCTGAGCAGGGAGTCTGACATGGGGCTCCATCCCAGGACCCCAGGATCAAGACCTGAGCCAAGGCAGATAAGGCACCCCAGGATGTATTTCTTAAGAATAGAGTATATTCTCATATAACAGAATACCATTTCACATTCAAGAAATGCAGTCCCATTTTCAAGTTTCCTCAGGTGTTAAAATAATGTCCTGTAAACTGCTTGTTTCTTTCATTCTGGGTACCAAGGATCATGTATTGCCTCATAGTTCTCTTTAATCCTTTAATCTCAAACGGCTCTACCACCTTGCTCTTTTTTTTTTTTGGTTTCTTTTTGTTTTTGATGGCATTGGCTTTTTTTTTTTTTTTTTTAAGAATCTTATTAGATTTGTCTGATTTTTTTCTTTTGGCTAGTTTCAGATTAAACTTGTGTGGCAAGAGTACTATACAGGTGTGTCCTTCTCAGAGGTACCACACCAGGAGGTCATAATTATTTGTAGTATTATTAGAGATGGAAAACTTGATTATTTGATTAAAGTGGTAGTCCCCAGATTTCTTTATAATGAGGTACTTGTGTTTCCCTTTGCCACTAATAGCTAATCTGTGGTATGATAAATTTGAAGCTATGTGAATATCCTGTTGCCCAGCAGTCTTTCACAGTAGTTGCAGCTTCCATTGGTAATTTTTAACTGAATCATTGTAAATGCTTTGGTTCTTTCATTAATGCTATATTAGCTGTTATTTTTCTGTAAAGAATTTTTCCTTCTCTGTATCTTTTGCCCCATTTTTATGTTGTAGGTTCATAGATTTTTCTAATGTAATCTTGACTTAATCCATTTCAGGTTCTCTTTTATATTTCTCCAGTGAATAAATTGGTGGGTACCCTGATGACTGTGTTATCCCTTTTTCCAGGTAAGGGTAACAGTATCTGCTCTTTCTTTCATGTAACTTTTACTAGAACTTTCAATGATAAACATTTTTAAGGATAAACTTGCTAGGGATAACATTTTTATTTTAACATGATTTTCTTTTGACATTGGGTTTCTCTTTTGTATGAGATTTTTCTTTTTTTTTTTTAAATTAAAACTTGTGCAAGCATAACTTACTAAAATTTTTATAGGAGAGTTCTATTTAGAATGGAATATGCAGCTCTTATCTTTTCCCACTTTATTGTAAGCCAAGCTGTTCTCCAATATTGTATGTTGTAGGCATGATTGAACATGGTCTCAGTGACTGTTCTCAGTACAGACCCCGAAAGAGTATGTCAGAAGATGCTGGGCTTCACGAAAGTAATCCCCCTGCAGATGATTTTGTTTCTATGTCTGCTTCCGACATTTCAAATACCAACTCAGGAACAGTTAAGAAAATCATGACAGGAAACCATGGAGGAGATGCTGGCATCAAGACCGAAGAACCGTTGTTCCAAGTAGAAGATGACAGCTGCAAAGGACAGGAACCCAATGAAACCAATCAATATTTGAAACCTCCTTCTCGCCCATCTCCAGAGTCTTCAGAAAGTGACTGGGAGACCTTGGATCCTAGCATCTTAGAGGACCCCATCTTGAGAGAAAGGGAACAGGTGGGGTCAGAACAGACAAACTCATTTCCAAAGGAGTCTGTGCCCTCAGACAGTCCTCCGATTACTGTACAGCCTCAAGCTAATACAGGCCAGGTGGTCTTGATACCAGGGCTGATTTCTGGTTTGGAAGAAGACCAATATGGCATGCCCCTGGCCATCTTCACAAAGGTAAAGTTTAGTGTTTTTATTATTATTATTTTTTTTAAGATTTGTTAGAGAGTGCACACACGAATGGGGAGAGGGGTAGCAAGAGAGGGAGAGAGAATCTCGAGCAGGCTCTCCACAGAGAGCCCAGTGTGGGGCTCGATCTCATGACCCTGAGATCATGAAATCAAGAATGAGCCACAGTCAAGAATCAGATGCTTAACCAACTGAGCCACCCAGATGCCCCTAGTGTTCCTTACTGAAGCCCTTAAAGGATCTGACCACCTTTTTTTTTTTTTATTTTTCTGAGAGAGTAGGGGGAGGGGCAGAGGGAGGTAATCTTCAAGTAGACTCCCTGCTGAGTGTGTAGTCCGACACAGGGTTCAGTCTCACCACCCATGAGATCGTGACCTGAGTCAAAACCAAGAGTTGGACGCTCAACTGACTGAGCCACCCAGGTGTCCCTGAAAACCCTTTTAGAATTTAACTTACAGTTTTGAACACATTTCCAGGTCTGAAAATTTTCCTTGAGAATTATAAAATATATACTGAATATATACTGCTGTGGTTATCTATGACCTTAGCGTCACATATGCCAGGTGCCATACTAGATTATAAATTGTTACATCTATGATCTTGCAGTCTACCATGATCTTGCAGCCTTACATCCATGATCTTGCAGTTTACCATACATCTTCCTGGTAACTAGAGCAAATTCTGTGGTTTTCTCTAAATACTGCCCTTTATGCATGAAGTAAGACTATGTGGAAAAGAAAGATGGGTAGTGTTGAGTGGAATATATATTTCTTCCTGTATGATAAATTCTTCCTGGGTTTATCAGCTTTACAAATAAGTATTTGCCCCAAGTCAGTGTTGCTGAATAGTTAACAGAGAATACTTTGTTCATTTTATGGCCTGCTGGGGGGGTTCTGAAATTATCTTAATTTGCTTTATCATTGAACTGATGCAGTTTCTTTCTTTCTTTTTTTTAAGATTTTATTTATTTGAGAGAGACAGAGAGACATAGCCAGAGAGGGAACACAAGCAGGGGGAGAGGGAGAAGCAGGCTTCTTGCTGAGCAGGGAGCCCAATGAGGGGCTCTGTCGGTACTCTGGGGATCATGACCTGAGCCAAAGGCAGACGCTTAACAACTGAGCCACCCAGGCGCCCCCTAATGCAGTTTCTTAAACTGGGATTTAGAAACCTAGGGAGAAAACCCAGGACTCTCAAACTGCTGGTTATGATTAGTAGCCACCAGTTATGAGTTTTCTGAACTCACATGTGGTTGTTAGGACTGCCTATACTTGTTGAAGCCCTTTCTTGACTGCTTTGCCCACCCACCCTCCCAATTTTTCTTGTGTGGAGATAGTAAGAGGGTGATTAACTTGGGACGGATTTTATTTTTGTCTGTGAGACTGCTGAATTAAAGCAAGCAATGTAAACATATTTTGTGGGCTGCCAGTAAACCATGTTTGGCAGAATATTCTATTTGTGTGCATTATACCACCACTGAATATATGATGGACTTACCACCATCATTACGGTAAATAAAATATTTTTCCTTTTGGTTTTATGTTTTATTGCGTACTGATTAAAATCTAATTTGCTATTCAGTCACAGCTGTAAATACAAGTGCTGATTCTTTTATGTCAGTAACTTTGGAGTATGAATTATTCTTTTTTTATATATATTTTATTTATTTTTTAAGATTTTATTTATTTATTTAACAGAGAGAGAACACAAGCAGGCAGAGAGGCAGGCAGAGGCAGAGAGAGGAGCAGGCTCCCCGCGGAGCAAGGAGCCCGATGCGGGACTCGATCCCAGGACACTGGGATCATGACCTGAGCCAAAGGCAGCTGCTTAACCAACTGAGCCACCCAGGCGTCCCTGAATTATTCTTTTTTAATTGAAATATAGTTGACACAGTGACATTCTTAAAAATGAATTGTCTTTAGGCTTTTTTTTTTTCTCTTGAAGATCATAAGGGACTTAATACAGAAGGAATTAGGTTAGCCAAAATAGCTTAAGAGTAATTTTATTTTTTTTTTAAAGATTTATTTATTTATTTATTAGAGAGAGAGTGAGAATGAGAGGGGAGAAGGTCAGAGGGAGAAGCAGACCTCCCGCAGAGCCGGGAGTCCGATATGGGACTCGATCCCGGCACTCCGGGATCATGACCTGAGCCGAAGGCAGTTGCTCAACCAACTGAGCCACCCAGGCGCCCAAGAGTAATTTTAAAAATAGCCAGACAGAAGCTAAGGGGATGCCTGGAGAATATTGTTGAAGGTAGGATATTGACCCTTGAAGAGAATGATAAGCAGACTGGTCCCCTGATTCAGTGTATGAATAAATAGAAACAAATTTATGCATAATAAAACATTTATGTCTAGAAGAGATGCTCTAGCTTTCCAATTTGCTCTCTGGTACTTGAAATTACTGGAGGATGATGCCTTTCATGTCAGTTTTAGAAATGAGCCTTACTGAGTGCTGTAGATACCAGATGCTAAAATAGGCTTGAACCTATCCTGAGAGCTGATTTAGGAAGTGTAGGGAAGAAATTGGAGTGCAGAGGGGAGAGGAGATGGGATTGGAGCCAGCATTCGGGTACAGTGCCCATAAGATGAAAGGAAGGAACTGAGGGAACCAAAGGAAAAGGAGGAAAATTAGAAAACTCTCCTATGTGATATGTGTGCTCTACTCGACTGTACCACTTTAGAACCAGAGAAATGTTGGAGAATGAGAGAAGTGGAAAAACGCTAAAGAGGAAGTTGGGGTAGCTATTTTCAGATGTGAAAGAGTCTGGAAGGATTTTCTTATGTCTTTCCCTGATTTTAAATCTTCTATCTTATTACTGAAAGAGTCCTGGAATTGGCCACACACTGGAGCAAAGCAGTTACAATAAGACCAGCCAGAAGGCCTAGAGCTCTAGGAGTTAAGGTTCCCACTTGTTTTAATCTCATGAGTCTATATGTGCCTCCTCTCTTCCAGTTATGAGGCAGTATTTATTATTTGGTAAAAATTAGTTAGATCTGGGGTACCTGGGTGGCTCAGTCAGTTAAGCATCTGCCTTTGGCTCAGGTCATGATCCCAGGGTCCTGGGATCGAGCCCCATGTCAGGCTCCCTGCTCAGTGGGGAGCCTGTTTCTCCCTCTGCCTCTCCCCCTGCTCGTGCTCTCTGTCTCTCGATCACTCTAATAAAATCTTAAAAAAATTAGTTGGATCTTACCATAAATGAAACTCTGATGAAAAGTCAACTCAATTGAAATAACTCCCAACTGAAGAAAAAGGATTTTTATTTTTAGTATCTGAGGGATAGGGAAGATGATTTTTAGGAAATCTCTAAAAAAATTATTTTTTAATTTTTTACTTTTTTTTAAAGATTATCTTCTTAGTTTTGTTTTGGTTTTTGTTTTTAAAGATTTTACTTATTAAAAAAATATTTTGGGCCCCTGGGTGGCGCAGTTGGTTGGGCGACTGCCTTCAGCTCAGGTCATGATCCCGGAGTCCCGGGATCGAGTCCCACATCGGGCTCCCAGCTCCATGGGGAGTCCGCTTCTCACTCTGACCTGCTCTCTCTCACTCTCTCTCTTTCCTAATAAATAAATAAATAAAAAATCTTTTTAAAAAAAATAAATAAAAAAATAAAAAAATATTTTACTGGGCGCCTGGGTGGCTCAGTTGGTTAAGCGACTGCC
>CM052806.1:53666560-53722986 GCA_028533885.1 Nasua narica
AAAATAAAAAATAATTATTGTTAAGGGGTGTCTGGGTGGCTCAGTGGGTTAAAGCCTCTGCCTTCAGCTCAGGTCATGACCTCAGGGTTCTGGGATCGAGCCCCACATCAGGCTCTCTGCTCAGCGGGGAGCCTGCTTCCTCCTCTCTCTGCCTGCCTCTCTGCCTGCTTATGATCTCTCTCTGTCAAGTAAATAAATAAAATCTTTTAAAAAAATTGTTAAGATTGAACATCTTTCCTATTCTTGTTGACCATTTGTATTCTCCTTTGTGTGGTATTTTTTCAAAACTTCTGGATTGTCCTCCTTGTCACTTGATTTGTGGGACTTCATATATTCTAAATACCTTTTTGTTTATCATTTTTTACCTTATGGTTAATGCCTTGGAGGTCTTATTTAAGCAGCACCCCCTACCTCAAGGTCCTGGGTTATCTTTTAAAGCTATATAGTTTTGACTGTCACAGTTTGGTTTTTATTAACTGGAATTAATCTCTGTGTATGTTTGAAGAAGGAGTCTTTCTGGTCTCTTTCTTGTCGTTTCACTGATACTGTAGATTTGTGTGTTTGTCTGTCCCTAGGGCAGTTCCCCCCATAGGTATATCCTATCAAGCAGAAAAAAGGCTTTTTGCCTCTTGTTATTGATCTTTAAACGTTTCTTAGCCCTTTTCATTTCCACATCAATTTTAGGATGGGGATTACCTTTAAACTCTGGATAACTTGTGGAGAGAAGGGACATCCAGTTCGTGAGCATGTTTACCATCCGTGACCAGAGGAGAGATGAGAAAATGGCGTCTAGTCCTAATCACATGGTAGCCCTTTCCGAGTCACAAGAGAGAAGGCCTACTGTGCTTTTGCAGCTCTTTAGCAGATTAGCTCATGACAGTTTTGCTAGACTTACCAAGCTGAGATGTGGGGGGGGTTGTTTTTTAGTTGTGGTTAAAAAAATCTGTGTGTGTGTATGTGTGTGTGTGTGTGTATAAAATTTACCTTGTTTCTCATTTTTTAAAGGGGGGAAGGGCAGAGGGAGAGGGGGAGAGAGAATCTCAAGCAGGCTCCACACGCAGTGCATAGCCAGATGCAGAGCTATGTCTCATGACCCTGAGATCAAGAGGGCGAACCTAAAGCAAGAGTCAGCCATTTGATTGAGTCAGCCAGGCACCCCGCCCTGTTTACAGTTTTTAAGCGTACAGTTTAGTAGTGTTAAGTTACATTCACATCAGTGTGCTATAGATCTCCAAGGGTTTCTTATCTTGAACTGAAACTCTATGTCCATTAAACAATAACTCCCCATTCTCTCTACCCCTGGCTACCACCCTTTCTGTTTCTATTAATTTAACTACCCTAAACACCTTTTTAAGTGGTGTCATACATTATTAATCTTTTTGCGACTGGCCCGTTTAAGTTAACATAATGTTCTTAGGCTTCATTCATGCTATAACATATGTCATCATTTCCATGCTATTCAAGGCTGAATAATATTCTGGCGTATGCATATATCACATTTTGTTTATCCATTCATCTGTCAGTGGACATTTGGGTTGCTTCCACGCTTTGGCTATTGTGAATCCTGCTGGTTTGAACATGGGTGTGCAAATACTGTTTCAGGCATTTTTTTTGTGGGGTTTATGTTGTTGTTTGTTTGTTTTACTCTTAGATCCTACAGCTCCGAATATGGAAATTAAAGTACCCTAGAAAAGTGAAAGCTCAGAAGTGGGCTTGGGATTGGAGGCTGTTTTATGTGAAAGGACCTGAGCTCTTGCTGCTACAATACAATAGGGAACTTTAAAAGATTTAGGAAAAACAGATTATCATTAAAAGTATGACACAGGGCGCCTGGGTGTCTGCCTTTGGCTCAGGTCATGATCCTGGGATCAACCCCCAAATTGGGCTCCCTGCTCAGTGGGGAGTCTGCTTCTCCCTCTCCCCCTACCCCTGGCTCATGTTTTCTCTTTGTCTCGAGCGCATGCGCACGCTCTCAAATAAATAAACGGAAATCTTTAAAATATATATATACCACAATTTTGGGGGGAAGTAATTGACACAATTTTAAGGCCATTTTGAACTCTTTTAATTTTGTAAATATGTAATACTTTCACATGGCTCAATATTCAGAAGATTCTAAAGCATCTATAAAAGTCTCCCTCTCATTCCATCCCCTGCCATTCAGGTGCCCTCTCCTCCAGTGGTAACCAGCATTATCAGTGTCTTCTGTTTTTCTCTGGGGATATTTTATACATACATAAATGTGTAGATATTTCCCCCTCCTTTTATACACAAATGGTAGCAGACTATTCCTTTTTTTTTTTTTTTTTTTTAAGATTTTATTTATTTATTTGCCGGAAAGAGAGAGCACAGGCAGGGGGAGAAGCAGGCTTCCCACTGAGCAGGGAGCCAGATTTAGGACTCAATCCCAGCACCCTGGGATCTTGACCTGAGCTGAAGGCAGGCGCTTAACCCACTGAGCCACCCAGGCATCCCTCCCCATTTTTATATCGTTTATTCTTTCTTACCAAATATTCCTTGGAAGTGAATTTCATCACTCTTTATAGTTGCCAGATGTTCCATTGTGCAAACGAGCTATTTATTCAGTTCCCCATTCATGAATAGTTAGGATTCCAGTCTTTTGCTTTAATAAACAATGCTGCAATAAATAACTCTTTACACACGAACAGGTGTATCTGGATAAATTATAAGTAAAATGCTGATCAAGAGCATATGTATAGTTTTTTAGGGAATGTACTTTTGTATATTTTTTAAAAAGTGTTTATTGACGTTTAAAAACAAACTTCGTTTTTGTGCTGTTATATAAAGAGCATTCAAAATTATAATTTTTATGTTTAGAAATAGGTACCAGGGGGCAAGGAGAGTCTGTTGTTTTTCAATACATAGCTCACAAAGTAAAGCATGAACCCTGAGCCTTAAAGCAGCTGAGTGACGCTAAATGAGGAGCAGGGGTCCTTTTAGCCTTTAGTCCCAAGAGGGACGTGGGTTGGAAAGCACTGTACTGAGTATTTCTAATGCATAGACATGGATTTATTTTTGCTGCCTCTATTGGTTAGTGTTTTAGTGAACAGTGAAAGATACTGTCAAGAAAAAGAATAAAACCAGGCTATTAGACCTGTCTTCCAACTTTTGGAAGTCTCCTCTCCCATATTAAGTATTTATTTAACAACCACCTGTTAGGTACAGTGCGTTTTCTAGGATACAGTGAAGAACATGAAGTAGCAAAAGAGATGTCTCCTACATTCACAGAGATTTGTCTCTTAATGTTAGTAACACATCATCCAGAGAACGCTGTCTAGTTCAGTGCCTTTGGTTTTGTTTTTGTTTGTTTATTTTTTCGTTTGTTTTAAGTGAGGAGAAGTCAGTAATATTGTCACAGGACTTGAGATTGAAAACAAGTTCAGGGATTGAACAAGTGTGCCCTCCTGGCTATGTATACAAGTTGTGCCACTTACTAGAAATCTATCTTGATTTAGAATCTTCCAGTAGAAGTGCCGTATCATCCTTCATTGCATCTTTGAAATGTTAACACCTTTATTCTCAGGAAATATGCTGCTTTTTGTCCACTTAATTGCCTACTGTGGTTTGGCAGTTCAACTATAATTTTCAGGACAGTATTTTCAAATACAGTTCAAATAGAAGTAATTAAATATACAGCCTTTGCTAGTCTTTTTTTTTTTTTTTTGCCTTAAACATGTAATGGCAAATATCTTCAGATATTTTTGCATGATTTTTAACAATAGAGCAATAAAACAAATGCCATGCAGTGCTTTGCTATTTTCATAACAGTATGTTGGTGGTTATGTGTTTTCGGATTTCTCTGGAAGAACTAACAGCTTTCTACTAAATAGTATAGTACTTCATGGGCTTAAAGTGTCATTTCCCAAATGAAAAAGTCCAGTTCCTTAGTTACTGTAGAAGCTTTTAAGCTGAACTGAGAACAAAATAACTAAGACAATTTTTATGTTAGACTACCACTCGTGGAAAAGGGGAGCAATTGACTGGCCTCAGTGCAGTCAAGACATGAGGTTCCCCTGGAATAGTACTGTAGTGAGTCAGAGATGGACTGTGTTAGACATGGTACAGCAGTTTCCTTTCCTCCTTAGCTTTCTAGGCTTGGAGTGAGAGCCACGTGACTGTCCCGCTACTTTCCTGATGTTATCTCTCACTCTTGTGATTCTCAGGGATATCTGTGTTTGCCTTATATGGCATTGCAGCAGCATCATCTTCTCTCTGATGTCACCGTCCGTGGATTCGTTGCTGGGGCTACTAACATCCTTTTCCGCCAGCAGAAGCACCTCAGTGATGCCATTGTGGAGGTGGGCTTATGTATGAGCATGTGTCCTTGACACTGCTGGTCTCTGTTTTTCTTTTTTAACTAGAATTCTGACAGCATAGGAATAACACTAATAAAGGTAAAAATTCCTGTGCCGGGCATTCTGTGTACCTTAGATATATTAACTGATGTAATTCTAACAGCCTGTGAGATAGGCATTGTTGTTAATCCTATCTTACACGTGCAGAAACTAAGGAGCAGAGAGTTCAAACGGCTAGTAAGTGGGTGAGCCAGGTTGCAAGCCAGACAGTCTGGTCCTACTACCATTTCATAATTAAAATGTTTTTATTGTTTAAATATTTTAAATACTTTTAGCCCATTTAATATGTTCCTGGTATCAGGAGGAAGGTGCTACAGATAAATATTTGACATCAACCTATGAAAAATTTAAATCATGTTTAGTTTTACAATTGACGTAATTAAAAAAAGGAAATTTCACCCACCCTAGGTTTTTATAGTTTCTAATCAAAAGTACCAAAACATGCTTTGTCGGAAGATGTTTGTAGTATAATAAATATAAAATCTGGGATCTCAATTTTGAAGAATTAAAGTAGGTCCATATCTTCCAAGGCAGATGATACAGATGGAGGGACCACAGAGTTGCCTCAATATTACTGGTTACGTTCTAGTTCTAAAATTGGTTGGTGGGTTCATGGGTATGTGTATATTACTTCAAAACTAACCTGGTTACATACCTCTCTTTGTATATCAAATATTACATAATAAGAATATTCCAAAGTATTTGTGTACTCAAGAATTTTTAGGAATTATACTTACTAATTCATTTCTGGTTGTGTGACAAAGGTGATTTTTACTATACATTTCTGTTTTCCAAGATACTTACAATCAACAAGAGTTACTTTTATAATTCAAAATAAAATATGCATGTATTTTCTAAAAACAAAATGAGGATTTTTTAAATAAAGAAAAAAACTTTAAAGACCTGTCTCTCTCTTAGCCTCACTTTTTGAGAATGCTGTTATTCATATTTTTTATTTCCAGCTTCAACTTCCCAGTAGTTACTCTTTAAACTATGGCATGGATGTCCACGTGAATGCCCAGACTCTGACTTGTACCTGGGTACCCTCTAGGTAGAAGAAGCTCTGATCCAGATCCATGATCCAGAACTCAGGAAGCTGCTTAACCCAACCACTGCAGACCTCAGGTTCGCAGATTACCTAGTGAGGCATGTGACGGAGAACCGGGATGATGTCTTCCTCGATGGCACAGGCTGGGAGGGAGGTGACGAGTGGATCCGAGCCCAGTTTGCAGTCTACATCCACGCGCTCCTGGCAGCCACTTTGCAGTTAGGTAAGGAGCACAGCTGCTTTTTCCTTTCATAATCTTTAGAGGTTTTGAATTGCATAAGGAAGACATTTTCATTATAAAATTATCTGTTACTCCCTCATACAGAGATAACTGCTCTTAGCATTTTGAGTACTTAATATCCTTCCAGACATTTTTCTGTGCATATGTTTTGGATTTTAGTTTTGTGGTATTTGTGTTGATCCTTTTACAAAAATGGATTCCATTCCAAATGTTTTTTGGAACTTAGATTTATGTTTCTATTATAAAGAAAAACTACCAAGACAATAAATGCAGGTCACTTTTACATGGCTGCTTAGTGTTCCCAAGGACTATGTGGAAGGAAGGATGTATCAGTATCTGGGGGCTGTTTATAAACATTGCTTACATGTTTTTAAGATCTATAAAGGGAGAAAAGAAATATGGAATCACTGGAAATCACATTCCGAGGGATTAAACCTTCAGATTTTCCATTCTAAGAAATCCTGTTCCTATTAAATGGTTAAAATAGAGCAGGTAAAGATAGACTCACTCCTGTATTAAAACTATTTCGCCTGATGATTCACAGACATGTACACTGGGGCAAATAATACATTATATGTTAAAAATAACAACATTTCATTCCCTATAGGGAAAGAAATCTATAAAAAGAGAAAATGAAGCTCTACAGTGAGCTTTTGCACATGGTTGCTTATCATTGTGGATATGTAGCAGATACTTAGTAAGTTGTTGTTGTTATTGTTAAAATTGTTGAGCTTTTGTTTTTCCTTTTTTCAATTATCTCTACCACTATTTGGGGGAAGTTATTAAAAAAGTAGTGAAATTCACATAACCTAAAATTTACCATCGCAGCTGTCTACAAGTATGTAATTCCACAGTAGCAGTAAGTGCGTTCACACTGTCCCGTCAGCACTGTGTCCTCCTAGGTTAGTTTTTCATAAAGTGTGCATGGCGTTTGAAATCCAGGCTTTGGATGTGTGCTTCATCTGTAAAGGAAAGCTCTGGAGCAAGTCCTTATTTGTTAATGGGATATTTTTAAGTATTTTTTTTTTAATTTATTTGACAGAGATCACAAGCAGGCAGAGAGGCAGGCAGAAAGAGAGGGAAGCAGGTTCCCCGCCAAGCAGAGAGCCCTCCGTGGGGCTCAATCCCAGGACCCTGAGATCACGACCCGAGCCGAAGGCAGAGGCCCAACCCACTGAGCCACCCAGGCACCCCTAATGGGATATTTTAAAATACCTGCATCTTCTACAGATGTAACAACTGAGACACCAAGATTAAATGCTCTACTTCAGAATCATTCAGTAATCTAAGAAGGAAACCCCCGTCTCTACCAGTCATGTTAGCTTCATGAGTAATTTACTTTTTAAACATAATTGCCTAGGTAGTGATAAATGCTGAATAATAATAGTAACTAGTCTTTTTTTTTTTTTTTTAAACATATGTGCGGGGACCTGTTTTGTTTTGAGCACTTTATTTCTACTAAATCATTTCATCTTCACAACAGTTCTGGAGGTAGAGAGGTAGAGACCATGTCCTCTTCATTTTACAGGAGAGGCACTGAGGCACAGAAAGGTTAAGTACCTTGCTCATACCTTTGGTTGAGGCTGAACTGTGAATCAGACTCAGATAATGTGGCTGAGGCCCATACTGCTATTCTCAAGGAGATTCAGCCCAGGGAGCTCTTTGATGAATATATTCTTAAAAGAAGTTCCTTATGTTGCATTTGGAGTCATGTATATCCTCTTTCTTTCCCAGCAACAAAAGTCCTGTTTCACCTTCAAAGCAGGCAACTTACAATTAGTATATGAAGCAAAAGCCATTTGAATCTGTTCTCCAGACCTTTTCTACTCTTCCAAGCAGAAGTGCTCTGCATTACAGCTTCCCCATGATAATGAAAATGCTGAAAAGTTTTCAACATTAAATATGAAAATTCCTTTGTTACTTAAGTATTTTGACAGTGAAATGCATGGAGAGTAAAGAGTTTTACCAAATAGTAAGATAAAATCCAAAGAAGAAAAAACAGTGACAAAAAGAATGAATTCATGTGTGCCCTCTGATTTTTTTTTCATAGAAATACATTTGTGGAAAGATAGAGAGGTGCTCTAATTGCCTGCTCCATATGTATATTCATCAATACATTTACTCACTGCGCAGTCTAGTTTTTGCTTAATAAATAATACTATGCCTCCTAACCTTGGTAAGGAGAACATGGAAATATTTGGGAATTGTAAGGAACTTTAGAATACATCTGGCTCAACCCTCTTATTTTCTGGTTAGGAAAATGAAGTTCTGAGTGATTAAGTGACTTGCCAAAGGCCACATAGCTTCTTAACAGGATTTCTGGAACTAGACCCAAGTTTCCTGATATCTGGTAGGCTATCTCCCCTAAAAAGCATGGGGGTGGGGGTCATAAAGCCATTCCTTTACCCATTTTGGTTATGAGTCTTCACATCCCTGACTGGCTACAGACCAGCTCAACTTTCAAATATTTACTTGACAGATAATGAAAAGATATTATCGGACTATGGGACAACCTTTGTTACAGCATGGAAGAACACTCACAACTACAGGGTGTGGAACAGCAACAAGCATCCGGCACTTGCAGAAATAAATCCGAAGTAAGCACATCCTCTGTGGATTGATAGTACATAACATAGTTGATTTACTAAGTATGCCCCAGTATAAAGAAGATCGTATCTTAACTTTGATGACAACGTGAATATATATGTCAAAATCTCCTTAAGTAGATTATAAAATCCCAAATACAGAGAAGCAGCTGAAAACTGCTTCCCTATTCTTACTTCTTACACAAAAAGCTCAAGACATTTTTGGAAGGATTAACATTTCTCCCAGCTCTTGGCATAATTCAGAAAAGGAAGTCTGGCACATAGCGATGCTCAGTACATGATAGTTCTTTCCCTTTCCCTGGATCTGTGCTTTAGCAGAATGGTCAAACAAGATTGAAACCTTGAAGGAAATACCACTGGTTAAGACTGAGAGGTTATTTTAAAACATGAAGCGTGAAAAAACTAAAGTTGATACTTGAATTCCTAGATGTGTGGCCAAACTTAGTTTCCAACTCAGATTCTAAAATTTCAACAAAATTTAATACCTGTCACAATACTGAATATTGACAGACTTTATCCATGTAGGCAGAAAAGACATTTAAACATGCTGTGAAGTGGGGCCATTATGAAGCAATGTTATCTTGTTTGAATGGAACAGAGTAGAATCTAAGGAGATCTCTCCATTGATAGAATGTGTACGTAGTACCCCTCCCCTTCACGGTTTCAGTTCCTCGGGGTCAAGCACAATCTTGAAGGAAATTATCATTTTTGCGATGTGACATTAGAAGGTTAGTAGTAACCTAACGCCACATCACAGTACTTAACGTCCTTCACCTCCCTTCATCTCATCACTAGGCATTTTACCATCCCACATCATCACAAGAAGAGGAAGAGTGAGTACAGTGCAGTAAGAACTATTTTCAGAGAGAGAGAGAGAAAGACAACATTCACATAACTTTTATTACAGTGAATTGCTGTAATTGTTATATTTTATCATTCATTACTGTTAATCTCTAGCTGTGCCTAATTTATAAATTAAACTTTATTTTAGGTATTGTATATAGAGGAAAAACGTAGTATATTATATAGGGTTCGGTACTGTCTGTGATTTCAGACATTCATTGGGGTCTCAGAATGTATCCTCCACAGTTAAGGGGGGAACTACTGTACATCCTAGGGACTTATTTTCTAAGTTAAATGATTAAAGTGATTTTTTTTTTTAATGATACAGATATACACTGAATGTTTTCATTTGTATACTTCTTGGTGAGAGTTGGACAAAAACAGCTTTGTACTGACTACTGTATTATTTAGGAACTGGGGTTAAGTTAGCTAGATTGGGGATATGATTTAAGTAGTTCTATAAAGACTATTCCTCTCCCCACACAGAATCCAGTAACTTAGGGAAGCATCTGCAAGGATGAAATATAGCAGGGTTTTATTTTTTTTTCTTTTATTAATTTTTTATAGCAGGGCTTTAAAGAACATGTCTCTTAATAAGCTTTTTATCATCTATCAGGAAAAATGACTAGGTTCAGCAACAATTTTGGTGAATTTAATTATCACACTGGGCTATAGCAGAAGCCTCCACTGGTATTTGAATGTGGTGAAAACATAGAGAATTAAAAGGCAAAAAGATCTTAATAGTATTAAATAAAAGAGCTAAGAGTTCAAAGTATTCTCCCTCACTAACCACAAGGTCTGTGTTTTAAAGAGTGATGAAGGAAAACAGATGTGAGTTTGTTTGCCTGGTGACCCTCACTGTGATGGGGCAAGGGGAGGGGGAGCGGGGGGGCGGAGAGTGATGGTCCACCTCAGCCATCCACAGGGTGGCCTGCAAGGTCTCTTCCCCCACTGCTCTGTACCGATAACCTGGTCAGATTTTCATCCAGTCTCTGCATCTACTGTGGCGCCTTTAAGTTGAATCAGCTCTATAGATTTTAATGCAGATCCATAAGAGGCTTAGCTGGAATGGGTTTTAAAGGATGTAAAACTGTACTTTTATTTATTTATTTTTTTAAGATTTTTTATTTATTTGTCAGAGAGAGAGAGAGAGAGCCCAAGCAGGCAGAGTGGCAGGCAGAGGCAGAGGCGAAGCAGGCTCCCTGCTGAGCAAGGAGCCTGATATGAGACTCGATCCTAGGGCCCTGGGATCATGACCTGAGCCGAAGGCAGCTGCTTAACCAACTGAGCCACCCAGGTGTCCCAAAACTGTACTTTTAAACATGTGTAAATAAATTGGGGTTATTTAGATTGAAGAAGAGCTGACAAAAGACCTGATATATATATAGGTAAGGAAATTATGCAGATATAATAGCAGTTTTTCATTATTTTCACCAAATTAAAAACAAGAAATGATAGTCTTCAGTTGTTATTAGGGGATATAACTTAGGCATATTCCAAACTAATTGTAAGATTTGAGATCTATGAAACCCTTTCTCCAGCTCCAAAAGAAGAGAGAAGGCAGTCTTCTAACTTGCCTTAGTAAACAGTAGGTATGCTACGTCCTTGAAACAGGGCCTTCCCAGGAATATGAAGAAATCATGATTAAGTACCCTCAGTTCTATCAGCCTGTGATTCAGGAATCCAGAAAAAAATAGAGTTATCACATATGCTTAATATGACCAATAAGGAAATGTGTTTTCTTTTGAAAAGCCATGAATAGCATTTTGATGTTTTTCTAAGTGTAGCTATAGATTTCATTAGGGTCACTGTCTTTGTTAGACATTGAGAGAGACCTCTCAGGGTGAAATAAGAAATTGGATATTTATTGACTCCTTTTATATTACAACTTTGGTCAAGTTGCCTGATTTTATATATATATACATATGAATGTGTATATGTGTATATATATATACACACATATGAATGTGTATATGTGTGTATATATATATATGTATATGCACACATACACTTCTTCCCTTTTGTACATTTTTTAAAAATTTTACTCATTTATTTGGCAGAGAGAGATCACAAGCAGGCAGAGAGGCAGGCAGAGAGAGAGGGGGAAGCAGGCTCCCCACAGAGCAGAGAGCCCAATGCGGGGCTCAATCCCAGGACCCTGAGATCATGACCTGAGCCGAAGGCAGAGGCTTTAACCCACTGAGCCACTCAGGCGCACCTGTCAATTTTTTTTTTAAAGATTTTATTTGTTTGACAGAGCGAGAGAGCACAAGCAGGGGGAACAGTAGAGGGAGAAGTAGGCTCCCTGCCAAGCAGGGATCCCAGTGCAGGGCTTGATCCCAGGACACTGGGATCATGACCTGAGCCAAAGGCAGACGCTGAACTATCTGAGCTACCCACGCACCCCCCCCCCTTTTGTACATTTTTTTTCCTTTTGTACATTTTTAAGACCTACATTTTGAGTTGCCTTCCAGACAAAGTATAGATTTTACTGATCCACACAAATCTTCAGATGACCAATAGCATGCATTTATAAGACGGCCAGAATTGAGGTACACTCCGTGGCCTAAAGTAGTGACTACCCTTGACTATCGTGGGAAGCTTTTTTTTTTTAAAGATTTTATTTATTTATTTGAGAGACAGAGAAAGTGAGAGAGAGCATGAGAGGAGAGAAGGTTAGAGGAAGAAGCAGACTCCCCGTGGAGCTGGGAGCCCGATGTGGGACTTGATCCCAGAACTCAAGGATCATGACCTGAGCCAAAGGCAGTTGCTCAACCAACTGAGCCACCCAGGTGCCCCTCCTGGGGAGCTTTTTAAAAACACTGATGCTTAAGCCCAGCCTCAGACCAAATAAATCAGAGCATTAGTGTAGCATTAACACAAACCTCTTATCCCCCACTCCAAAAAAAAAAAAAAAAAACTCACACCTATTTTACAAGGGAGGAAATAAGCTCAAGGAGTCTCCCAAGACTGTAAGTAATGATTTGTGCTCAAAGCCCCATTTCCTGCTGTCATGTCTAGAACACTCCCGCCCAACTGAGTCACCCCTGCAAGGTTTACTGATACTTCCTTGTGACAGCATTGTTTTACAGCTTTGTTGGTAAAATGCATAGTCTAATAGTCTCAAACTTTGTTTTACAGTCATCCTTTTCAAGGCCAGTACTCCGTGTCAGACATGAAGTTAAGATTCTCACAGTGAGTATTTAGAGAAAAAACTAGGAAAATTTTTGTGTCTGAGTTTATGCCATGTGTTTCATTGCTAATTAGGAATTGTTTTTCTCCACTTGATAGACTTGTGCTTCAAATAGTAACCAAATATGTGCATAACATTCTCTAGCTCAGCAGTGTGTATGTTTCAGAGTGAAAACACTGCTGTTTCATAGAGAATGGTGTGAACTAATAACAGAATTTGCCATTTTTATTCTGGTGGAGTAACTTTAGCAAGTCATAACTGTAGGGAGAATTAACCATGCATCCTTATGGCCTTTTTTTGGTTTGTCTGCATGTTATTTTAGCATTTTCTGGAAGTTTACATACCTAAGGTTACTAAGTTAATTGATGCATGACAAGTAATTTAGCTTCTTTTCTCCATGATTCTATTTTGGGGATGGTTATAGGTTGTGGTATATGTGAATTTTTGTAATATACTTAAAACCTCTTTGCTTTACTCAGTTCTGTTCAAAACAGTGAACGTGGCAAAAAAATTGGAAACGTCATGGTCACAACCAGCCGAAATGTTGTACAAACAGGAAAAGCTGTTGGTAAGACATGCCTTTAGACGGAAACAGATTAGGATCGTAACACTTCTCTGTACTCACTGTGTCATTGATAAAATCGTAAAGTTGTAGAGATCTTTGTATCATATATTAATACAAGATGGTTGACTACAAAGGTTTTGTTTTCACGTTATTCGTGAAAATTCTTATGACATCAGATAATATCGAAGTTCAGCAAATTTTGCCACACCTGATGGAGAGAGACCAGTTTTCTGTTGTGTTTACTGTTCTGTTACAAGGATTCAACATTTCCTGAGCTGCCTGCAGTTTTTTATAAGTAGTAGAGCACCGTAATAGAGTAGGCATTAGGAATGCTGTCTTCTAAGGTATTATCATAAAATAAAGGAAATCAGTGAAACTAACAAGTCATTTTTTAAAAGAGTAACAATATCAATGAAACCTCTATAGACTAATAAAAGATACAAATTACCAGTATTGGGAGCAGAAGAGGGGATATCACTATATATCTTACAGAAATTAAAAGGATTATAGGAAATACTGTGAACAACTTTATGCCAATTTTTTGACAATTTAGATGAAATATGCAAGTTCTCTGAAAGACTCAAATTGCCAAAGCTGATGCAGTAAGTAATCAAAAATTTAAATAGCCCTATATCTATTAAATAAATTGAACTAAAAATCATGCCACAGGTTTTGTTTTGTTTTTTTAAAGATTTTATTTATTTATTTGACATAGATCACAAATAGGCAGAGAAGCAGGCAGAGAGAGAGAGGAGGAAGGAGGCTCCCCGCTGAGCAGAGAGCCTGATGCGGGGCTCAGCTCAGTCCCAGGACCCCGAGATCATGACCTGAGTTGAAGGCAGAGGTTTAACCCACTGAGCCACCCAGGCGCCCCATGCCACAGGTTTTTAATTTAATCCAGGCCAAGATGGCGTTACTTGTGAGTTTTATCAAATATTTAAGGAATAATACCAATTTTATACCAACTCAGAAAGTAGTGAATGAGGAGTAACCCTCCCCAGTTCTTTATTTATTTTAATCAGAGAGAGAGAGAGAGAAGCAGGCTTCCTGGGAGCAAGGAGCCAAGGCGGGACTCAATCCCAGGACCTTAGGATCATGACCTGAGCCAAAGGCAGCCTGAGCCAAAGGTGGCTCACCTGCTGAGCCACCCAGGCATCCCTTCTAGTTCTTTTAATGTGGCCAGTATTACCCCGAGAACCGGAGCCAGACAAATGGTATGCTATTGTATGCATTCTTCTGCACCTAGCTTTCTTCTTTTAAAATATTTAGAAGTCTGTTCCATATCTATTCTAAAAAAAAGTCTCCTTCCTTTTCTATATTTTTAGCTTTTTTTTTTTTTTACATAATTTCAAATTTAAATGGTGCAACAGTGTACAAGGAACTCCAAATTATCTCAGATTCACCAATTTTTTACATTTTGCCACATTTGCTTTGTCATATCAGTAGGTAGAAATAGGAGCCATCTCCTTCCTTAGCTTCTGGGAAAGATTGTCTAACCCTTACTGGTTACAGTTCAAAAGCCCTGGACCTCAGGAATCTCTTTGCAGGCCTCCTAGCTCTAACATTCTGTGTACCTAGAGATAGATAGGGTGAGTGAACTACATATATACTCTACAGACCCGTCCCTTTAAATGACATACATAGAGCATATAGCTCCATCAGTGGGTTCATTTTATTAAAGGGAATGGAATTTAATATGCAAGCATTTATTTCCATACAATATTATGCATTTAACTTTTGTTTTCTTATTTTTTTCTAATTAACATATAATGTATTATTTGCCCCAGGGGTACAGGTCTGTGAATCATCAGGCTTACACATTTCACAGCCCTCACCATAGCACAGACCCTCCCCAGTGTCCATAACCCAGCCACCCTATCCCTAACCCTCTACCCCCCAGCAACTCTCAGTTTGTTTCATGAGGTTACGAGTCTTACGCTTTGTCTCCCTCCTGATCCCATCTTGTTTCATTTTTCCCTCCCTACCCTCCACAGCCCCCCGCCCTGCCTCTCATGATTTCTTATTTTTTTTAAGATTTTATTTATTCATTTATTAGGAAAGAGAGAGAGAGAGAGAGAGCAGGTCAGAGTGAGAAGCGGACTCCCCATGGAGCCAGGAGCCCGATGTGGGACTCGATCCCGGGACTCCGGAATCGACCTGAGCCAAAGGCAGTCGCTCAACCAACTGAGCCACCCAGGGGCCCTCTTATTTTTTAATAGAAAAATTATCCTTTATTTTAAGTATATGATGTCAATCATTACTTCATTTTTAGTGATGCTGCTGCTATTTACATGCTAAGGCCAGTTCTCTTCCACACTCCCTCTCTCTAAGAATAGTGGAAATATGTGATTGAACTTCAATAATTAAAACATCAATTTTGGAGATAAGATTATTTTTTTTTAAGATTTTATTTATTTGACAGAGATCACATAAGTAGGCAGAGAGACAGGCAGAGCGTGGGGGGGGGGGTTGTGGGGGGAAGCAGGCTCCCCGCTGAGCAGAAAGCCTGATGTGGGGCTCAATCCCAGGACCCCGAGACCATGACCCAAGCCGAAGGCAGAGGCCCTAACCCACTGAGCCAGCGACCCTCCCCTGGAGATAAGATTTTTTAAAACAAAACCGACCTGAGGCAGATGGAGCAGTTGGCATCTTCATTTATTGCAATATCGTTTCAGATGACAAAAGCACACCAGTTCCTGAAAGTAGCTTAACCACTGTTCCCTGTGTAGGTAGTTATCAGTTATCGAATTTAAGTTACTGAGAGCACATAGTTCTTTCTTGGCTCTCTCAAGTGGTTCTGATGCACAGTCAGGACTGAGAACCACTGGCCTGGCATGGTGGATATTAAGGGAAGGGTCAGCTGACCACCTTCAGAATGGTTAGGAGAGGAGGCTCTTTTCCCTGAAGTTACTACCCAGTTTCCTTCTAGACACACCCATAGAAAGGGATTGTTTTGAAACTAGAAATTCAAATGGTATTTTAGTAACTGTTAACATTGATGTTACAGTAAATTAATGTTCATTGATTAGCATTGGCCTTTCACTATTAACAAAAGTGAAGACATTTTTCCTTTTGTTTTTCCCTCCTCTCCATCCAGGCCAGTCAGTTGGAGGAGCTTTTTCCAGTGCGAAGACAGCTATGTCTTCCTGGCTTTCTACTTTCACCAGTCCCGCCCCCCAGAGTCTCACTGAGCCCCCCGACGGGAAGCCCTGAGCAAGGCGTCCAGAGGCCGCTGTCAGTTCCTTAGGTTAAATGTCTCCCGTCTGTGTGCTGCTTCCAGACTGTTCTCTTCATCGGCCGCAGGTCCACAGCAGGGGACCAGGACGTTGAACTGTTTACATGGATGGTTGCCCTCTTCTAATTGAATGTCGCAGGATGCTGGAAAGATGCAATCGCAGCCGTAGCAGGGATGGCTTTCCAGGTTGGGTTTTAAATTGACTATTTTTATTTCAGTCTGAGCCTGATTAAAACACAGTGAAACTTGTAATGAATTTTCAGTTCTGATAGTATACATTTGTTTACTTTAGAAAAGTTTTCATTATGTAAATTTTGTTTTCTTTTCCTGTCTGAATATCCAGATGCCCACTGTAATTTATATATGCTAAAATTAAGTAATATTACTATTCTGATTTCTCTCAAGCTGGCCCTAAAATGTGCTTATAAGGTTAAGGGGCCTTACAATCCAGTCCTTTGTTATTACTTTGCTGAGTTATATGATTTTTTGTTGTTGTTGTTGGTTGGTTTTCTACCCACAAAACACATTTATCCATTCACTTCCTCCCAGAAACGTGAAAACCAGAAGTGGTAGTTCTGAGGAGGGAGTGTTTTGTTTCATGTTTTTAACTTATTCTTTCCCAGTCCTAAACACTTGCTCTGAGGCGTCCAGGAGCGTCACTGTGCTTTCTTCCTCTTCCCAACTGTCAGGCGGGTGTGCAGAGAAACGGCACAGTGCTGGTCGCAGTGGTGTTCAAGCAGGGTAACATGAGTGTACTTACGGCGAGACTCTAGAAGACCTCGCTGTTAGTTCTGTCAACTCTGTGTTGCAGTCTTCTACAAGCATTTTTTAATCTGCAGTTTGTGCCTTCTGTTTCTTCTTTTGAACCGTTCTCCATGGGTGTTTACAGATGTACAGGTTTTTTTCTTAATCTTCATACAGGTTTTCAAGGCGTTTGGCCTTCCCACTTCCCTGGTGGAAAATCCTTCTGTAATCAATCACTACCCCCTTATAAAAGTATTTATAAAAAACAAGATGATCCATAAATATTAAGTAGAAATCTCGTCTTTGCTCACATTTAGAAAAGCAAGAGGCAAGAGGAGAAAAACACAGCCACAGTTTTCACAAAGGACCTCTGGTTTCACTTTAGATACATGCGCGTGTGTGCTATCTACTGAAGATTTTTACACAACTGGACCTCATGTATCTGCTGTGCTCAGCCCTCATTTGCTTTTCAAGGGGACTTTGAATGGGTGTTCTCAGGGAGTGCTTACAGGGGACAGACTGTTTTTTCAGTAACAAAGGACACTTGGAAAATACATTGTGAGTATGATCTACATATGATGGAGTATTGGGAAAACAGATTTAATTAAGGAGAACACTTGATTATATTTGATTTATCCCTTAAGAATGGGGTGCCTGGCTGGCTCAGTTGGTAGAGCATGTGACTCTTGATCTCAGGGTCATGAGTTGAAGCCCCACATTGGGTGTGGAGCCTATTAAAAAAAATCTTTTTTAAAAATTAAGTGTTTATGTAAGAAGTAAATTTTTCTAGGGCATGGTGAAATGGACCTAGGGACATAATTCTAAATATCTCTAAATTTTCCAATTTGTGTTTTAATGCAAGTCCAGCAAATCTGAAAGTGTACTTCCATTTGAGCACAATAACTCAAAAATTCAGTGATGATCAATGAAAGGGCTTATCATGAGAACTCTCGTAATTCCACTTCTGCTGGGAAACAGCCTTCTCAGGAAATATTATTTGAAGAGAAGAAAGTAATACCAAACAAAACCCTAAAAGGTACTTTAATCAGTGTTGCACTGAGACTTAAAGAATTCATTCTAACATCTTGTTTCATGAGGCCACATCATTAGTTGGAGTGTCATAGTGTGTTAGTGTGCAGTTGTTACCTCTCACCTGCCTGAAGTTCACAGTGCGGAGAGCACCGTGATAGGTCAGCCAGCTCGCTGCTGGTCCATCCTCCAGTTTGGATGGTTTGCTTAGGGTAAACTCCCATCTCTCACTGTTCAGAAGCAGGCTGTTCTACACTTTGATATCCCACTGAAATAAAAATAGTTGAACTTTACTTTAGGATCACTTGTTCCCTGTTTTTATATACACTTTTACATGAACTTTCTGTTAATGTTTCTGGTTAAGAGTTCAACTCTTAAGGTGGTCATTTAACTGGCTTTCAACATAAAGTGACTATCTCAAAAGATAGAACTTTTGTTTGAGAAGTAGTCAAAAGACCATAACTCTATTTCCTTTAGGTTCTGGGAGGCATTGGGGTTTTCAAGGGTGCATAAACTAGTATTTGTTGGCAGGAGCCTGGGGGCAGCCAGCACACTTGAGGTCAGGAAGCCTGGCCCTTTGTCCCATGAGCCTACAGGCTTGTCACTTAGATTCTGGGTGTCAGCTGAGTGGCCAGCCCTAGAGGCTGTAGCCTCCTTGGCTTTGTGAGTGATGAGAGCCAACCTTAGGCCGTCTTTGGACATCTCACTAGTAAAGGTGGATATTTGTTGGGCCATGCTTGCTCCAGTGCTTTTCTAAGAACTGAGTATTTGCAAGTAGGCCTGAGGGAGTTAGGGTGAGCCAGGCTTTTCCAGGGTGTGCCAGGCACATGGACTGCATCTATAGCTTGGTGGTAGCCGCACTGCCATCTAGGGAACTTAACGGAGTGCTGGCAATAAGTCACTGGCATTATTTAGTTCCCACTAAGGCGTTGTAATGCAATTTAAATAGGAGAGGAAAAGATTTAAGGCTACCAACCACCTGTCCTGGGCTAAGTGAATAGAAAAAGTTGCATGTCAGAGTGAGGCATAGTTACCTTGCATATGCAGTTGACTCTTGTGACCAGGATGAATAGCCTGTCCCCAGATCCACTAGTTACGGGCTAGCGCCCAAGCTCCAAAACATCCTCATCTACTTTTTGCTCTAAGCAACAGCAGAAATATCTTCGGGCAGCAAACCAGAGCATATGACGTGATTTCCTCAACCTTATCTTGCTTTCGGAGTTCTATATTAAGCGTTGCCTTTTTTTCTTTTCTTTTTTTAAGAATAATTTACTTTAGAAAGGAGAAAGCATATTAGGAAGGGAGACAAGTTAGAAGTTTCAAGGCTGAGGAACAAGTTACTTAAAATCTGAATGAAGGTATTTTGAGAGCAGTATTTAATGTGCTAAAGGTTATAAGAATTCTTTTACAAAGAAGTTAGAATTTTAATCTACTAATTACAGGTTTTAAAATGAAGCTACAACATTATCTCCCTGACAGACAGGTTTTGTTCTTACTTTGTTTTGTGGAAGTTACAGCCAGCCAGTGGTTTTTTTCCCTCTGGGCCTGGCGATGAGTTGGGGAGCACTCAGCTCTGTGAGGGGCAGTGAGCTGATCTTGAACCGCATGAACTTTTATCTGTGTCAGCAGTTCGGGAAAGTAGCCTTTTAGGATGGTAGCTGCTAAATATCACCCGTGTTTGATTGGGCAGTTGGTTGGGACTCTTGAAATGGCATCAGCATTTGCATGCCCTGATTCTTTGGCTAGAGGTGGCACAGCATTCATGGCCTTTCCACCCAAATCAGTGGTAGCCTCTGAGGCTGACAGGGAACACAGTCCCAGCTTCTGGAAGATGATTGTCCTTCCACGCGACACACAGTGTGCCACTAGGAGTTTTTCATTCCAGGTCTTTGGACTTCATGACATTGGAATTGTTTTGTCATAATTTCTAACATTCCATAAATATTTGTCAAGGACAAAGAAAAGGAATGTGGATCTTTATTCTTTTCATATAAATAACTTTGTACACATGACTTCCTGCTTTCGTACAAAGGGGAAGAAATTAGCTCCTCCCTTGTGTGGTAACTCCAAAATTAAACGATTGTGCACGTAGAGGGATTGAGTATATTTTGTAAAACTCTAATGATTTGTATTTCTGTGCTGTTCTAAAGTTTACCTTTTTACTTATATTAATTAAAGATATAGAAACTATATATTTAAATCATGTAAATGGGACACAATTTAGGGGTTTTTTTTCCAGTCTTATTTTTCATCAGCTTCTCACACACACATAGTATGCTGCTCAAATTTTTTTGTGTGCAATATAAACATCTGAACATTTCAGTCAGGTACTGAGCCAGAAAAGGTAATTGAAGTTTTTTAGAAAGCTTCTGTGCTTAGAAAATATTTGTTTTCTTGAAATATTAATAATTTATAGCTGGAAAAAATGGGATCAAGACTTACGTGTTTCAGGCCACTTGGTCATTGGTTCCTAAGTTTAGGAAGCACTTAACAAGTTGGTGAAGGCATTTAGTGGTCACAAAAACAGTTTAAACATTTGAGACTAAAGGCTTCCCACAAACCCTCTCTAAGAAAGTTTAGCTAAGAAATCTTAGAAAGTTTTCTGAGGTGGTTTAGCTGTGGCACATGTTTTGATTGGAAAAATAGTTCCTCTTTGCTCCAGTAGTTTTATAATTTGTACTAGTTCTTTGTTTCTGTTGTCATTTGTTTTTTAAAAATGTTAAAATTATAAATCACGTCTAATCATAGTGAATTGTAAAACTTCTACTGTATCTTTATTTTAAAGAAAAATAAGAATAAAATTATCCTGTTTGTCCTGCATACAATCAGACTTGGCCTGTCTTTCTAGAAGTGCACTTCATGTCAGTGTGGTCTCTGGCCTGCTTCACGGTTGGACAGCAGTGCCAGCTTTGTGTAAGAAACCAGCACACAGACTGAACTAGAGGACTCATTGCTCATTTAATGTCTCGTTTTGATACTGCTTATGGTGGTGCCTCTGTTTTCAAGGTGATGGCCCCTGCGGGAAGAACCCCTTAGTTTCTCTGGAATGCTAAGTGCACAAAGTACAACCAAACAGAGATTGGTCGTGCAATAATACCTCATCCCATGCTCACTGACAGAAACCCCCAGGGGAATAGAACATTGTCGAGAGCAGCCTATTTTCCGACCTGGACTGGTAAGCTTCAAAATAGCCCTTGGCATTTCCACTGAGGGCTCCTGGCATATTTTCGTATGTATTTCCATGTACTGTGATTTTCTTATAGCTGTTGTACAAAAGAGGAGTTTTGTGACACGCTTCACAGAAGCAGACAAGTTTCTTGGCCCCGGGAGAAGTGCACTTCCTTGAGTGTGGGGTTAAGTCTAAGGTCCCAGTATTCTCTGACATGGACCATTAGCACCCTGGGGATGATAAGGTATTTGGGGACAGTGGAGCTGTGGAGTGCCGGCATCTCCCCTTTTCCAAAGACCTCTGTGACCTGGCATCAGGCTCTGCCATGCTGAGGCGGACAGGTGCCCCTCACCTCCGAGGTCACAGCTGCCTGTTCTTTATTCCAATAGGATGGGAGTGACAGTTATTGAATCTGGTAACATTTAGAACAACTGTGATCGTGAAGCCAGTTTTTTTTCTGAGGAACAACCCTTCGTGAAGGTCTTCCCTGGCTGCGCTTCATCTCCACGGGGTTGGGGAGCCTCACGTAAACCCACTTTGTGTGATCCTGGAGTCTGAAGCCAGCCTGGGGCCGGAGATCAGAGTGGTCATGTTCTTTGCTCTTCTGGTGAACACCTGCTTTTGGAACTGCTGACGTCCCAACACAACACAAGAACCAAGATTCAGGTCACTTAAATGCATATGTTTTATCTTTCACTGGACCCGGCTACACTCCCGGAGCACACAGATGTGGACTGGGAAAGTGACGAAAGCCACATGATGAAATACTGATCATTGTTGAAGCCAGGTGATGGTTATGTTGGGGTTCGTTAGACCACTTGTTCTGATTTCGGTTATGACCACCGTCCTTTACTTTTCCTGCTTCTTCCTTGCCAGGCATTTCACTTCAGTAGTTGTAGGGAATTTAAAGACTTAGGTCAGGCCCTTGGCATCAATGGTGTCTCCTAGTCCTGCTCTTACCTTCCATGATTCAGCCACTTGTCCTTGTAAAGCAGAATCTATCTTGAGTTCCTCTTTGTACCCTTAGAGTTAGCTGAGAATGTTAAAGCACAGAAAAGCAGTTTTTGGAAAAGTCAGTTACCCCGTCACTAAGTTCTCACTGTTCTTCGTGAGTCACGTGTGTCAGTCCCATCTCCTCCTAACTCTTCCCAGTGGGTTGGGTCTCACCGTTAACTGCCTGTTTCCAGTCCTGCCTCCACACCCAGAGACATCTTCCTAAAATATGATGGTATTTTTAATTGTTACATGGTAACCTTCAATGTCTACTTACTGTCTACAGGATAAAGGCCAAATTCCTAAGTGAGGCACGCAGAAGCACATGGTAAGCCATGCCCTGTGAGCTTCTCCACCGCTCCCAGCCCCCGCAAGCCCCCTGGCCAACTGAAACCTTTGCTGTGTATCACTTTCCTACCCCCTAATTGTCAGAGAAGCATTATTGAAAGAACCCACAGTTGAAGGCCCAGCTCCAGCCTCTCTCCTTTAAAGTCTCCACCGGGGCTACTCCGAGTCCCTTCTGAAACACTCAGAGTCAGCATTTATCGAGTACTACCTGAGTAGGTGCTTCCCAGGCTTAGAGATTTACAATTACTAAAACATTTTTTTAAAAAGGAGAAAGGCAACGTAAGTGAAATACACATACAGGAAAGAGTAAGGAACATACAGTAAAAATACATCTAAAGCGACCATTCACGACCCACATAAGAAACTGTGTATTAGCCCCTAAAAAAACCCAGCCCTTGTCTCCCCAATGATAATTCTTTCTCCTCCAGAAGGATTTTGTACTCTCACTTTCGAGATAATCATTTTTTTTTTTTTTTGTAATTTTACCTCCTCCTTCCTATGTATGTATCCCAAACAGCATAGTTTATTTTTTGTCTTTTTTTGAACTTGTATACTTAGAATCAGCCCTTTGTATTAGGTCTTTCTCTGCTTAATTTTGGTTTTTTGGAGATTGTTCTCTTTCCTTATTTTATAATGCCATGCCATCGTGCGGCTGTCCCACAGTCCACCCAGCCCGCTGTAGGTGGACTTGGCCGTTTCCCGTTCGGGGCTGATGGAGACAGCGGTGCTGCTCCGACTGCTCGGGTTTGCGTGTCCCAGAGCCCCTGCACAGGTTTCTCCAGGGTGTAAACACAAGGAGGAAGCTGCTGGATATTTTTTCACATTGTCTCCAATGCTTTGGTATCACAAGGAATTTAAATTTGCCAATCTGGTGGGTATGAAATGATAACTCATTGTAGTTTTTAATTTGCATTTTCTTGACTGCTAATAAGATTGAGTACTTTTTCATCTGTTTATTAACCATATAGATGTCTACTTTTGTTAAATGCCTATTCACGTCTTTTGCCCATTTGTCTATGAGGTTATCTATTTATTTGCTTAAGTGTTTTACGAGTTTTTGCATGTATGTATATATGTACGTATGTATTCTGGGTACCATTTCTCTGTCAGTTATGTGTGTTACAAATATCTCATTCTGTCTTCATTCTTTATGATATGTTTTGGTGACTAGAATTCTTAATGTAGTTAAATCTATCCTTATGATTAGAGGAAATTATATATTCTTATGTCTTATTTAAGAGACCCTACTCTTCATCAAAGTCATGATATTTTCTATAATCTTCTAGACACTTTTAAATTTTGCCTTTCATATTTATTCACCTGAACACCTGGAATTTGTTTTTTAGAGTGACCTCAAGTAGAAGTCCAGTCCCTCCCACCACCCCGACTTCCCAATGTGGCTAGAAAATTTTGACATTTCTTCTTTTACCAAGTAAGGACTCTATATAAACTACTTTATCTTATCACCTTATACAAAGACATTTTAATACCAAAACATGGGGAGAGCATAGGGTCAGAGTAAAGGAGAACCCTTTAAATCAAATAATTAAATCAAATGTTTGAGTTGTACTAATTTAATTTGTCTTAATTTTTCTCATTTTGTTACAGGTTCTGTGCACCGGTTCTTAGAGATGGATGAGGGACTTCATTTTTTTCCTCCGAAGGGCTGACATTCCCCAAGTCTAACAATCACATAGAGGTCCAGTATTTTCCCGAGCTGTCCTAGGCAGCCACAGACCCTAAGAGCCTTCAACACTGCATCAGAGGCACACTGGCCTCCAGAGACCCAAGATTTGCACATCTTTGGCTACTTGCACTGGGATGCCACTCTTAAGATGAACCCAAGTCCCTCATGCTCGCACTGCATTTTAAACCCTGCCTTCTCCCCATCCAGTATTTGAGTGCCCTCTCTGCATGCACATAGCACATGCCACACACATGTTCCTGGCCCTCTTGGAGCTTGCTGTTGAGTAGGGCAGGTGAGTAGTTACCACAGGGGGCAAAGAGAGCCAGGCCGGACGTAAGCCAGCGTGTGTTTGAGCACATCATGGTGGCCAGCTGCTATCTGAAAGGGACAAGTAGAAGTCTCCTTCCCTGGGAGCCTAAGTTGAGACCTGAAGCCTAGGGGATAGTTGGAGAGGGTTGCAAAGTGGGGTTGGGGGCAAAGGCAGTAAGCTACAGAGGGCTCTGGGGCCGGGAAGATAACATAGGCAGACATGGAAGCACTGAATGTTCTTTGGTGTGTCTGGGACCTAAATGGCCAGGTCAGGATGGGGAGAACCATGTGTGTCAGGAGAAGGGGTATAGACTTGTTCAAGAAGGCAGGGGGAAAACCTGGAAGGGCTTCCTCCTGGCCAGAGGCAGGTTGGGTGCTGCACTGTAGAAAGTTGGTCGAGGAGGGGATACCGCTACCATTGCACTGCCCTTGGTCATAAATTCAGTGATATTCTCTGAACCAGCAGCACCCTTTCCTTCCTCAGTAGTCCAGCCTCACTGCGTTCTGCTGACTTCAAATCACATGTGCCCCGAACAACAGGCCCAAGAACAGAACCCCTGTGATGCTGCCCTCCATCAAAAAGCAGTCACTGTGAGAACATCTGTTTTTCTTTGATTTAGCCAGAGTTTAGTGGGGCTTGTTAGGGCAAAGCAAGTCTGAGTGATTTCAGGGTGTGCAGGGAACACTCCAGCACCCAACTTACTCTGCTTGGCTACCAGGAGACCCAGAGACTTGCCTCACCAGCTGTGTGTGGATAGGTTTAGACTTGGGGAAAACTCACTTTTCCTCCATACAGTTCACAAGCAGGAAGGGAGTGCTTTGTATATTTGAAAAGTCCGTTTGCGTCATTTGGATTTTCGTTCATATTCGTTTCAATCCATGGGATTTTTCTTTTTTTCTGATCAAGTTTCCCAGATGAACCACATGCTTTCCTCTGGAGGATGATTAGGTCAAAGTAGAAGAGCAGAGAATTTGAAAAGGAGCCTTTCCACCTGCTCCTCCTGGCTGTGCCCTAGAAGATCGTCCCTCAGCAGCACTTCCTAGAAACCACTGAGACCGAAGTTAAACCACACTGTCCCCGGCTGCAGTGACCCTGTGCCGGCCCCATGTGCGAGGTCATCCGTGAGACACCAGTGCCTCCTCCGTGGCTTCCATCGATCATTTACTCCCACTAGGTTCCTTTGAAGTGGAAATTCCCACTAACAGGTAAAGATGAATGAGTATTTTTGTGTCAGCCACTTGATTGCTATTTAAAATCATGGGGACAGCGGGACTAGAATTTTTTAAATCTTACGTGTTTTCCCACCTTTGAAGTATGTTTTTCCATTAATGACAGCTCCCTTGTTTTGAGACTCAGAGTTTAAAACATTTTTATTCTGAGTGCTATTAATTCCTCTCCTGTGAGCATCTGGGCTTAAAGAATCCGTAGAATTTTTCTTTTGGGTCTTTGTTGTAAGTAAACGATACTAGTCACTACTGTTCTGGTTGGGAAACATGTTTTTTGTTCCCTTTGAAGTTATCAGATTATCCTATGACTCTTCTCCCTTAAAGAGCAGGCTGTGCTTCCAAAGTTTCTCACACAATTCCTAGGGAATGCAGAATGGATTTCCTGTATTGAAAATGTTGTTTATGGGTGCTGTGTCTCAGTTCATAGAAACCTGCATGTTAGAGAGCCAGTGTATATATGAAAACATAGTACAAAGTGCTAGAGAACTGAAATGCTCTGTACAACAGTGCAAAAAATGTGTTAACTTATAACCTGATAGGTAAAAACTTAGCTCCCCTCTGCTGCAGCCCTCGCAGCAGCAAGTAAAGATTCAGTCACAAAACCGCTTAGTGTGGTCCTGTCTGGAGTTCAGAAGACAAGAGGAGACCTGCTTAAAAATTTGATATAAAAATGATGAGTGTCTTAAGAGGTCCAGTAAAGTGCCATGGCGTTCCTTTCTGTTGGGACAATCAGAGAAGGCTTCCTGGAGGAAGTGGCATTCTCTCTATTCTTGAGTGAGTAAAGAAGGTAAGATTATGAATAGACACAGTAAAGGTAAGAGGAGATTTTTAGCCCACCTTCAGGGGGGCCCACAGCCTGTGATGCAGAAAAGGAGCAGTTCAGAGTGAGTAAAGCTTTAAGAAGGGGTCAGGGGTGGTAATGGAGGAGAGCTAAGAAACCAGTCAGTCTCTGGAGATGCTAAAACCAGAAGGAGCCTGAGATGCATTAAAACCACCCGAGTTACTCTTGGTGAGAATACAGGATTAAGGAAAAGAGAGAGGAGGGGGAAATTCCCTAATTGGCAGATACAGGAGGTAAAAGAAGTACAGTTGACCCTTGAACAAAGTAGAGATTAGGACACTGACACCCCCCCCCCCCTGCTGTGGAGTCAGAAATTTGTGTGTAACTTTCAGCTCCCCCGAAACTTTACTTATTGGCTACTTAGCCTTAGTTGACCATTAGCCTTATTGATAATGTAAACAGTCGATCAACCTATATTTTGTATATTATATGCATTGTATACTGTATGCTTAGATAAAGTAAGCTAAGGAAAAGAAAATGTTATTAAGGAAATCATAAGAGAAAATACATTACAGTTCTCTGCTATATCGAAACCCTCCATGTATGCGTGGACCCAGACAATTCAAACTCATGTTGTTCAAGGGCCAACTTACTTTCTCCGATGGGAAACTGCTCGGAGTCTTGGATGAACAATGAGTAAGGCCACTCTGACTGAAGTGGACACTATCCTGCAGCGCTTGACCATGTCTTCCTTCCTTAGGAAGGTGTCCATGCTTCCTGTAGCCTGTCAGGCTCCCTCATTCCAAAAGCATTCTTTTTTGAGTGTGTTTGAATGTTAAGCTAATACTTGTTTCATTGCTTTGGAAGAGACGCCCTTTTGCACCTGGGTGGCTCAGTTGGTTAAATGTCTGACTCTTGATCTCGGGGTTTTGAGTTCAAACCCCACGTTGGGTTCCACACTGGGTGTGGAGGCTACTTTAAAAAAAAAAAAAGCCCTTCTAAGAAGCAGGATCAGTCATTAAAGCTGGCATGAACATTTTTATGGCCTTGTACCTTAATTAAAAGAGCATCTAACTCATTTTAAATGGACTTAATCTCATCCTAAGACTGGTCAGCATTCCATTCCTAAGTTTATATCAAATAAATAATCCAAAAGGGGGAAAAAAGTTATATAAATGGAGTTCTGTGTCAGTTGGTTGGAAACAACCAACCGAAGGACTGCCATGATACTTAAGTTTAATACTAATAAGTATGGTGCTCACTGTCATGTTAGACAGCTATTAATCACAGGAAAATGGGGTAATGCAGAGAAGAGGAAAATACAGAGAGGAAAAAAAAAACTTATCCAAAGACAGGTGGTTCATATGGGGGCAGGAATCCGACTTGCTTCCCTCTGCATTTCTTCTTCCTCCTTCCTGTGTCATTTCTCAGTTTCTCCCACACTGGTGTGAAGCTGGCTACTGCTTTGGAGGGAGGGGACGATCCAAGCACAGATGGAGGTAGAGAAGACGCTGCCTGTGAATAGAAGGCTCTCGGGCCTTGGACACGTCTCCATCGCCATGCCTACTGTTCTGAGGGCTAACTCTCTTATTACGGCCAGTGAGGGTGGGGGGCCTGGCACACAGCAGGCATTGGATGACTATTGTGACATGTACGAAACCTTCCCTTCCAGTGTCAGGCTCTGCGGTCACAGCTTACCAAGCAGTGTAACTAATGTACTGAAAGAGCTCAGGAAGCAAAATAAAGCAGTGCTTTCAACTATTTCTATTTTACAAAGTGCTGGGTGAAACTGTAAAAGGATATTTAGTACCACAAAAAGTAGGCCAAGGGTAAGAAAAACTCTCCATACCCAAGAGAATTCAGCTGACCAAATTAAGCATGATCCCAAATAAACAGTTCTCATCTGGAAATTTAGCAGTTCCAGAAAGTACCGTCCAAGTGGAAAAAGGCCTACGATGCTGGTCTGCGTAATAATGTAACCCTTGAGGCAAGTGGGAAGAAGTGCCACCTTCCTGGGGTACACAGGGAGAACAGTTCTCGGGCCTCAAACGAGAGGACTGTGCTGCTAAAGGGAAGCCAGGCTCACATGCCCTTTCTCAGGAACTTGATGAGCCTCTGTCATTTTACCCTGTGCTTACCCAGTGCCCAAAACCTACAACAAGGTTTCTATTATCAAACCCAACAGAAACCACTTTCAGTTACGTGAGTAGCACTGCACGTGAAAGAACTCACTCGAAATGAAACTGAAGCTCAGCTTCAGTGGTCAAGACCATTCGAATGTTGCTATTTTATCAGGGAAAGCATTATCACTGCCCCTTTAAAGATCACTTAAAAACATCAAACAGACTAAATTCCAGATGGCAAGAGGAGTTTAAAATATAACTTTTTCTCTAACAATTTGTAAAAATCCAGGCTTAAAATTGAAAGCAGGGATTCCAAGAGGCACATGTACATGTTCAGGCAGCATTTTCCACAATGGTCAAGGGTCATTGAGTACAGTTACCGATTTCAGTAAATTTAACACTGACTCCATTTTATCTCCACATCATTTGTATACCAGCTTTCTTTTTTTTTTTTAAGATTTTTAATTTTAATTATTAATTTTTAATTCATGAGGGACAGAGAGAGGGAGGCAGAGGAGAGGGAGAAGCAGGCTCCCCCGTGGAGCAGGGAGCCCAATGTGGGACTCAATCCCTGGACCCTGGGATCATGACCGGAGCCGAAGGTAGATGCTTAGCCAACCAGGCTGCCCGGGCGCCCCTGTGTCCCAGTTTTGTCATTTGTGTTCTCTATAGCATTTCTTTACCCCCCCATCCCCCCGTGCAAGATCCAGGTCAGGGCCAGATGTTTCATTCAGTTGTCAGCCTCCATTTCCAGAGCCTTTTTTCTCTTTTATGACATTGATATTTTGGAAATACAAATCCCTCTTCCTTTTTTTCCTTTTTTTAATAAGATGGTCCTCGTTGGGGGGGGGTTGTCTGCTGTTTTCTTATGATTAGATTCAAAATAGGCATTCTTGCCCAGAGTACTGCCTAGATGATGTTGTGTCCCCCTCAGGGTATCGCATGTGGAGGCGTATGTCTGTCTGCCCCTTATTGGGAATGTTGATCTTGATCACTGGTCAGGGGTGTTGCCCAGTTGCATCATTGTGCAGTTACTACCCTCCACCCCCCACAAATAAACAGTCTGTGGGGAGATGCTTTAAGATGATGCAAATACTCTGCTTATCAAAATTTCCCTTTTGAAAATTTTCCTATTGCTGCATAATACATACATCAAAACCTACTTGTTTAAAACAATATTTGTGATCTCATTTTCTGTGGGTCAGGAGATTGGCTTGGCTGGATGGTTCTGCCTCAGGATCTCTGGTGAGATTACATTTCGTTGTTGGCCCGAAGTTGTCAGCATCTGAAGGCTTGCCTGGGGCTGGAGAATCCATTTCCAAGGTGGTTCATTCCCCCGTCTGGCAAGTTAGTGCTGGAACTGCCACTCCTTGCCGCAGGGACCTCTCCCTAGAGTTCCTTCTGTGCCCTCATGGCATGGACTGGCTTCCTCTGGAGCAGGTAATCCATGAGAGACCAATGCCTTTTGTGACCGACTCTCGGGGCGGGGGGCGGGGGTCATACACTGTCCTTTCCACTACAGTCTACTCATCAGAAGTGACTAAGTCCAACCCATATTCCAAGAAAGAATTAGGCTCCCACTTTCTTGGGTTTTAAGTACCAACCCTTAAAGGGAGAATATCAAAGAATCTGCGGCCATATTTTAGGATCATCACAGCATCCATTGATGATTCTTGCCTGATTCATTTCTTATTCTAACAGCTGCAAAATACTGGTTTTCCAACTACCCTGTATTATTTTTGAAGCAAACCCCAGCATTATATTTAATCCATAAATATTTAAGATAAACATAAAAATATATATTTAATTCATAAATATATTTAAGATAATTTTTAAATTTATATTTAAGATATTTTTATTAAGATAATTAAATATATTTATCTTTAAATATCTCTAAGTATAAATAAAGATAAAAAATATATAAAGATATATATAGGGGCACCTGGGGGGCCCAGTAAGTTAAAGCCTCTCTGCCTTCCGCTCAGGTCGTGGTCTCGGGGTCCTGGGATTGAGCCCCACATGGGGCTCTCTGCTCAGTGGAGAGCCTGCTTCTCCCCCCGCCTCTGCCTGCTTATGATCTTTCTCTCTGTCAAATAAATAAATAAAATATTTTCTAAAAAGATATATATAATCCATAAATATAAAAATTATATATTAAAATATATAAATGTTATATATTTTAAAATAATATATAATAAAATTAAATATTTATTAAATAAATAATCCATAAATATTTTTAAATATCTGATAACAATGTTATCAGATAGCAAATTAGTACTTAAGTTTCCATTTGTCTCATGAATGCTGTATTTTTTATTGGGCTACAATTCACATGCCATAAAATTCACCCCTTTAAAGTGTACAATTCAGTGGCTTATATTATTTTCACAATGTTGTACGGTCATCATCACTATCTTAATTCCATCACCCCTAATAGAAACCCTGTATCCATTAGCAGTCACTTCCCATTTCCCAGTCAGCCCCTGGCAACCACTAAGATACATTCTATAGATTCAACTATTATGGACATTTCATATAGGTGAAATAATACTATATGGCCTTATCTGTCTGACTTCCTTCACTTAGCATAAAGTTTTTAAGGCTATAGCAGGAATAAGTACTTCTTTTTTTTTTAAGTAGGCTCCACACCCACTGTGGAACCCAGTGCAGGTCTTGAACCCATGACCCTGAAACTGAAATTAAGCGTGAGACGTTAACCAGCTAAGCCACCCAGGCACCCCTACTTCATTTCTCTCTCTTTTTTTTTTCTTGCTGAATTCCAGTGTATGGATATACCACATTTTATTTACATACTTTTGGTTTATTATAATGTTGCTGTGAACATTTGTGTACAGAGTTTTTGTGTGAGGCCATATTTATTTTTCATTTGAATCAGGACTAAAGTAAAGGCTACACAATGCTATTGGTGGATAAATCTTTTAAGTCTCTATTATAGGCTCCCCCTTCCACTTTATATATTCCAAAACTTTATATATTTTTTCAATTTGTTAAGAAATTTGAGTCATTTGTCCTGTAGTTCCCCAAAATCTGGATTTTGTTGATTGCATTCTCTTGTCATAATTTAACATGTTTTTCTAACATCTGTACTGTCATAAACTGGTACTTGTATGTAGAAACTTGATCATATTCAGTCTTGATGGAAAAGGCGCAAGGTCAGTCTACGTAGGCTGTTATCCTACCAACCTAATTGTCTTTTTTTTTTTTTTTTAAGTATTAGCAGCCATTGATAATCATTGCCCAGATCCATTTTGGCATAAGAAGTAATGATAGTCTCATGCTGTCATTTCTTATCTAATAGCTTGAATATGATAGAAAGAAAAAATTTGCCCTCATTCTTTTATTACTGCATGATTCAGTTTGTATATAAAAGGATTAAAATGCTTTAGTTTTTCCCTTTGTTTTATCCTCTAATAATGATCAACTATTTGTGGGTTTTGAATGAGTTGGTGGATTAAACATATTTAATATATACCACTGGAATGGTTTTTTGTTGTTGGTTTGTTTGTTGTGTTTTGTTTTACATAATAGTTCTATTTTTTTTTTAAGATTTTATTTATTTATTTGACAGAGAGAGAGTACAAGCAGGGGGAGCAGCAGAGGAAGAGGGAGAAGCAGACTCGGCTGAGCAGGGAGCCTGATGCGGGGCTCGATCCAGGACCCTGGGATCATGACCCAAACCAAAGGCAGTCACCCAACCAAGTGAGCCACCCAGGCGCCCAATAGTTCTATTTTTAAAATAAGTTGCCACATTTGGCAGGAAGACATGAATAGACTCTTTGGCATTCATCACATTAGATGATTAATGATATTTCTTTTGATATAAATTCATTTAGGGTTTAATAATTCAAATATGGGTATACTTTTTCTAAATAAAGGTAAGACAAAATGTTTGAAAAATTTTATGCTAATATTTTAATTTCTGAAGAAGATAAAGAGGTTAAATATTTAGTAGACCATTTAGTAGGAAAAAAGCATTAACACGTCCCCTAAAAGGTTCAGTAGATTAAGGGTAAAATAGATCCCTTTATGTACCATTAAACAGCTGACAGAGAGGAATATTTTTAAGATTTTGAGAGAGAGGGGCCCCTGGGTGGCTCAGTCGTTAAGCGTCTGCCTTCGGCTCAGGTCATGATCCCAGTGTCCTGAGATCAAGCCCCGAATTAGGCTCCCTGCTCCACGGGAAGCCTGCTTCTCCCACTCCCACTCTTCCTGCTTGTGTTCACTCTCTTGCTATCTCTCTCTGTCAAATAAATAAAATCTTTAAAAAAAAAAAAAAAGATTTTGAGAGTGAGAGAGTGGGGGGAGGGGCAGAGGGAGAAGCAGACTCCCCACTGGGCAGTGAGCTCCACACAGGGCTTGACCTCAGACCCTTGGGATCATGACCCGAGCTGAAGGCAGACACTTAGCTGACTGAGCCACCCAGGAGTCCCAGATTAAGACTATAGCAGGACTATATGGGAGAAATGTCTGCTTTCAAATATGTATATTAATGTTTGAATTTTACTGCTCCACCCCCCCCCAAATAATGCTACTAGTACAATGATAAAGGGCCGAGAAATTTAACCACAATAAGTGAAGGGGAAATCTATTACTATTCAGAAGCTTTAATTTTTCAAAAAATTCTTAACATATTTATCTTCCTCTTATCGGAGTTGTTATTCTCACTTTTGTTGTTCACATTGTCCTCTCTTTGGTAAGTGGTTTTTTTTTTTTTTTTAGAGAAATTCCGTGGCCCCTGTCTCTCCCTACAAGCTGGACCAGGGGGTGACGTGACTGCACCTTCCCTCAGGTGCGGCCCTCAGGCCTTTCCAGCTATCTTGAATCCTAGATGTTTCCCATCCTGTGGATCCCCGGTCAGGCCTGGTCAGTGGTTCCTGTTGGCTACTTGGTTCCCGGTCTTTTTACATGACGGCAACAGTCTTTGATAGCTAACTCGGTAGCTGGTATAAGGTGTTTCTAGCCTCCTTTGTACATTTCTTGCCCCATATCTAGAATCAGCCTTTTCTCCAAGAATCTTTGGTTCCATTTGGTAGGAAATACTACCTCAAAACTACAGTCCAGGGGCAAATCAGTTGCTCACTGATTGGTAGTTGTTTGCAGGCCTAGTCAGCAGAAAGGAGGAAAATTTGTTTTGTTTAAGATATAGTGTGGGTACAGGGGCGCCTGGGTGGCTCAGTTTTGAGCAACTGCCTTCGGCTCAGGTCATGATCCTTGAGTCCTGGGATCGAGTCCCACATCGGGCTCCCGGCTCCACGGGGAGTCTGCTTCTTCCTCTGACCTTCTCGCCTCTCATGCTCTCTCTTTCTCTGTCTCTCAAATAAATAAATAAAATCTTTAAAAAAAAAAAAAAGATATATTGTGGGTACATACAGATACTTGCACTGCAAACTCAGGCCACAAGGATTTGACTTTCCCCCTATTGTACATAAGTATTTCCTTTCTCCCATGCAGAGGATCCCAGTTCTAGAGAGTCCTAGTAATAACAAATTATATTACTACTCATTTACTTTAATATATGGTACGTACCCAACAGTCTCAGGATATGAACACGACCACTGATAATGTGACTAACGATAGGTAAAGATTTTTATTTATTTATTTATTGTTAATGTAGGCTCCACATGCAGCATGGAGCCCGACGTGGGCCTTGAACTCACATCAAGACCTGAGTGGAGATCAAGGGTCAGATGCTTAACCAGCTGAGCCACCCAGGTGCCCCAAAGATTTTTTTCCTTAGGGTTTATTCCACTAGGGATGCATAAATTACTGTTTTAAGAGTTAATTCTGAGTGGTTATGTCACCCACTGGATACTAATTTAGATTCATTAGCTTCATCCTCAAGTTTTTAAATTTAATTTTGTTTCATAATTATGTATCATAATTTACATAATTTAGTAAGTTCTAAAGTCAAACTTACTAAACTAGATATACTCAAAGATGACTTAATTTTTGTCCCTTGTTGTGTCCTTTCTTTTCCCTCTAGTTAACCATTTAAAAATGTTTGTAATTTATCTTTCTGCCTTATTTTTTTATTTTTATTATTTTTTTTAAGATTTTATCCATCTATTTGATGCAGAGAGAGAGATCACAAGTAGGCAGAGAGGTAGGCAGAGAGAGAGGAGAAGCAGGCTCCCCGCTGAGCAGAGAGCCCGACGTGGGGCTCGGTCCCAGGACCCCGAGATCACGACCCGAGCCGAAGGGAGAGGCTTAACCCACTGAGCCACCCAGGTGCCCCTATCTTTCTGCTTTAAACACATAAGCAAATACACATAAAGTAGGATATATTTTACCTCTCTCTCTCTCTCTTCATTTTTTTAATCTGGAGATCTCTATGGGTTTGACATTATTTAACCAATCCTCTTCTGATAGACATTTGAGTTGTTCCTGGTCTTTTTTGCTATTGCAAGTAATGTTGTAAGGAATAACAGCCTTGTGCATGCATATTTACATTTAAAAAATATTTTTTGCCAGTTTGTCTTTGGGAGTGAGCAATAGATATGGGATTGTCAAATTCCCAACCACCACAGTGGTAATTTGCAGGACCATTAGCAATGTATGAGTGTGAGTGTTTTTCCAACAACATTATGTCAAACTTTTGGATTTTTGCCAATTTAATATATGAGAAATAGTATCTCAGTGTTGGTTTTATCTTTGTGTTTCACTTAACATGAATGAGGTGAGCATGTTTTCATATCGTTAGCCATTTCTTTTCCTGTTCATTGTTTTATCTCACAGGATCAACTTCCTATAGAACCCGTAGTCTTTTTAAATTTTTTTAGTTATTTTTTTTAAAGATTTTATTTGTCAGAGAGCACAAGTAGGGGGAGCAGCAGAGGGAGAGGGAGAAGCAGACTCTCCTCTGAGCAAGGAGTCTGATGTGGGACTCGATCCAAGGACCCTGGCTGGGATCATGACCTGAGCCAAAGGCAGACACTTAACCGGCTACACCACCCAGGTATCCCAAAATTTTTTAATTTTAAAAAAAATATATTTATTTTAGAGCATGCGCGAGTGGGAGAGGGGTAGAGGGAGAGAATCTTCAAGCAGACTTCCTGCTGAGTGTGAGCCCCATGAGATCACAACCTGAGCCTAGACCAAGAGTTGGATACCCAACCGCCTGAGCCACCCAGGCATCCCAGTCTTTTTTATTTCTAAAAGCCCTTTAAAGAGGGGCTTCTGGGTGACTCAGTTGGTTAAGCATCGACCTTTGGTTCAGGTCATGATCCCAGGGTCCTAGGATCGAGCCCCACATGACTCCCAGCTCGTCAGGGAGCCTGCTTCTCCCTCTCCCTTTGCCTGACCGTTACCCCCACTCATGCATGCATGCATGCCTTCTCTCAAATAAAATCTTTAAAATACATAAATAAAAGCACTCTAAAGATATTAGACATATTAACAATTTGAAATATTCTTGTATACCAGCAGGTGTCACAATATTACCTAGAGGAACTCATCCATGTTCTGGTAAGTCTGTGAATGTTCCTATATATAAAAATAGAAAGGAAAAAATTGTTCAAGCCCCACTTTTTTTTTTTTTTAAAGATTTTATTTATTTATTTATTTATTAGGAAAGAGAGAGAGTGAGAGAGAGCATGAGAAGGGAGAAGGTCAGAGTGAGAAGCGGACTCCCCATGGAGCTGGGAGCCCGATGTGGGACTCGATCCCGAGACTCCGGGATCATGACCTGAGCCGAAGGCAGTTGCTCAACCAACTGAGCCACCCAGGCGCCCCAAGCCCCACTTTTTAAAAAGATTTATCTTTCCCTGTTGAATTATCCTGGCACTTTGGTCAAAAAATTGACTACAGGGGCGCTTGGGTGGCTCAGTTGGTTAAACATCTGCGCTTTGGTTCATGTCATGATTTCAGGGTCCTAGGATCAAGTCTCCCTGTTCAGAGGGGAATCTGCTTCTCCCTCTTCCAAATACCGTCCCCCTGCTTGTGTTCTAATAAATAAAATCTTAAAAAAAAATTGACCATAAACACATGAAAATATATTTCTGGGTTCTGTTACATTCTATCTATGTATGTCTTCATGCCGGTACGACACTGTCTTCATTATAGTAAAATTTTGAATTTTTTAAAAGATTTTATTTATTTGTTTTTAAAGATTTTATTTTTAATTAATGTCTACACCCAGCATGGGGCTCGAACCTACAACTCTGAGATCAATATTTGCATTCCCTATCAATTGAGCCAACCAGACACACCTGAAATTTTCTGTGTAAGTGTTCAAACTTTGTTCTTTTTGTAAAAATGGTTTTGGCCATGGCAGGTCCTTCGCTTTTCTGGAAAAATTACAAATCAGCTCTTCAATTTCTATGAGAGAAAAAAGTGTACTGGCATTTTGATAGAGGTTACATTGAATCTGTAGATCAATTCAAAGAAAATTGCCATCTTAACAATATTCTTTCAATCCGTGGACATGCTCCTGTTTCTTTAGCTCTTCTTCAATCTCAGCAAAGTTGTGTAGTTATCAATGTCTTACACATCTGTTAAATTTATTCTTAATTTTGTTGTCATTGTTAATGAATTTTTATGGTTGGTATATAAATACAGCTGATTTTTGTTTTTATGTATTGATCTTATAACCTTGCTTAAGGATACTTGCTATGTTATTCTAGTTGTTATTGTTTTTAATTCTAAGCTGTATGCCTTTTCCATTTCTTCCCTTATTGCCTTGGCTAGTTTAATTCCATGCAGAAGTAATAAAAACAGGCATCCTTGTCTAGTTCCTGATCTTAGTGGGAAAATTTTTTGGTCTTTCACCATTAAGTGTATTAGCTCTGGGTTGTTCATAGATGTTCTTTATCAGATTGAGCAAATTTCCTTCTCTAATTTGCTGAGTTCTTATCATAAATGGTTATTGGATTTTGTCAAATTTGTGTCTTCTGAGATGGTCATATGATTCTTCTCCTTTATTCTAATATGGTTATATTATATGATTTTCAGATGTTAAATCAACCTTTCATTCCTGGGATAAAATCTACTTAGTCAAATCCTTTTTGTATGTTGGTTAAGTTTTTTTCTTTTTTTTTTTAAATGCCAGCTCATTTGATGTTAATTTGATAAGTCCTTTCTCCATAGTGTCAGATACTCCACTAATTACTACTATATTCCAGAATAGTAGCCTGAATTCAAATTCCCTTTGTGCCTATGCACTCTTTTGTATAGATTTTGTGTCTACCGTGTGCCAGGCATTGTTAGGTGTTGAGGATAGAGAAATAAAGAAGGTATGCAAGCCCTTGCCCTCAGAGCAGTGGTGAAGACAATCAAAACATACTAGGTAACTATAAGATAGCTTGAGGGAATGTTCTACAATATTGGGTACAAATTGTGATTTAAATAAAGGGCACCCATAACAATTTTTTAAGCCACCTAAAGGAAATTACTTGACATGTAAATTGAATTTAGGCAGGGGTTACCATAGTATTTATCATCCAAACAGGAACATTTTTAAAAGTCAAAGGGAAAACAAGTATAAAATAGGATGTATGGTTACCTTAGATCTAACCAAAGGGGAAGAGTGAGGCAGATAAAAACATTTGTGAAAGAGGACTAGGTCTATTAAAATAACTAAAAGTCTCCATTTAGTGAGTTTGTAAACTGTAAGGAAGAAAAGGAGGCCAGAAAAGTAAGGAAAAATCATATTCTAAAGGCCCTGTAAATCAGAAAGGATCTTGGACTCCATTCTAAGGACAATAAAAGTTCCAAGCAAAGACATGACATAATTGTTGGAAAAAGATTATGTTGATTGCAGTGTGGTAAAAGTGTGAGCAAAAAAGAATATCAGCAGAGATCATTTAGGGGGGAAATGGAGAGTTGGGTATGGGTTTTTGGAGTCATGAGATGTTCTCTGATTGTGTGACTGCGTGACTATGAATACAAAGACCACTGAATTGTTTGGTATGTGAATTACAACTCAATGAAGCTGGCTTTGTTTTTTGTTTTTAAAGGAGATTTAGGAAATTAAGTTCTCCAGGTGAGATGATAGGGGCTCTGGATTAACGTGTTAGAAATGAAGAGGAGTTCAAGAGATACTTAAGAGAAACTCTAAGGCCTTGTGATTCACAGGATATGGAGGTGAGAGGGACGGGAAAAGTAAAATTAATTCCCAAGATTCTGGCTTAAGCTGCAGGATGGATGACGGTGCTGTTTACTGACAGAACCTCAACCAAACACATGTGATATGGGGGTGGGGGAAGATCTTAAGACATGCTGAATTTGAGATAACACTGAGACATTTAAGTTGGATTATCTGTTCTGGACTGTGTCCCCTCTCCCCACTCCCCAAATTCATTTGCTGAAACTCTAATCTCAACATGATGGTATTGGGAAGTAATTAGGTCATGAGGCTGGAGCCCTCATGATCTCATTAGTATCCTTGTAAGAGGCCAGAGAGCTCGCTCAGTCTTTTTCTGCCATGTGAGGATACAAGTAGTCGACAGCCTGTACAGCCCAGAAGAGGGTCTCCCCAGAACCTGCCCATGCTGGCACCCTGATCTCAGACTTCCAGTTTCTGGAACTATGAGAAACAAATTTCTCATAGTAAGTCACCTAGTCAATGACACTTTGTTTTAGAGACCCAAGCTACTCCAAACGTGGCTCTCAGGTGAAGTAAACGTCTAGGCCAGAGGAAATCAACTTAAGTCATTGAAGTAAGCAGCACTGTTTAAAGTACATGAATATAAGATCAAGATTTAAGAGATGCTTAGAGCTGAAATCAGCATCTGAGCAAAGTCCCCAGAGGTAGGGAAAAAAAACGGAGTGTAATGTCACAAGTCCAGTTTAGAGTCAAATGAAGTATTCAGTAAAAAGCAGTATTACGTGTCAAACAAGACAAGCAAAGTGGACTCTGAACTTAAAAATTTTGTTTCAGTGGAGTGATAATGGCCGAAACCAATCTCACACGGGCTCATTGGTAAATGGTGAGATGCGGTTTGTCAAGACAGGTCAGGCAAGGAATTAGCTTTTGAAGGAGAAAAGAAAGAAGGGGGTTGAGAATAAAAAGCTTGTTTAAAAAAAAAAAAGTTTGGTCATATCTAAAGAAAGGAAAGGACCCATTTAGAGAAGTTGAAGATAGTGAAGGAACACGATAGCTGTGTAAGAGGGAGGATTACCTCAAGTTCAAGGTTTGGGTAGAGTCTGGGAATATTTCAGTTCCTGACAGGATGCTGGTACACAAGCCAGTTTGGGAGCGGGTGTCATCACTCACAGAGCAGACTCCGTAGGGAGCTAGGAAAGGATGCTATCTCTAATACAGATCTTGGATTCTTTTCTCTCGAAGTCAGAGGAAGAACTTATAGTGGGGGGCAGGTACAGAGATTTGGTGATGCAGTTCAGGAAGTTTTCCGTCATTTTTTCCTGTGAACGAATCTGCTCGTAGTCAAACTTAAGGCCTTTATAGAGAACATCTTTTGTTCATTTTTATCACCAGCTATGCAACACTGCAGGGCGATGGATCTGTATGTAAGAAAATCCCTACCCTCAAAACCATTGTTTTATAGAAGAGAGTGGCAGTAAGAACACTCAGTAGAATGATTGGCACAATCAACAGGTCAAGGTGAAAGGCACTAAAGATGTGTGAGAATGCACTCTATTCAGCACAGGGTAAGAGGTGGGTATCAGGGAAGCGTTCATTTAAAAACTCCTCCAAGTAGATCTTAAATACAAAAAGACAGCTACGGGCAGAATAGCGCCAAAAAGACTATTTTGAGTAGACCAATAGCACAAGCAAAGGCAGCAAAGTATAGGAAAAGCCTGATTAGGAGTTAAAGTTTCTGGAAAAATAGCTTTCACAGCCTTATCTTACATTAAACTCAAATTACAGAGAGCCTTAAATGTACTCAAGAACTGGGGACTTCATTCAGTAGGCAGTGAGAGGCAGTTTGTGAACATGACTAAGATGCGCTGTAGGAAGACTGGCCATCCAGAAGGAAATCCTTAATGAAATCCTTATTTAAGGCCTCACGCAGTGGCTCTCCATGGGACTGCAAAAAGGAATCACCTATAGTGAGTGCTTTGAAAGATATCTGACGGGTCCACCCACCAGAAATTGTGGTCCATTTCATTTGGGATGAGGCTCCGGCACTTAAGAGTACTCCAGGGGATTCTAATCCGGGACTAGGGTTGAAAGGCATTGTCTCTTCTGTGTAGTTTATGTTGATAGAGTAAGGCTCAAATCAGACAGTAATAAAGGAAAGCCGGATAGATAGATATGTTAAATTCTAGGGGGGGGACCAGCTAAACTGACCCAGTAAAATTAAAACTAAAAGCACACCATTACACCATTCCCATCACAAAGGAAAAACAGATATCGAATATATACAATTTATTTAATAAATTAATGTCATTCAAAATACAGTGCCAGAACATGATGCAGTTGAACATGCTAGTAAGGTTTGTCATGAAGCACCTGTGCTCATGTTAGATTGGCGGCGCCCCGCTACTGCTAGTGGTTCCTGGGATTAATGCCAGAGCAGCACTAGTTATCTGCTCGTCTGCACGGCTAGTGCAGAGAATTCCTGAACAGTTCACTTTCTACTCCTACCCCCCCCCACACGCACACAACAGGTTAAAAAAAAAAAACAAAAACACACCCTGACAGCTAATGGATATCTATACACAGTCACTCTACAGTAATGCTTGTTATTAAATTAAGATGTAATGACCTGGTTAACCCACTCGAAATCTTTAAGATGGAGAAATACAACAGCAGCAGGTAGTTATATGCATGAGCTAATGTTAATGTAATACAGAAAGTGGAGGCATTTACTGATTAAAGCTCCACACAGACCCGCACAACGAGGGACTAGCAATTCTTATTGCGAGCCCAGCAACTTAAGTCCACACCTGGTAAATGACCAGCTGACTGGAAGACCTGTATTCTAGAGACAAGTATAAGTTAGTGAAGACAGAATACATGCACCTAGTAGTATAGTTAGACTGATCCTGCAGTCATAGCTTTCCTGTGCAATACCGTAAAATGGAAGATCTTCCTCAACTATAGTATAGGATTTCGACAACATTTCTATACTAACATGGACACTAGTGGTAAGTGCAGCTGAATTAATACACTGAAAAAAACCATATTCTAGGACTTCGGAACAGAAGCACGGGAATGAAATACGTACTAAAATAACCTCGGCACAATTTGCGATATACCACGCTAGGAACAGGAAACTACTTTAATAAGTGAACTTTTTGAACTGTACATAACACAGGGCTAACAATGTTATTAGATAATCCAGATTCTTATGCTCTCATGATACACGTAGAAGTTTCTCAATTATTGGATAATCTATTTCATGTTATGGAAGCATATCTTTCTGTAAGACTCACTGATATATATTATACTGATGCAAATATTAAGTAGGGCATAAAAATAAAATTTATCAAAGATAGACTTTTATGTACTCATATTTAGTCCTTTCATAGCCTCTCCTGTTTAGCAAAGAAAATGACAAAGCACAGAAATCAAGCGTGCACTCCCGAAACTCGCCAGCTATACAGGTGGTAGTGCAACCATTTCTCCATCCAGTTCAAACTCCTCGGTCCCATCTGGTGAAAAAAGGTAAGTGGGTGGTTTCCACGGAGACTCTTCGAGGCAGGATGGATACAGTTTCCCCACAGTGCACCGAAAATCTCTCCCTAAGTCCCACAGGACACGTTCAGATATGTGCTGCCGCAGAGACCACCGGTCAAGTTCCAGATCATACTGGTAAGTGACATACTTAGCTCTCTCGTTTAAGTGGGTTTCTCGCATAAACACACACAGAGAATTTGAGATCACAACAGCTCTAACACAGGGGTCTGAGTACCTCTTAGCAGGGATGTTGGCTGCCATTTTCCACTCATTTTTATTCACATCGTAAATCTCCACAGTTACCGAAGACCCATCTACAGTGCCAGAGGGGAGCCTTATGCCAGAATTGGTAGCAATGTGCAACCCTCCGATATAGAAAATTTTATCACCAAAAGCCGCAGCCGAAGCAAAAGACCTGCTAGTCTGTCTCATGGCCATTTCTACCCATGAATCAGACCTGGGAAAGTAACAGTACATGAGGTTCAGGGTCATCACATAAATGCAGTCGTGAACCACAACTGCTGCGCTCCATTGCCACGCACAAGGCAGAGGGCTTACCATTGTCCACTCATCCTTCTCAGTATCGTATCTTTCCACGGTCCTCCGATTCAGTTCTCCACCCACACTGTCTCCTCCAATTGCATAGATATAGCCTTCACAGCAAACCAGAGATGGCTTTATGCGGACAAAAAGCATCGGGGTCTTTGGAAACCAGGTATTTTGCTGTGCGTCAAACCAATAAAAGCAATTCACAGTTCTGAAGGCAGTCTGAAGTTTGCTTGTTTTACTGTGATTTGTTTTTGTGTTTTTCAGAGGAACTTGACCCCCTGCTATATAAATGTCATTATCAGGAGTTACAACAGTCCCAACCTTATGCAAATCGGCTGGTGGGCTACACAGCTTGTAAACTTTTTCTGCTTGGGGGCTGTAACAGACAGAAGAGTAAAGACTACAAGGATTTTCTGAAGATGCTTCAATGAAAATCATCATCTCCTCTTTAGTCATTCCAAGTCTTGGTTTGAAAAACTTGGGCATAGACTTATACAGACCTTGAACCACTACAGACTTGTCATTGGGCGGCAGGCCTTGAAACCAAGCTCTCTGTGTTACTTCAGAAAGTGCATCAATTCTGATTTGGCTAAGAACTGAAGACAAATACTGGGATCGTGATTCTGTGTTGTACTCTAGCCACAGCATAGCAGCTTCGCGAACCGTCTCCTCCTTTTCAACATTTAAATTGTCACTACTGAGGATGTCTATCAGGAGGTCATGTGACAGCTGCATGAAAGCTTCCTGGTGATACACAGCAGTGAACTTGTGCTCTACCATTCTTTTAGCACTTTGTTTTAATTCCTCACAACTGAATAGATCAGCAAAACTCAACAATCGCACACAATTCTCTGCATTTATCTTTTTAATTAAGTATTCTCGACAACGTTGTAATACATCTTCTACCTAAAATGCGGGGGGGGAGGGAAAGGATGATAAAGACAAATTTTACTTTTATGTAAAACGCAAGTATTATTAATCAGATTCCTATACTAGAGTTTCTGTTTTTAGACATGTATGCTTGGGCAAAGAGATAATGCCTTCCAGTCATAATAAAATTAGAAGACTGCATAGTTTTGCATTTCTACTACTTGTCCAGTGGCCTACTTAAGTGTCCTATTTAGGAGCTAATAGAGTAACATTAAATAGGCTCTTAACAATAAATGGTCTTAAAGGAAAAGTATGGAAATTTATGCATAAGTTCTATACAATTGAAAAGACCAAATGGAAACAATGTAAATCACAGTGCATAAATGATTATCATTTTTCATTATAAGTTTATTGTGAATGATTACTGTTGAGTAGCTGGAATCTGGTTTTCTCAACATGGACAAGAGAGTACCATAGAACAAGAAAACCAGACATAATGACTAAGTACTTATTTGCCTTTTTTATCCAGAGAGATAATGTCACCAAAGGAACAAATACATTTATATGCAGTTATAAATTACATTTAAATGACCCACCTAAGCCATTCTGTTTCCTAGATTTGTGTTTTTCTTAGGAAGGAAAAGGAGGTCTCGGCTGAATCAGAAGTGCTACCTACTCTACTCATTCAGCCTCACAGCAAGCTAACTAGAAGCAGTTAACAGTGAGAAGTCAGGGTGCTTAGACTGGAAGGTCAGTACTTAAGCAGTATTAGGCAGGTTTACTTCTCTAAGCCTCAGCTTTCTCCTGTATACGATGGGGAGATCCTTACCAATGATTATAATAAGGATTAGATGATACCTATCTATGGGTAAAGCATGACACCTCACCTAAATAAAACATTATCATTTCCTGTGGTTAATGTGGACAGTCATGCTGGTATTCACAAAAAGCCTGGCTTGTCAGGCCGGCCCAGTCCAACAGAGTCCTGTTTTATATTTGGTAAGTATGTGTATATAGAGTCCATTAACATGGTAGGAAAAAAGTTTTAAGGAACAGGGTCACTATTTACAGTAATAAAGTACCCTGGAATCCAAATTTCTTAAAATTCCTCAATTTTTTTTTTAGCACTTATAAAAAATACCTGATTTGAGCTTCTGGCTCTAAAAAAGGTATTGAAAACTTAAACTACAGAAAGACAATGCAGACTGTAGATATTTCCTTTCAGGTTTGGATTTAGGTTATGAATGCCTTTAATTCTAAAGCACCAGGAAGCTACTATGGCCCTCAATTTCCCCAGAGTTATAGGTACATTAGGACACTGTATAATTTTATAGGGGAAAAAAAAAGAGTACAGAATAAAAGGAAGAATGCTATATAAAGCAGGGACTAAGTTCTGGTTCCCAGAATTTCACTCAGTGTCATTCATACTCAATGCAGCACACACGTTATGAAGTACCTAGTAGGTAACATGACCTGTTCTCCCCAAATATAACCTTTGGGGTCAAGTTTGTCCCCTCAGAGAAACTTTGTTTCTGAAGTATAAACTATTCTGCCAAAACAAGAGAAAGGAATGAGGAAAATGTTTTTTATATTCCTCAAATTTTTTTTAAATGTTAAGGGAAAATAGAGCAAAATAGTTTATCTGTAAATGGATCAATGGTCACTTTTTTAAGCAGTTCCCCTTAATAGCTCAAATATGGTCAACATGGCTATTATAAAGTCTGATAATTTCCATAAGAATCTTCAGATTTTCTGTGAAAAGTAATGCCATCAAAAATTAATACATCTCTGGCTTTAGCAAAAAAAAAAAATCTGAAGCGCTTAAACTTAATAAGCAGTTTTAAAAATTACTTTACTTGAAATCCACATTCTCAGTTATATTAGATAGAATATGGAACCAGTATGAAATTTTCACCCATCTTTTAATTAAGTTCCCATAATATAACTAAAGAAGTTTACTGGCTGATCAAATCCTGTTTTTCCCTTATACATTATTTTTAAATTTATTTAAGGAATCTTTACCCCAACATGAGGCCCGAACCCAGGATGCTGACATTAAGAGCTGCCCGTGCTTCCAACTGAGCCAGCCAGGCGCCCTCCCTTGTACATTTTAAAAAGAGAAAACCTACCTTCTAAAATCCGCAATAAGAAAATTATATAGATGTGAGACAACACTAATGAAACAATGTCTCTTAAAAAAATAAACCAGTTTATGTCTAATAACAGGAAGACCTGCTTACCTGCAGGAAGCAAGCAGTTTCATAAAGCTGTTCTACAGTGCTGTCATTTATTGCCAAGTTACCCGTGTATGCGTAAGCTATTATTATCTGTAAGGTGGCTGCATCCACATTCCTCAGATGCACGTGTGTCTGTTTGCTTTCACTGAGTCCGCTCATGAACATGGCCCTACCGGGGGGAGAGAGAAAACAAAGCTTATCGATTTAGGGTAAAACCAACATAGACCCTAAGAATGAAAACTAGACGACATGGATGTTTATTTAGAGGATTTGCTAAAGAACATGTTATAGGGAAAGCTTTTGAGGGAGACAGCAAAAAAAAAGCATAATTCAGTGCCAAAGATATACCAGACTATTCTATTATGCCATTCTGAGTGAAAACATCAACATTCATTTACTCTTTATATTCATACAATGGAATACTATTCAGCAATGACAAGGAACTAAGTATTGGTACATACTACAACAGAGATGAACCTCCAAACCATGCTCAATGAAAGAAGCCAGACACAAAAGACGTTACAGGATTCCATCTATATGAAATGTCCCCACAAAAAAACAAATAGAGAAAGAGATTAGAAGCTACCCAGGACTATGGGTAAGAATGGTGACTGACTGTAAAAGGGCACAAAAGCGAGCGATATGTTTCAAATTAGATGGTAGAGATGGTTATGCATCTCTGTAAATATACTAAAATTCATTTAAAATGGGTGGATTTGGGGGCACCTGGGTGGCTCAATGGTTAGGCCTCTGCCTTCGGTTCAGGTCAAGATCTCAGGGTCCTGGGATTGATTCCCATCGGCTCTTTGCTTAGTGGGGAGCCTGCCTCCCCCCTCTCTCCGCCTGCCTCTCGGCTTACTTGTGATGTGATCTCTGTCAAATAAATAAAATCTTAAGATTTTTAAAAAATAAATGGGTGGATTTTGTGATATAATAAAGCTGTTAAAAATGTCATTCACTCAAATGATTTCCTAAAACTATACATGGTAGTTTCCTAAAAGTCTATTATAAACAGGAAAAGAACACCAAAAAAGCAACTGGTAGTGTAGAGAAAAAGAACACCCATTATAGGTGAGAGATGAAAAATCAATGCAAAGAATATTACTGCATGCATACAAGAGAAAAATCTATATGTGATCAAAAGTGGGTATCACAACAGCACTAGCTTTAGGCTCCTCAAGGACAAGTTGAGAAAGCCATCAACATGGATAAACTAGTGAATCAGGGCAGAACATGACCGTTTTTTCCAGGGGTATTAGGGCTCATGCAGGAGACTGGAAAGCAAGCTGGAAAGATGAGTGGCAGATCACAGCTTTTAAAGAGAGATGTAGGAGTCTGAGCCTTTTCTTTCAATGGAGAACACTGAAGGGTTTCACGCCTGGATTTATCAGCACGATAAAATGTATTCTAGGATGACTACTCTACTGACAGACCTCAAGGGCCAAAGTCTAGAGACAGGAAAACAGACTACGAGTCTACTGCAATCATCCACAACAGGAAGAAGAACGTGCTCCAGGCTGGCAGAAATGATACAAAAGCTATCACAATGAATCAAGATCCAGTGATTTTTCTGAACACAGGAAATGGAACAGAGTAGATAGGGAAGTAAAGCTATGTGTTTTCAAGTTAAGTGCTTGAAAAAATACTGCTAGTCCTTGAAAAAAAATTTTAAGGTCAATGAATTACAGGGTCAAATTAATCCTGGGGAAAAGGGGGGAGTTAAACTTTGGATACATTTAAGGTAAGGAAATAATACAATAATCAGTTAAGTAGTATTAATGAAACTCTGGAGAAGGTCAAGCATTAATACAATGGGCTATGAATTATTTACAAAGTGACATGTGTTAAAGGTGAGTAAGTTATCTGAGGGGGACAAAAAACTCAAAAGTGCACCCAGAATCCCAATGACCAACCTGAGGTAAAGTTCAGTTAGGATAAAAAAAGAAAAAAGGATGACAGAAGGCTGTCCTTCTTCCTCATTCTGAGCTACACCAGTGACTACCTAACTGCTTCTGTGGTGTGTGTTACCCTTGATTTCACATTTTGACACCCCACCTCTCTTGTCCTAAGTAGCATGGCACTGGGCTGTTGCTTCTTACTTCCTGATGAATCTTTCTTGATTTTGGCTCAGATCACGGTCCTAGGATTGTGGCCCGCACTGGGCTCCGCACTCCGGAGCGAGTCTGCTGGAGATTCTCTCTGCTCCCTCTACCCGCCACCCCCACCCCCCAGTGCTTGTGCTCACTCTCTCAAAAATCTTTAAAAGGAGAGAGCTAATAAGCCTAGGTACTGACTGAATCTATAACCTCCAATTTCTAATACCAACTAACAAAACCAATAGATCTGAAGAAGAAACGTTCACAATAATTCGGGGGGAGCTCTTAAACATAAAAATTCTGAAATTCTAACCCAGACCCACTGAATCAGAATTTCTAGGTTTGAAATCAAAGAATCTCTGTAGAAGCACTTGAGGAGTCTGATGATCAACCCAAGTTTTAGAACCACTGTTTGCAAATATGCTAAGCTTTCTAAGAAAATCAATGTCTGAAATTGCATGAAAAATCCACAGCTTAACCTGAAACAACTGCAGGCAAAGCAAAGATAATTAGTATTTGGGCTTCAGCTTCTGCAACCATCATGAGATGTGTTACATTAAGAAATGCAACATTTCTACACCTTCATGTATGTTAACCTTAAAAAGTCAAGTCCTGTCTACAGTTGTCACTAAAGAACAGCAGAAATTAACTTTCACTGCTGATTTCCACTTATGGCTACTAATATCTGTGACAAGATTATACTGGTCCGCATTAAACTCATCTTTATTCACCATGTCCCTTTCAGATATTAAATAAAAATTCAACCTAAGGGCAGCCCACAAATAAAAGAATTTCTATGCCTTCTATTCCTCTCATGAAATGCATAATAAAGAGAAACCTACCTAAAAAGATTAAAAGTTTCAGAAGATCATAAAAATGTAAAGTTACACTTTATTTACTTATTTGCTGTTACAAATAAATCAGTTTCTAAATTCTAAGGCACAGAGAACAATGTTATTAGTTACTAAATATTTAAATCTGGCAAGGAGTCTGGTAAGTCCACAAGGTTATCATAAATGATAACAATAACTAAGAATGAGAAAAACATTTTTGCAAAGGAAATAAAGTCCTTAACATGTCTGAAGAGCAAAAATGATCCTCTAAAAGTTATTATCAAGCCTACTTGCATCTATCAACAATGACTACTCTTTTCTAAATGTAGTGTTTTAAAATCCCAATGGTAAATAAAAATTATTCATTTTTCTTTCTTAATCTTTTTGCCTCCCCATAATTAAAACTTTACCTGAGTTAATTTCAACCAATTTCTTATATATTTAAACCTTTGTAAAAACTTCTTTCACCTGTCCTTTCCATGCAAGGAAGTAATTTGGCAAGCACTACCCCATTGGAATAGAAAAGTTAAGCAAAACATTAAGACATTTTTTTTTTAAACTTAAATGTTTAAAAGAATTCCTACCAAAACATTAAAATAAACTGACATTCTGCATTTGAAATTAAAAACCAAGGAAGATTAAAGTACTTACCTAAAATAAGAGCTACATGTTGCAAGAACCATCTTATGACAAGGGAATTCAGTGCCCTCAACAATTAACACTATGTCAGTAAACAACTGCTGTTCATAAAACAGTTTTAACTGTTCCAACAAGGACACAGCATATTCAGTATTGATCTGCCTCTCGTCTTGAGTGGACATGACTGTATTCCATTAATATCTCCCGGAACAGATTGGAAAAGTCAGTCTTACTGATGGAAGATCAAGTGAATGCTTCAGAAATAAAAAAAGGAGAAACTCTGCTTGCTGTTATCTGCAGCATTCAGAATCAAGACTGACACATTCGTTAATGAGTAAGTATCTTGTTATATGCTTAGAATCACTCCTAGGTCATCCTGTGTTAATTAGGTTCTTCAGGCCTTCAACACGGTCTGCAGCCGTCTTGCTCAAATTTGCAATTATTGTGCAGCTCATGAGTTAAAGAGAGTAACACACGAGGTAGATTTTGCAGTGACATCCTATGTTCTGCGAATCCTCTGGAGTAACTAAAAAAAAAAAAAAAAGGTCAGAGTATCTAGGCCAGTACATTTTTAGGATAAAATACTGAAAATGGCAGATTTATATATAAATTATATTTATTTGAAGTTCAACTACAGACACTACCATAAAAATAAACCATGACAAAAGGGACATTTTAAGGTCTATTAGATTTAAAATAAAAAAGACTGAAGAAAATTAATATTTATAGTTTTAAATTAACTTTTTGCCTTCTCTTCAAAATATAAACATCCAATTCTTAAGGAGCACATCAATAGGCACATATTTTTTAAGTTATTTAAAAATAAAGAATTTAAATTACCAGCAAAGCCAAATCTCCTAGTTATTTAATGGCAATAGAGGGACATAATTTAAGAGGAAAAAAAAAACGCACACCAAAAAAACCCCCTTTCTCTTGCACAGAGAATCTCATTTTCGGGATACAGTCTAAATGTATTAACAAAGGTTTTATACTTAATTTAAATTAAATTATATGGTAAATAGATTCCCTTAGTTTGTTTCCAAAGTATACACTATGTTTTTTATATGTGTAGTTCAGTCCAGTAAGGGAAGTATATGCAATATATCTTTGTACATCCTAGAAATCTAGGATTCTACCCTAGAAATCTTTCTGAGTATACAATTTTACTGGGGGGAAAAAACTTTTTTAAGCTAAACATGATAAAGAGACATGTGTTACTACATGGAAGACTCCATATTATACAAATATGAACACTCTCCAAAATGTGTAAATTTAATACAAATCCAATCTAAATCCTATCTGCAGAATATTCTTCTGGAAGAATGCACAGAAGTTGCCAAGATATTTGAGGGGAAGGGAGGGCAAGTTTTTCCTCATGATTTTTATCAAATATTAAAATATATTACAAATCTACAATAAGCCCAAGTAAATATAAGAAATTAGATAGGTTAAACACTGGCATTTTAAAATGAAAGATTCGCTTCTTTCAACAAATAATGTTGGAACAACTCACTAACCACCTGAAAGAAAAAAAAAAAAAACACAAAACACCCTAGGTTTTAGTTACATTGCATACCATTCATTAAAAGAAATTCCAGCTGAATTAAAATTTAAATTTTTACTTGGAAATCAGTAATTATAACATTTGGCAAAGGAGTTACAAATCAGGAAAAGAGGTAAAACCCATACAGAATAAATAAATAGCTAAAAACTATCACTTCTTTTCTATTGGATAATTCTTAGTTCCCATAACCAGAAAATCAAGTACTACTCACATGAAACCTATAAATAATACCGTGATTGGAACCACTAACACTTTTTCTCACGAAGTATCTCCCATATGTCAAAGAGAAGATTACGCTGTACTTCCTGCCAAACTATACTATTACACGAACTGCTAACTTGATATACACTGTCAAATTTCCAGCCAACTTAACTCTGAACGTAACTAAAACAGGTGCAAAGGCAGAGTGAGACTTTGGGTCATTTAAGGTAATGACTTTGCTCTTCCAGATCTCAAAGTTACACTATAAATCTAGTAATCTACTACTACAACCCCTAAGGCTAATAATACCTAAAATCACTGGCTATTTTTTTTAAAGATTTTATTTATTTATTTAACAGAGAGAGAGATTACAAGTAGGCAGAGAGGCAGGCAGAGAGAGAGAGAGGGAAGCAGGCCCCCCGCTGAGCAGAGAGCCCCATGCGGGGCTTGATTCCAGGACCCTGAGACCATGACCTGAGCCAAAGGCAGAGGCTTTAACCCACTGAGCCACCCAGGCGCCCCATCACTGGGTATTTTAACTTATCAATGATGCAAGATCCAGTGTTAGTAAGGGTGTGGGAAAATGAGTATTCTTACACAGGAGTGTAAGCCAATTCATACCTACAAGCCCTTTTCAAAACCCTTAGGGCTAGATATGTTCTGGAATTTAGAATTTTCCAGGTTTTATAGAGGTAATGTGGTATATATATTATGTATCACAGGACTCTCTCAAGAAGCCCACTGGAAAAAAAAAAAAAAAGTCCAGTGCAGCACTCCATAATTGAGCATATTACGATCTTTGCTGTGAGAAAGACGAACAGTATGAAAATACTAGAAACAGTCTCATGTTACTTCAGGTTGAGCTGTGTTAGTTTTCTCTTCAAACTTGATTTTAAGAGCTTTCTGAATTTCAGAACCGCAAGTGAATGACTACCGAAAGCATAATATCTGCCAAAGTAAATGTTTAATATCTCAATCTATTCTACCTCTAGAAATTTATCTGACAGAAATGCATGTATTGATAAACTGGAAGTCCTAACCCTAGCTGCAAGACCCAAAATTGTCCTCAACCATATTTAAATCAGGTGAGAGGAACTGGCACCAGGACCAGGATGGGTTTGAATCACACTGCTAGACCCCAGAATTCCTTGCAGACTAGCTGTACAGGCTCCCTCTGGTCATTTCTTTAACTGCACACTATGACTTGATTTTTTGTAGTGACTTGATTTTTTGCTGTGATTTTTTTTTAGGCCTCATCTAATTTGTTACGTCTGGGTTTTGCTAGATCTGATTTTTTTTTAAATCATACCCATGAAACCATACTAAAACAAGCAAAGTCTGCTTTTATAAAATTACACGGTGAGCCAAGTTTATGTAATCCTCATTATGACTGCTTTATGCACCCCTATTTCCCACCCTTTACTTTGTAACCTAAGGTTCATTTTCTCCCTGATAAGGTAATTTTTATTTATGATATCTTAATACTAAAATAGGCAGGGGGCACCTGGATAGCTTAGTAATTAAGCAGCTGCCTTCGGCTCAGGTCATGATCCCAGGGTCCTGGGATGGAGGCCTGCGTCAGGCTCCCTGCTCCTCCCTCTCCCATTCCCCTGCTTGTGTCCCCTCTCTAGCCGTCTGTCAAATACATAAAATCTTTTTAAAAAATTAAAAATAAAAATAAAATAGGCAGAAAAGGTGAGTAATTTAGATATCAAGTAATTAAGTTTAGTAATTTAAACAGATCTGTATCTTGTACAATTCAAAATAAAGCTGTCACTTCTGAGACTACAAACTTCAAAATATATTACTAAAAACATGAAAAGGTGCAAAGTTTAAAATGATCAACCGGGGTGCCAGTGGGTTAAGCCTCTGCCTTCGGCTCGGGTCATGATCTCAGGGTCCTGGGATCAAGTCCCAAGTTGGGCTCTCTGCTCAGTGGAGTGCCTGCTTCCCTCTCTCTCTCTGCCTGCCTCTTTGCCCACTTGTGATCTCTCTCTCTGTCAAATAAATAAATAAAATCTGTATGTATGTACGTACGTATGTGTGTGTGTGTGTATATATATATAAATAAAACAATCAACCGACAACCTTCAAATGCCCATAACATGACCAAATACTGTTAACAAGATACCTCCTCTCCCAAAAACAAAACTTGAAATCAATATCCTAAAAATATTAGATAAAGTCTGTACTATTAGCTATCAGTGATTTGACATATTTTATGAATTTTCCCTTTTTAATAAATATATCACACACCATTCTGTTATACCTAAAATTAGCTTCAAAGTAAGTCACGCATCTCTCTCTGTTATCTGCAGAAGTTAGCACCCACAGACTGATTCCCAGGAATCAAGAAATTATTTAATTTCCTATCACAAATTAATGATTACTTAAATTTAACTCAGCAAATGTTTACTGAGTATTCATTAAGTGCTGGTCATTGTACTGTAAGTACTCAGACTGAGAGCTGCCAACCACTAGAGCCCCCGAACACCACATGCATTTATTCTTACTATAGACTACAGCCCAAACCATGATTATCATTTTAAAAGTTTTAAAAACCAGTTATTCTAGACAAAAGCTAAAAAGGCAGCAGCAAATAGGTGAAACAAGTATAAGAAACGTTTTTCTTAAAGGAATTTTAAGAACTAAAAAGTGGAGAAAAAAAAAGAACTAAAAAGTGGAAAATATTTAGGAAAAGAAAAAAAAGAAGAAACGTTTTTCTTAAAATCTAGCTGTCTTGGGGCACCTGGGTGGCTCAGTCAGTTAAGCCTCTGCCTTTGGCTCAGGTCATGATCCCAGGGTCCTGGGATGGAGTCCTGCATTGTGCTCTCTGCTCGGCAGGAGCCTGCTTTTCCCTCTGCTTGTATTCTCTCTCTGATAAATAAAATCTTAAAAAACATACAAACCTAGCCATCTTGAAATTTCATTCCCAAATTTCTGATAACACAAGAACACGGAATTTTATTCACTATCAAAAGAAAAATTGCAATACAAGCAAAAGGAGCAAAGGAGGCAGCTAGCACTTGGCTGCACTACGAACACTGGTTCAACACTACAAAAAGAGGAAAAACTTATTGAAGACCATTTTTAAGCCTTCTGAATTTACATATGCAATGCTTATCTAATTTAGAAAAATAAACTTTTAAAAGGTATACTACTTTCTCCTCTTATCACAAGACAAAATATTCTAGAGAATATGCAAGCTCTAAAGTCTCTATCCCAAATGCTTAACTCTGTTGGTGTAGCCCCAAAGCAGCAAAAGACAGTATGTAAACAAATGGACACACTGTGTTTCAATAAAACTTATTTCCAAAAACAGGCTGCAGGCCACATACACCAATCCCTGCTTCAGACTGCTTCTTGATCAAATATTAAGAGCCTGTGATTAAAATGCATAACTCAAGTTGTTTTTCCTATAAGAATATTTTCCCTTTAGATTACAAAAACAGGGGAAAAGCACAAGCCTTAAATGCTTAAAAGTTGAATTAAATGTAAATCTTAATCTAACCTGTATATATTCTACTTTCAACTAAAATATTTTAAGAACTGCTACCTAATCATAAAACTTTTGCTTTCCCCACCAGTACTGCAGGTTCAATGGATTTCTGAAACACTTTCTCTTTTACACACTGTGAGTACCTTTTATTAAGGTTAAAAACATAAAGGATATTCCTCTACAAGATAATCTGTTGAAAAAAAAGAGAAAAAAATATTATAGAGTCAAAAACACAACCTATTTTCTATTTTATCAACTACAACAATAACACATACATTTGAAAAACAAAAGTTGTCTAAGAGACAATTTTTGTGTAAAGAGATATGCTTTAAAATCCTGTATTTTAAAGCTGGTCATTAGAATGTCAGAACATATTCCACAATGAAAAATGCCAACTAGAGTAAGAATTAAATGGGAGTTGTACAAATACAATATAATAAAATTCAGAATCTAATAAAGTGCAATGTACTTTGATATAAAAACTATGGATATTCTAATTTCTTTTTCTAAGTTATGGGCTCAATTTAATGTTTTTTACTGATCTGCTTGACGGCAAATAATAACAGCACTGAATAAGGTTAGATGCCATACAGGATGAGATCCTTTCTTCTATTCTCTACCCACTGACTTTCTGCAAAATATTAGGGGACAAAGTCCAACTTACTTTTATATCTAAGGGCTACCTATCAAAGTAGGAAACTTATAAGTTATGATTGAAGGAAAAAGAAAAAATTTGGGTTCCAATACATTTCTCTATTAAGTGAATTCCATCACACAAAATAGTTTCAAAACAAACACAGCTATTAGGTGATCAGGATTAAATCAGTCAACAATCCAGATTAATATATACAATTCTATTTAAAAATCTGAAACACCTCTTATGGGAACTTATTCCAACAGGTTTTCCTCAAATAATCAATGTGACTATAAAATAACAGTATTACAAAAAAGATGCTTAGGTCCACAGGCTTCAAAAGCCAATTATGCCCAAAACTGTTATCTACAAAGAAAATCTACACAAAGCAAATACTGCTAATCACAATTAAAGAATAGTAATAAAGTGTATATTTATTTTATAGATTCTGAACACTGATATTAAAGGAATACAAACCAAGATTAACTGGAGAAAGGAATGAAAGGTTGAAATTTAAAAAAATAATTCTACTCTTAAAATATTTCAGAGGTTGATGGCAGTGGGTTTTACTGTGGGGAGAGGTGTCTAATTTCACTTTGACACCTAGTTTTTAATCCCACAGGTGTATCATTTGTAGTATCCTTCCACCTAGCAGCTACAGAAACAGAAACAGAAGTAAAGCAAGCTTTTCCAGTGTTAACCAGGTAAAACCTGGAAGATCAAGGAAAGAAAAAAGTATTAAATAACAATGTAAAAATGAGATTGATCAGCAATTAACTGAGCTATATGAAATAAAAAGATGGGCAGGAGGTTGCCAAGAAGGACTGCACAGAAATTATACAAAGGATGAAGTAATGATAGAGAGGAAGGGCAGCTGATTGTAGGTCATCATCTGTATAAAGCACTTCCAATTGCACATTATTAACTTAGATGGTCCTGCATCTTTCAAAGCCACAAACACCAATACAGAAGATAGAAATCTTTTCTTGGGGCGCCTGGGTGGCTCAGTTGGTTAAGCGACTGCCTTCGGCTCAGGTCATGATCCCGGAGTCCCGGGATCGAGTCCCATATCGGACTCCCGGCTCTGCGGGAAGTCTGCTTCTCCCTCTGACCTTCTCCCCTCTCATTCTCAGTCTCTCTCTCTCTAATAAATAAATAAATAAATAATCTTAAAAAAAAAAAAA
>CM052806.1:53723486-53747805 GCA_028533885.1 Nasua narica
TGGGGCGCCTGGGTGGCTCAGTTGGTTAAGCGACTGCCTTCGGCTCAGGTCATGATCCCGGAGTCCCGGGATCGAGTCCCATATCGGACTCCCGGCTCTGCGGGAAGTCTGCTTCTCCCTCTGACCTTCTCCCCTCTCATTCTCAGTCTCTCTCTCTCTAATAAATAAATAAATAAATAATCTTAAAAAAAAAAAAAAAGAAATCTTTTCTTGAAAAGGATCCAAGGCATTCTGAATGTCAAGTTATTGCCAAAAAAATTAAGAGCATGAACTGTGGAGCTGTGAAAGCCCAATTCTTCAACTTACTAGTTGTGTGACCTTATGTAAATTAGTTACTTTCTGTGCCACAGCATGCTAATCTGTAAAATGGAAGACAAAAATAGAACTCTTCTCAATGAGTTGATTAAATGAATCATAAAGATCTTAGGACCAGTGCCTGACACATTATACTACTACATAAACATCTGCAGTTGTATTTATTTATGCACTCACTGGCTAGGCTTTTTGTGGCACTTTCCCAACACCTGAATCTCCACACCTGTACCAGGTCCAGGTGTCCCAATTACAAGGTCTCAGCACTCAAACACAGTCCTCTTTTTACCCTGGGTGAAAGGAATCTTAGACATTCATTCAAAGATTCAGGGAGTATTTTGATGGTACACACATGAAACAAACCCGCTCAACAAAGAGTAATCTTGAAAGGGCTGATGCCAGTGCAAGAAACACTCAAGGAGAACCAGGAAGCACCAGTGACAAAACATTGTTCTTATCAATGAAGTGACAGGTTTTTCCGTAGGGAGGACAAAATATTGGTGCCAGCAAGTTTGCTTTCAAGTTATCAAAACTATCCTAACAGCTGAGAATGTCTGGAAAAGTGCTCCATCTTTAGAATGACTGTCAACCACTACACAGAATTTTCTGGAGTTGTAACAAACATCAATTAAAAAACAAACACCCTGCCTTTTGAAGAATTTATCATGTTTGATAAATTTCAGTATAGCTTCCCCTACTCTAACCAAATTCAGACCTCAGGTCTATTCCTATGTTCTTCATTTCCAACCACACTGCAAAGTCTATAGGGTTCCATCAAGTAAATTCAGATCACAAGTGTTAGCTTCTGTACTACATTATGATTAATAAGTTATTAATCCTGAGTATAGTACATCCTTTTATTTTGTATATTGCTTTTCGTTTTTTCCTCAGCTCTGCAGTGACTTAAGAAAGCTAGAGAAGGGCGCCTGGGTGGCTCAGTTGGTTGAGCAACTGCCTTCGGCTCAGGTCATGATCCCGGAGTCCCGGGATCGAGTCCCATATCGGACTCCCAGCTCTGCGGGAAGTCTGCTTCTCCCTCTGACCTTCTCCCCTCTCATTCTCAGTCTCTCTCTCTCTAATAAATAAATAAAAAATCTTTAAAAAAAAGGAAAGCTAGAGAAATATAGACTAAAGCAAAACTGACCTAACATTCTCACTGGGATTTCATTTTCCACCAAGTCAATGATTTTTTTCAATCACAATAGCAGAAGAAAATACTTCCCAGATATTCAAACATACTAGTATGGTCATTAACTTTGACCATTATGATTATGACTACTAACGTTTCTCAGTTTCTTCCAAAAAAAAAAAGTAAACTGAGGAATATTTAGAATCCTTTGCCTACCATGGAAGCTACTGCATGTCACCACTTGTCAAGAGGTATGGAAGTGGAGCAAAGAAAGCCAAGAATTTTAAAAGCTTCTCTCATTAAATTACATTTTCTCCAAATGTACAACAATCCCTTCTTCTCACACTGAGGAAATCTAGGTACTGCAAATTCCTGGCAAGGGAATCAGGAGTAACCTTCAAATATTAAAAAATTCCTTGCAGTCAACCTGTCATTTCTTTTTTTTTTTTTTTAAGATTTTATTTATTTACTTGACAGACAGAGAGAGATGACAAGTAGGCAGAGAGGCAGGCAAAGGGAGAAGTGGAAGCAGGCTCCCCGCTGAGCAGAGAGCCCGATGCGGGGCTCGATCCCAGGACCCTGAGATCATGACCTGAGCCGAAGGCAGAGGCTTTAACCCACTGAGCCACCCAGGTGCCCCATTTATTTCTTTTTTTTTAAGATTTTATTTATTTATTTGAGAGAATGAAAGAGAGAGCATAAGAGGGGGAGGGCCAGAGAGAGAAGCAGACTCCCCACTAAGCAGGGAGCCCCATGCAGGACTGGATCTCGGGACTCCCAAGATCATGACCTGAGCAGAAGGCAGTCGCTTAACCAACTAAGCCACCCAGGTGCCCTCAACCTGTCATTTCTAATACTGAGTCATTCAAATATTACTTGTGCTATTCAAACTCCACAAAACTGAAAATGGTAAGACTGAGATACAATGAAGAAGTCTGACATTTTCATTCATATGTTTTATGACTGTAGGACAAATCCTTTTTCCGGGTCTTAGGAAGCTAGACAATGAGAAAAACAACTCTTGTCTAAACAAGTGTGTAAAATCTTTTGGCTTTTCAGACTACATTCAAACTCCTAGGAATTCAATGTTCAATGTTTGAATCTTATGGAATAGCTCATTATTTCCATGAAGTAGGAGAAAGAAAATCTACAGAATTGTGTGGACTTAGGAAGGATTTCACTGCTATTCCCACCCACCTTCTTATAGGCCCCATGAATAACTAAAGTTAACAGATTTTATTCTTCCTATGACAGCAAACAAAAAGGGGAGAAGAGTTACAACACTCTGAACCCTTCCTACAAAACTCCGTGTAGAGAAAATAGCAATACGTAGAAAAGTGTGGACTACAAGACATGCTCAGCAGAAACATCAGAATCCTTTATAGTTTACGGACAGACTTCGTGAGGATTTCAGGACCCAAACTAAAGGGGTTTTGATTAGCAGTAGACCAACGAAAGATGAAAGTGAAGAAGTAACCTTAACATGTTAGCAGCCAGATGAAAAGAACAGCAAAATTCCACATTACCAAGACTAGAAAACGGACGGGTTTGACTTTTCAATTTACTTTAGCTCAGGGGAAAAAAAAATCCTTCTAAAAAAACGTTACCAAAGGTTAACTAAAATAAGCCACAATCACAAGAGATTTGAAGTCCATTATTACCCAAATTCAGGCAAAAATTCAAAACTCAGAGGAAAGGAGAAAAAAATAATCCCACCCTGTTAATTAGCTGCCTCAATAGAAAAAAATATAATTTTGGTTAGACCACACTGCTGATAAGGTTTTGTTTCTGAATGCCTGAATGCTAAGTGAGCCAGACAGATTCATGTATAAACAACACGTGACCAGTCCTTGTACCCTACATTTTTATAAGGCTAAGTGATATAGAAGATAAACACTACATACAAACACGCCCTTTTAAAGTTAGTTTTACATTTTGGGTTTTCCATTTTCACTTCAAAGGACCAGAGTGGTAGCGGAGAATTTTAAGGGTCTGTAGCCCATGAAGTGTGTATTCATCCCTCTCCCTCTGAGGTCGCTGTAAAACAGGACCTTAGATCGCTAAACTGGAGGGGCGGGGGAAGGACGTTAACTCAGAATAACTGCTCAAAATCAAACCAAGGGATATTCTTATACTTCATGGTTTGTCAATTCATAGGGACAGAGAGGTGGGCGAGTTCAAATAAGTTAACGATTTCAAGAGTCTAAAGTAAACACGTATACAATTCTGTCTCAAAGGGCAGCTTCTGCTTTTTTAGAATCGCTAGATCATAATGGGATCTCTGTTAATCTACACATCTCTTGCTTACTTCAGATGTACTGGGAAAGAAAAAAAATGCAAGGAAGGGCTTGCCCTTCTCCGGCCCACCATCTCGAAAACCCGTGGCGAGGCGTTAAGGGAAACGGCTTCATTTTGGCAAGGGCGGGCGCCAGCAGGAGCCAGGGCGCCGCCCGGGAGACCCGCGGCCGCGAAGGCGCCCGGGGGGCCGGGGCCGGAAACGCCCCCGCGAGCGGCGCACCCCGCCGCGCCTGCCCCACACACCCGCCCGGCGCCGGGCTGCAGAGGGGCCGCCGCAGGGTGCGGAGGGCGGCGCCGACTGCCCGCGCCCCTCCCCCGCCCGCGGCGGAAGCGTCTCGGGTTTGAAAGATGCCGCCGCCGCCGCCGCCACCGCCCCCTGGCCCCCCCACCCGCCCGCGGAGCCACAAAGGGCCGAGCCCCCTCCCACCGCTGCCCTCCTTCCCCAATTCCTCCACAGGTCCTCGAGGGCTCCCCCCGCCCGCGCCTCCCTCTCGCCCGGCGCTGGCGACGCCTGCTCACCAGTGTCTCCAGGTCCGGCAGATTGGGATCCGGTGCGGCCGGCGGCACCGAAAACACTGGGCCCCTCGGGCGCGGCGGCGGGGGCGTGGCCCTCCCGTCCAGGCCAGGGCCGGGGTCTCGCCTCCGCCTCCCCCAAGGAAGCCTGGTGCTGCCGCCTCGTCTTCCTTCCGGCTTCCCCTCGCGCCCTCCCGCGGTCGGTCCGTCTTGCGCGGAAAGCAGCGTCCTCTGCGGGCGCCGCCGCACGCTCCTCACGGCCCGACCACCGCCAGACTCCTCCCCCGGGAGCCGCGCCGCCGGGCCGCGAGACGCCCGGCTCGCCGCTCCCGCCCCGCCCCTGCGGCGCGCGCTCGCCCCCTTCGCAGGCCCCTTCCGCGGCCCGGGAACGCGCGGCCAGCGGACCGTGAGCCAGCCTTCGCCAGGTTTCAATTCCCGCCGCTCGCGCCCAACCAGCGGCACAAGCGGCAGTTTTGCAGTTTCCCGGGTTCTCGAGACTCGCCCCCCCCCCCCGCCACCGTTCTCCCGCCCTTACCCTAGCTTCCCCCGCCCTTTCCTTTGCTGGATCCCACCGGAAAGCCAAAACAATTGGGTCCGCGCAAGCGCGAAAAAGGAAGCGGAAAAGGGGGGAAGGGAGGGGGCGGTGCGAGGTGACGCGGAGGCGCTTTTGGAGGGGTTTCCCGGAGAAGGTCAGCCGATGGCCCGCGGAGGGCGCGTGCGCGGCGAGGTGGTCGACCCCCGAAACGAGTGGCCCCGGGACGCTGGAGGTTTTAGTCTGGCCTGGCGAAGGGAGAGGCCCGAGAAATTCAGTGCTAGGAAACCCAGACACCAAAGCACCAAATTTTATGCCGTAGGTTTTTCTCCCCCCCCCCCCGAAATACAGAAATGTTCTGGCTGCGTCAGGAATTGCAAACGAGGAGGGCTAGACAACATCAGACCACGGGAAGAAAGGGAGACGTTGGGAGGATGACTGGGCTTTGTCTCTTCAGCCCCTGCTCCCCAAAATGCGCCTTCCACTTTCAGAGCAGGGTCGGCTTTCCCGATCTCATCTAGAAAGGCTTCTGTCCTGGTCTTTCAAGGCCAAGGAAAACCTCAAACCAGCACCTGAAAGAGCCCACATTTGGGGGGAGGAAACTGTTGTCAGGGTGCGAAGGGGAGCAGCTATATATGAATGCATCGGATAGGTTTGTGCTGCAATGCGGCGGCAACCTGCTCCCCCCACCCCACCCCCAGCAAGTTCCAAAGGAGCGCCTTCAGCTTCACAAGTTAAGCCTTTGTAGCAGCAGATGGCTGTGGCCCACGCTGGTTTGGTTAAGTTGGTACAGCTTGCTAGCAAGCAGAAAGTTGTAGATTTGCTCTCTCATTTGATAGAAGTTATTCATGGATGCAAAATTGTCAGGAATGCCCACACAGACTTCACCTATCTTTGTAATTTACACTCTGGGCACAAACCCAATCTGGAATATGTACATGACTAATTATAAACTAAAAGTCTTTAGTTACCAAAGAACCTCTTCCTGTAGGCTAGGTTAGATCAACTGAATGCACGCCAAGATGTGTGTATTTGGGAACATTGGTAAAGGATTTTACAGTAGTTTAGAAAATAGATTCATTCAACAAATCTTTATTGAGTGCCAGGTATGCTATCATTCTGCTTAGTGTGATTAAATGCTTAAGTGTTTTGATATTAAACAGCAAAGAAGCTATATAAAAGATTCAGTCATTTAACACATTTGAGCACCTACCCTGTGCCAGATTAGACCCTGAAGATGCAAAGTCTGAAAAAGAAGGCACAAACCACAAATGATACCTTTCCTAAGAGTTTGTGTTTTGGCTCCTGCATGGTGCAGTGGGTTGACTGACCAGCTCTTCCGGGCTTTGGTCATGATCTCAAGATGTAGCCCGCATAGTGCGGGCTGAGCCTGGAGTTGGCTTGGGATTCTCTCTCCCTCTCCCTTTGCCCCTCTTGCTTGTGTGTGCTCATTCTCTCTCTCTCTGACATAAATAAATAAAATATTTTTAAAAATAAAAAAAAAATTTTAATAAATAAATAAATAAATAAATAAATAGGGGCACCTGGTGGCTCAGTCGTTAAGTGTCTGCCTTCGGCTCAGGTCATGATCCCAGGGTCCTAAGATCTATCCCCTCATCAGGTTCCTGGGATCGCGCTTCTCCCTCTCCCACTCCCCCATCTGCTTGTATTCCCTCTCTTGCTGTCTCTTTCTCTGTCAAATAAATAAAAATCTTTTAAAAATAAATAAAGTTGAAAGATAAAATAAATAAAATCTTTTAAAAAGAACAAAAGAGGACGCCTGGGTGGCTCAGTGTGTTAAAGCCTCTGCCTTCGGCTCGGGTCATGGTCTCAGGATCCTGGGATGGAGCCCCATGTTGGGCTCTCTGCTCCGCGGGGAGCCTGCTTCCTGGCACTTCCCCCCCCCATACCTCTGCCTGCTTGTGATCCCTCTCTGTCAAATAAATAAATAAAATCTTTAAAAAAAAAAAGAACAAAAGTGATTGTGTTTCATCTTGTAGACAAAAGAGCCATTTATGATTTTTAAGGAGAATATCTTGATAAGATTTTAGAAAAATAATTCTGAAGCATGATGGGATAATCGGACTGGAAGTGGGGAAACTAGTTATGAAGCTGGTAAAATAGCCCAGATAGGAGATGGAGAGAGTGTCCAAACTAATTTAGTGGCAGTGAAATAATGAAGCAGAGATGGATTTGAAACTAGCTAGATGGAGCCCCTGGGTGGCCAGGATTAAGCACCAGTCAGTTAAGCATCCACCTTTAGCTCAGGTCACCATCTCAGGGTCCTGGGATTGAGCCTCAAGTCCAGCTCCCTGCCCAGTAAGGACTCTGCTTCTCTCCCTTCCTCTGCCCCTCCACCCCGCTGTGCATGTTCTCTCTCTCTCTCTCTCTCTCAGGTAAATAAATAAATCGTAATTTAAAAAAAGAAAGAAAAAAAGAAACTAGCTAGATAAAATAAGCAAGACTTGGTTACTAAGAGGATAAAGGAAAATAAGTGAGGGATGGCTGAGTTTTCTAGATGGGGTGATTAAACAGTAATGTCAGTCACTTCAGGAAGAGTAGATAATTGTGAGGATGAAGGAGAAGACTAAAAAGGTGCCATTTTAATAGCTGTATAGTTAGGAATGCATTTGACTGCAAGTAAAAAAAAAAAATTCCATTGAATTGACTTAAGTTAACAACTATTTGGTTACCTAAGTCTGTAAGTAGTCAGTTACCCTGGTTTCAACAGCTCAAAAACAGCAGAGCTACAATTTCTGTGATTCTTAGTATATGTGCTGCCGAAGCGAGCACAATTTCTGTGATTCTTTTGACATTTCTCTGGTTGCAGGATGCCACAGCAGTTCTAGCCTCATACCTTTATTGAAGGCAGGAAGATGGGGAAAGGAGTGGCCTCAGCCATCTATGCTTATTTTTATTTTTTCAAAAAGTAGAAGCCTTCGGGCGCCTGGGTGGCTCAGTTGGTTAAGCGACCGCCTTTGGCTAGGGTCGTGATCCTGGAGTCCTGGGATGGAGTCCCATATCTCCCCCTGCTGAGCGGGGAGCCCGCTTCTCCCTCTGACCTCTCCCATCTCATGTTCTCTCTCTCTCTCTCTCTCAAATAAATAAATAAAATATTTTTTTAAAAAAAGTAGAAGCCTTCTCAAGACAGTACCTCATACCCCCAACTCAGCAGACTTCCTATGCATCTCAATTTCTAGAACTATAATTTGGCCAAATGCAGCTATGAAGACCTAAGTTTTTCTAAGCTCTAATTCAAAGTTATAAGGCAGAAAAGCATTGGGAATGGATGCTGGGTCAAACAGCAGTCTGCTAGCTCATTTATACTTAAAGCATCAGTTTTAACATTTAAAACACTAAGATCTGGGGCCCTTGACTGGCTCAATTGGTAGAGCATGTGACTCTTGATTTCAGGGTCATGAGTTCAAGCCCCACATTGAGCATGGAGCCCTCTTAATAAATAAATAAAATTATTTAAAACAAACAAACATGAGAGCTAGTAGGCTGGATTGAGGCTAGAAGTCCAGTCTTTTCGTTGTTTTAACTAGAAGAAGAACAGGTTGAACATTTTATCCTTAAATATTTCTATTTTTTGGCTATTTTTTTCCTCAAGGTTGCCATCCCCTTTAAAAGCCTCAGAGGGGATTTGAGCAAGAAGAAGGGGCAGGGGCACCTGGGTGGCTCAGTCGGTTAGGCATCCAACTCTTGATTTCCACTTAGGTCATGATCTCAGGGTCATAAAAAGAGCCCCACAGTGGGCCCACATTCAGCAAGGAGTCTGCTTGAAATTGTCTCTCTCCCTCTCCCCTCCACCCTCACTCTCTCACACACTCTGAAATAAATAGATAAATCTTATAAAAGGGTGGGGAGGGCGGCTTGCTGCAGAGGAGGCTGATTCCTTGTTTAGCTTTCTGTCTATAGCTGCTATTATAGAACAATTATAATGTGCTTGGCATAATTAGCATCAACACCACCTTCTTTTTTTTTTTACAGATCCTGCCCCTCAGCATGGAAGCTGAACAATCACAACTAGTTAACAGTGTCTAATTTAGGGAGATCATAAATCAGTATTTTCTAGCAATTACATTAACTTTTCTGGAATGTACAGCAGCGTGATCTATATCCAAAACTAGGCATATGACATTGTTTCAAGCTCTCCTTTTCAGTTAACAAGGCATTTTCTTTAAATTAAATGCCAAAAGACACAAAACAGTATCTTCCTAAGACTGCATTTGAAACATTGTCATGATTCTAGAAAAGAAAACAAATATTTCTTGAAAAAGTAAAAATGCAATTATAAATTTTCTAAATGTGAGTCTTCTGTGCGTAACCATTTTTTTTTAAAGATTTTATTTATTTATTTGAGAGACAGAGAAAGTGAGAGAGAGCACGAGAGGAGAGAAGGTCAGAGGAAGAAGCAGACTCCCCGTGGAGCTGGGAGCCTGATGCGGGACTCGATCCCGGAACTCAAGGATCATGACTTGAGCTGAAGGCAGTTGCTCAACCAACTGAGCCACCCAGGCGCCCTGTGCATAACCATTTCTGAATGTTATAAATCATAATCATTTAAGATGATAAGATAATCTAAAACATTATTGTTAATTTTAACATTGTAACCTATTTAAAAATTTTGAATTTGGGGAAGAAGTTCTCAGGGCCATCTCTGAAGAGGACAGTGCATTCCAGAGCTATCATGCAATATAACCTCTCCATCTTGTTTCTCTGTAATAATACAGAGAAATCTAGTCAAAATGGACGTCATTATTATGGGGTAGAACAACGGAGGTCTCTGTGGTAACAGAACAGTTCTATATCTTGATTGTGGTGTAATCACAAATTGATATATACAATAACATTTAATAGAACTATTTATAATACCTACTTAAACCTATGTGCAGGGGCACCTGGGTAGTTCAGTGGGTCAAAGCCTCTGCCTTTGGCTCAGGTCATGATCTCAGGGTCCTGAGATCGAGCCCCACATCGGGCTCTCTGCTCAGCAGAGCTCAGCTCTCTGCCTGCCTCTTTGCCTACTTGTGATCTCTCTCTGTCAAATAAATAAATAAAATCTTTAAAAAAAACAACTAAGTGCATACAAAGGTGATAAAATCTGAGTAAGGTCTGTAGTCTAGTTAATTTCACGGTGCCAATGTCAATCTCCTACTTTTGATAATGTACATAGTTATATAAAATGTTACCACTGGGGGAACCTAGGTGATTAGTACACAGGAACTCTGTTAATATTTCTACAACTTCTTCTGAGTCTATAATTACTTTAAGATAAAAAGTTTTTAAAAGTGGATACCATTCATTCAACAAAGATTTATTTCAGTGCCTCAGGGTACAGAGATAAAAGACTCATGGAGAAATGATAGACGAAAAGACCCAAGCAAACCAACAGTGAGATAAATTCTATGAAAGCAATATGCTTTCAATATATGAAAGCAATGTGTATTATGAGAGTCCATCAGAAGAACAAGCAAGTCAAGAAAGGCTTCTCAGAAAAAGTGGAGCAAGGCAGATGGAAAAAGAAGGGATCAAGCAGAGGAACAGCATGGGTCAAGACATAGAGGTTTAAATGAGCTCTGATAGGTTTCACTATGACATATTTTTATTGCACACAGCACTTTTTATCTCATGGCCCTTATGATGATTGTAACTAAATGTTTGAGGTTTTTTAAAAGATTTTATTCATTTATTTGACAGAAGTGTGAACACAAGCAGGGGGAACAGCATGCAGAAGGAGAGGGAGAAGCAGGCTCCCCGCTGAGCAAGGAGCCAGACTCAGGGCTCTATCCCAGGACCCTGGGATCTTGACCTGAGAGCCAAAGGCAGATGCTTAACTGACTGAGCCGCCCAGGCGCCTCGTAACTAAATGTTTTGATACTGTAAGCTCCATGAAGGCAGAAAGTACTTTTATATCTTGTTGACCCTCCAGTGCCTCACACAGTTCTTGTCTAGGCATGCATAACTATTTGTTAAATGAATGAGGTCATTGGCCATGACTGAAACACGGAGTAAATGTGGGGGAATGACAGGATATCTAGAGAGGAAAGCAAGAGATAGATATAGATCATGAAGGGTCTTGCATGTTATATTTGGACCCTATCCTAAAGGAAATGGAAAACTATCAGCAAAGGATGATTTCTTTTGTGTTATAGAAAGTTAATATGAAGGGTTGTATACATGATGCAAAATGTAGCAATGTTCCAAAAAGTCAAAATGCTACTTGAGTAGTTTGTGTGTTACCAGAGGAAAGCAAGGTAGGCTGTTAATAATTGCAAGTCCCACTCCAGGGATTATATGTCTACCAGCCTCTGGATGTCCAAGGACTTTGTTTTGCACCACTAATAATAATAATAATAACAACAACAACAACAGCTAACTCTTGCTGGATGAGTACTTTATACATATTAACTTATTTAGTCCTTACAACAACTCCATGAGTTTGCTATTGTCTCCACTTTACAGTTGAAGTGACTGAGGCACAGAGAGGTTAATTAACTCACTCTAGATCATACTACTAATACATTAGCAGAGTTAGGATTAAAAACTAGGCAGTCTGTGATGTACCCTGGGGAAAAGAATATATTATATGTTAATTAAAAAAATAAGTTTAAAAAAAAAAAAAAAAAGCTAGGCAGTCTGACGGGACCTGGATGGCTCAGTTGGTTAAGCATCTGCATTCTGCTCAGGTCATGATCTCAAGGTCCTGGGAGCAAGCCCGGCGTGGAGCCCCAGGTAGGGATCCCTGCTCAGCAGGGAGTCTACTTCTCCCTCTCCCTGTGTCCACCCCCCACCCCAGCTGTAGTTTCTCTCTCTTTCTCCCTCTGTCTCAAATAAATAAAATCTTTTTAGAAAATAAAAATAAAAAATCTAGGCTATCTGGCTCCAGAGTCTATCCATGATCTTTACTCTGTTTTTTGGCCTTCTTTCCTCCTAGCCAATTGTATCCTTGTTTCACTTCATTATTAGGAACTACCACATTTTCTCAGCAGTATGAATAGGAAGGAAGAAGAAGTGATATTTCTTTTCTTTTCTCTTCTCTTGGGTTATCAGATAAAAATATTTCCCAAAATGCTCAGCAAAGTTCCTCTCACATCTTCTTGGCAGGAAAATGAGATTGCTGTAATTGGTTTCCAGTCATTGGTTGGGTTAGAAGGGGAAAAGTCCCACATTCTCTGAGCACATTGCTTTTCTTTATCTGGACAAAATCAGGGTTCACTTAGCAAGGAAAAAGTGTTTAAGCCTACTGGTAAGACCACCAACAATGACTGCTGCAAACACAATCAACCCATGAGACCAATGCAGTCAATGAGAGTGTCCTTCAGGAAGAGCACTGAGCTGGATTCTATCTTTAAGCATCCATTCAGTAGCTGTGTCATCCTGGTGAGTTATTTAACCTCTCTGAACCTATTTCTTCACAAAAAACTTGCACATACTATACCTTAGGATTGTACAAGGATTCCAGATAACATAAATAAAGTGCCTAGCACACTATCATTTAATAAGTCACACTTGTTAAAATTATGTTCTTTTCCACATGTTAAATATAAAATTACCATATGATCTGCCAATTCCACTTCCAGGTATATACCCAAAAGAACTGGAAGCAGGGACACAAGCAAATATTTTACACTCATGTACATAAAGGCATTATTCACAATAGCCAAAAGGCAAAAACAAATGTCTATCAATGGATGAATAAACAAAATGTCATAAAATATATTGGAATATTATGCATACATATAACATTAGAATATTATTGCAATGGAATAGAATTTTATTCAGTCTTTTAAAAAAAGGAAACTGGCTAAAACTAACAAGTCAGGAAATGACAGATGTTGGTGAGGATGTGGAGAAAGGGGAACCCTCCTACGCGGTTGGTAGGAATGCAAGCTGGTGCAGCCACTCTGGAAAACAGTATGGACGTTCCTCAAAAAGTTGGAAATGGAGCTACCCTGTGATCCAGCAATTATATTACTGGGTATTTACCCCAAAGACACAAATGTAGTGATCAGAAGGGGCACATGCACCTCCATGTTTACAGCAGCAATTTCCACAATAGCCAAACTATGTTAAGAGCCTAGATGTCCATCGGCAGATGAAGGGATAAAGAAGATGCGGTATATATACACACAATGGAATATTATGCAGCCATTAAAAACGAAATCTTGCCAGTTGCAATGATGTGAATGGAACTAGAGGGTATTATGCTAAGTGAAATAAGTCAATCAGAGAAAGACAATTATCATATGATCTCACTGATATGTGGAAATTGAGAAACAAGCTAGAGGATCATGGGGAAAGAGAGAAAAAACTGAAATGGGATGAAACCAGAGAGGGAGATCCCATAAGAGACTTGTAATCTCAGGAAACAAACTGAGAGTTGCTGGAGGGGAGTGTGGTGAGAGGGATGGGGTGGCTGGGTAATGGACATTGGGGAGGGTATGTGCTATTGTGAGTGCTGTGAATTGTGTAAGACTAATGATTCACAGACTTTTACCCCTGAAACAAATAATATGTGTGTGTGTGTGTGTGTGTAGAGAGAGAGAGAGAGAGAGAGAGAGAACTCTGACACCTATTACAATATGGAAGAACCTAGAAGACATCATGCTCTGAAATAAGCTAGACACTAATGGGCAAACATTATATAATCCCATTTACATGAGGTATAAAGAGCAGTCAAATTCTTAGAAACAGAAAAGTAGAATGATGGCTGTCAGGGGCTGGTGGGAGGGAAGAGTGAGGTTCTTATTTAATGGATAGAGAGTTTCCGTTTGGGATGATAAAAAAGTTCTGGATATGGATAGAGGTGATGGTTGCACCAAACTGTGAATGTACTTAATGCCACAGGATTGTATGCTTAAAAAGGTTAAAATGACAAATTTCATGTTATGTATTTTTACTCCAAAAAAGTTAAAAAGAAAACATTGAAAAGAGGCCTGGTTTTATCACTTAGCAGATCTGTCATCTGGGGCAAATTATCTAACCTACTCAAGCCTCAGTTTCCTTATCTATAGAATGGGAAAAATAATAATAGTGTCTACTTCCTGGGTCTATTGTGGAGTTAAAACAAGATAACTTGATAAAGTACTACCACGTCTTGTTTTATTCTTCCTAGCTTAAAAGGCAAATATTCTAATCCTAAAACTCATGGGAGTCCTTAGTACTTTATTTAGCAAAATTGTTACTATCACTGTGGGAGAGACAAAATGTGCATCTTTAATTTGGCTGGATCATATGGTAGGAGTATGTTTAGTTTTATAAGAAACTGCCACACTGTCCTCCAAAGCAGCTGTACCATTTTGCATTCCCACCAGGGATGAACAAGAATTCCTGTTGTTCCACATTCTCTCCAGCCTTTGGTGTTGTCAGTGTTCAGGCTTTTGACCATTCTAACAGGCATATAGTAGTATCTCATTGTTGTTGCAATTTGCAGTTCCTTAATGACATAATGATGTAAAGCATATTTTCACATTTTATTTGCTATCTGTATATCTTCTTTAGTGAGGTAATTATTAAAGTCTGTAGGCTAATCAGAGAAATACAAATCAAAACCACAGTGAGCTACCACCTCACACCAGTCAGAATGGCTAAAATTAGCAAGTCAGGAAACGACAGGTGTTGGCGAGGATGCAAAGAAAGGGGAACCCTCCTACACTGTTGGTGGGAATGCGAGCTGGTACAATCACTCTGGAAAACAGTATGGAGGTTCCTCAAAAAGTTGAAAATAGAGCTACCCTATGACCCAGCAATCGCACTACGGGGTATTTACCCTGAAGATACAAACGTAGTGATCCTAAGGGGCATGTGCACCCGAATATTTATAGCAGTAATGTCCAAAATAGCCAAACTATGGAAAGAACCTAGATGTCCATCAACAGATGAATGGATAAAGAAGATGTGGCATATATATACAATGGAATACTATGCAACCATCAAGAGAAGCGAAATCTTGCCATTTGCAACGAAGTGGATGGAACTAGAGAGTATTATGCTAAGCGAAATAAGTCAGAGAAAGACAAATATCATATGATCTCTCTTATATGAAGAATTTGAGAGCCAGGGTGGGGAGTCATGAGGTGGTGGGGGAGGAAAATGAAATAAGATGGGATCCGGAAGAAGAAAAACCATAAAAGACTCCTAAACTCAGGAAACAAACTGAGGGTGGCTGGGGGAAGGGGGGTAGGGATAGGGTGGCTGGGTTATGGACATTGGGGAGGGTATGTGCTATGGTGAGTGCTGTGAAATGTGTAAGCCTGATGATTCACAGACATGTACCCTAGGGCAAAAAATACATTATATGTTAATTAAAACAAAAGTCTGTAGCCTATTTTTTAACTAGGAGGTTAGTTTTCTTAGTGTTAAGAGTTCTTTGTATATTTTGGTAACAGTTCCTTATCAGATATGTTTTTTGCAGATATTTCCTCCCAGTCTGCTTGTCTTTTCATTCACATGATGGTGTCTTTCACAGAGTTTTTAATTTTAATGAAGTCCTAAAATTTTTTAATGAAGTCTAAATTTTTTTTAAGATTTTATTTATTTATTTGAGAGACAGAGAAAGTGAGAGAGAGCATGAGAGGAGAGAAGGTTAGAGGAAGAAGCAGACTCCCCATAGAGCTGGGAGCCTGATGCAGGACTCGATCCTGGAACTCAAGGATCATGACTTGAGCCGAAGGCAGTGGCTCAACCAACTGAGCCACCCAGGCACCCTGAAGTCTAAAATTTTAATGGAGTTTATTAATTCCTTCTTACATAGGTTGCATCATTGGTATTGTATCTAAAAAGTCATCACTGGGGCGCCTGGGTGGCTCTGCCTTCAGCTTGGGTCCTGGTCTCAGGGTCCTGGGATCAAGCCCTGAATCCCGCTCTCTGCTCAGCGGGGAGCCTGCTTCCCTCTCTCCCTCTGCCTGCCTTTCTGTCAACTTGTGATCTCTTTCTCTGTCAAATAAATAAATAAAAATCTTTTTAAAAATAAAAATAAATAAATAAATAAATAGTCATCGCCATATCTTTTTGTGCTATCTTTTAGGAGTTTTATAGTCCTTTGCATTTATATTTAAGTGTATGGTCTATTTTAAGTTAATGTTTGTGAAGGGTGTAAGGTCTGTGTCTAGATTCATTGGCAAGTAGATGTCAAGTTGTTCCAGGATCATTTGTTGAAAAGACTATCTTTGCTCCATTGTATTGTCTTTGCACCTTTTTCAAAGATTAGTTAACTGTATTTATGTGGGTATACTTGTGGGCTCTCTATTCTGTTCCATTGATCTTTTCGTCTATTTGTCTGTCAATACCACAGTGTCTTGATTACTGTAGCTTTATAAATAAATCTTGGAGTAAGGTAATGTCAGTTCTCTAACTTTGTTGTCCTCCTTCAGTGTCAGGCTGACTATTCTGGGTCTTTCCCTTTCCAGATGAACTTAAGGATCAGTTTGTAGGTATCCGTGAAATAACTTGCTAGGATTTTGACTGGACCTATAAATCAAGTTTGAAAGAACGAACATCTTGACAATATTAAGTCTTCTAACCCCTAAACACAGAACTTCTCTCCATTAATTTAGTTATTTGATATCTTTCATTAGAGTTTTGTAGTTTTGTACATATTTTGTCAGATTTATATGTATTTCATTTTGGGAAATTGCCCATATAAATGGTAGTGTGTTTTTAATTTCAAAGTGAACTTTTTTATTGCTGGTAAATGTGAAAGTGATTGGCTCTTGTATAATAATTTTCTATCCTCAAGCTTGCTATAATCACTTATTAGTTCCAGGAGTTTCCATGTCCATTCTTTCATATTTTCTACATGGAAGATCATGTCATCTACAAACAAAGACAGTTGTGTTTCCTCCTTCCAATTTAGTATATTTTTAATTTACTTTTCTTATTTTATTGCTTAGCTAGGACTTCCAGCATGACATTGAAAAGTGGTGGTGAGGGACACCTGGGTGGCTCAGTCAGTTAAATGCCTGATTCTTGATTTGGGCTCAGGTCATGATCTCAGGGGCTTGAGAGCGAGTGAGAAGGGATATCCTTGCTTTATAGGGTATTAGTGGGAAAGCTTCAAGTTTCTCACCATTATGTATAATGTTCCATGTGTGTTTGAACAGACTGTGGATTCCTGTTGTTGAACAAAGTAGTCTATAGTTATCCATTTTATTCAGGTGATTGATGGTGTTGTTGAGTTTATCTGTGTTCTTACTGATTTTCTGTCTGCTGGATTTGTCCATTTCTGCCAGGGGGTATTGAAGTCTCCAATTATAACAGTGGATTCATCTATTTCTCCTTAGAGTTCTATTAGTTTTTGCCTCACACAGTTTGATATTTTGCTGTTACAAACATACATGTTAAGGATGGTTTGTCTTTTATCATTATGTAATGCCCCTCTGTATCCCTGATCACTTTTCTTTTTTTTTTTTTTTAAAGATTTTTTTTTAATTTATTTATTAGAGAGAGAGACTGAGAATGAGAGGAGAGAAGGTCAGAGGGAGAAGCAGACCTCCCGCAGAGCCGGGAGTCTGATATGGGACTCGATCCCGGCACTCCGGGATCATGACCTGAGCCGAAGACAGTCGCTCAACCAACTGAGCCACCCAGGCGCCCCCCTGATCACTTTTCTTTCTCTGAAGTCTACTGTATCTGAAATATGGCTATTCTCACTTGCTTTTGATTGGTGTTAGTATGGTGTGTCTTTTCTCCATCCATTTACTCTTAATCTCTATGTGTCTTTATATTTAAAGTCAGTTTCTTAAAGACAACTCATAGTTGAGTCTTATTTTTTTGATCCACTATAACTTGCATCTTTTAATTGATGCATTGAGATCACCAACAAAGTGATTACTGATATAGTTGAATTAATATCTACCACATACATTACTATTTTATATTTTTTCTTAAAGATTTTATTTATTTATCTGTCAGAGAGAGAGAGACAGAAAAAGAGCACAAGCAGGGCAAGTGGCAGGTAGAGGGAGAAGCAGGCTCCCGCCTGAGCAAGGAGCCTGATACGGAACTTGATCCCAGGACAGTGGGATCATGACCTGAGCCAAAGACAGACAATAAACCAACTGAGCCACCCAGGCATCCACTGTTTTCTACTTCTTGCCCTTGTTCTTTGTCCCTATGTTTGTCTTCCACTCTTTTCTGTTGGTTTTCATCAACTATTTTATATGATTCCATTTTCTCTTTTTCCTTAGCATATCAGTTGTACTTCTGTTTTCACTCTTTTTGGTGGCTGCCTCACAAGTTGTTATATACTTTTACAACTAATCCAAGTCCACTTTCAAATAATTCTGCTTCTTTGGTAGTGCGAGTACTTTATAATAACAAACTATTCCTAATTCCTACTTACTGTCCCTTTTATCATTGCTATCATTCTATTTATACATATGCACATAAATGTGTGTACATATATACACACATAAACACACATACTTGAATACACTGCTGCTATTATTTTTTAAGAATTATTTATTTTAGGGGCGCCTGGGTGGCTCAGTGGGTTAAGGCCTCTGCCTTCGGCTGAGGTCATGATCTCAGGGTCCTGGGATCAAGCTCCACATCAGGCTCTCTGCTCACCGGGGAGCCTGCTTCCCTTCTCTCTCTGCCTGCCTCTGTCTACTTGTGATCTCTCTCTGTCAAATAAATAAAATAAATCTTTTTTTAAAAAAAGAATTATTTATTTTAGAGAGCGGGGAGGGGCAGAGGGAGAGAGAGAATCTCAAGCAAACTCCAGGCCCAGTGTGGAGCCCCACAGGCGCTTGATCTCACAATAGTGAGATTACAACCTGAGCGGAAACCAAGAGTCCGATGCTTTACCAACCGTGCCATCCAGGCGCCCCTTGTTATTATTATTTTGAATAAACTATTATCTGTTAGATCAATTAAGAATAAGAAAATTAGAGTTTTTACTTTACTTTCACATATTCCTTCTCTGATAATCTTCCTTCCTTTCTTTTTTTATTTTAAGGCTTTATTTACTTGAGAGAGAGAGAAATACAGCAAGCGCCTGGGGGAGGCAGAGGGAGAGGAAAAAAGAATCTTTTTTTTTTTTAAGATTTTATTTCTTCATTTGAGAGAGAGAGAGAGAGAAAATAAGTAGGGGAGAGGTAGAGGGAAAGGGAGAAGCAGGCTCCCTGCTGAGCAGAGCCCAATGCAGTGTTTGATCCCAGGATCCCAGGATCCTGACGAGACTGAAAGGCAGATTCTTTTTTTTTTTTTTTTAAGATTTTATTTATTTATTTGATAGAGAGAGAGATCACAAGTAGGCAGAGAAGCAGAGAGAGAGAGGAGGAAGCAGTCTCCCCACTGAGCAGAGAGCCCAATGCGGGGTTTGATCCCAGGACCCTGAGATCATGATCTGAGCCCAAGGCAGAGGCTTTAACCCACTGAGCCACCCAGGCACCCCCCAAAGGCAGATTCTTAACGGACTGAGACACCCAGGTGCCCCGGGGAGAATCTTGAGCACAGTCCTCGCTGAGTGCAGAGCCCATGTCGGGGCTCAGTCTCACAATCCTGATACCATGACCTGAGCCAAAATCAAGTCGGATGCCTAATCAACTGAGCCACCCAGGAGCCCTGAGCTTCCTTTCGTTATATGGATCCAAATTTTCCACCTATATCATTTTCCGTCTCTCTAAAAACTTTTAACATTTCTTGCAAGGCAGGCCAACTAACAACAAATTCCCTCTATTTTTATCCATGAAAGTCATTGTTTTCCTTCACTTTGGAAGGATAATTTTGTGGGGTACAGATTTCTAGGTTGGTGGAATTTTTTTTCTCTCAACACTTTAAATATTTCATTCCACTCTCTTCTTGCTTCCATGGATTCTGAGAAGTTGGATATAATCGTTAGCTTTACATGTGTATCATTAAGGTGTTTTTCTCCTCTGTCTTCTTTCAAGATTTTTTTTTTTTTTTTTTTGAGGGAAAGAGATAAAGAGCATGAGCAGGGAAAGAGGCAGAGGGAGAGGGAGAAGAAGACACCCTACTGAGCAGGGAGCCCGAGGTGGGGCTTGATCCCAGGACCATCCCAGGACCCCCGGATCATGACCCAAACTGAAGGGAGACGCTTAACTGATGAGCCACCCAGGCTCCCTGGCATATCATTTTCTAAGTACAGAAAATGAAAGATAAAAGTCCTGAAAGAGGGCGCCTGGGTGGCTCAGTTGGTTAAGCAACTGCCTTCGGCTCAGGTCATGATCCTGGAGTCCCAGGATCGAGTCCCATGTCGGACTCCCGGCTCTGCGGGAAGTCTGCTTCTCCCTCTGACCTTCTCCCCTCTCATTCTCAGTCTCTCTCTCTCTCTCTAATAAATAAATTTAAAAAATCTTAAAAAAAAAATTAAAAAAGTCCTGAAAGAAGGGGTGACTGGGTGGCTCAATCAGTTAAGCATCTGCTTTCAGCTCAGGTCATGAGTCCCAGGGTCTTGAGATCAAGCCCCAAATCAGACTCCCTGTTCCCTGCTTCTCTCTCTCTCCCTCTGCCTCTCCCCCAGCTTGTGCATGCATGCTCTCTCTCTCTCAAATAAATAAAAATAAAATCTTTTAAAAAAAGAAAAGAAAATGATATGCCTTGGGGCACCTGTGTCGCTCAGTTGGTTGAGCGTCTGACTCTTGGTTTCGGCTCAGGTCATGATCTTGAGGGGTCATGAGATTGAGCCCCGTGGGCTCCTGCTCAGCAGGGAGTCTCTCTACTCTCACCCCCCGACATGTATCTCTCTCTAAAATAAATAAATCTTTTTTAAAAACTGTTAGAAAATGATATGCCTAGGTGTATTATTTTTGCTGGTTAGTTGGCTGGTTTTGGCATTTATCATGCTTGATGTTCTCTCACGTTCCTGTATCTGTGATTTGCTGTCTGACATTAATTTGGGGGAAATTCTTAGTCATTATTGCTTCAATTATTGGTTTTGTTCTTTATTGGTTTCTTCTTCTGGTATTCCCATTACATGTAGATTACATCTTTTGTAGTGTTCCCAGTTTTTGAAGATTTTGTTCTTTTTCATTCTTTCTTCTCTTCGCTTTTCACTTTTTGAAATCTCTTTTGTTATCTCCAGTATTCATTTCTCAGCCATGTCCAGTCTATTGAGTTCATCAAAGGTATTCTTCATTTTGTTAATGTTTTTTATCTGTAGCATTTCTCTTTCTTAGAATTTCCAACTCTCTGCTTACATTACCCACCTGTTCTTGCATGCTGTCTACTTTATCTATTAGAGTCCTTAGACTATTAATCATAGTTGTTTTAAAATCCTGTTTTGGTAATTACAACATCTCCACCATAACTGAATCAGATTTTGATGCTTGTTCTGTCTCTTCAAACTGTTTTTTGCCTTTTAGTGTGTCTTATAATTCTTTCTTGATAGTTGGACAAAATGTACTGGTAAAATATATCAGGGATACTGGGTAAAGAACTGCTGTAAGTAGGCCATTAGCATGTAGTATAAAATGTAAGGGCAGGGCAAGATTTCTACTAAGTCTTTTAGTGAGTCTGCAACACTGGTGAACTTCACACATGATTCTTTGTCATACATGCACACACACACACACACACACACACACACACACACACCCCACCTTTAGGTGGAATAGGACAACTAGAACATGCTGGAGTTGAGAATTTTCCTTCCCAGAGATATTTTAAGCTCCGATAAAACCCCAGCAGGTTAGGCACTGGTTAAATAGTTTCTCCTGAGGGCAAGCATTAACAAAATAAACAAACAAAAACCTCAAAATGACCAGGTATACTTAAAAATCTTTCCTTTTCCCCTGCCAAAAAGCATGCAGGGATTATTCTCTAATAAACACCCTGAGAAGCAGGTAGAGCTCCAGAAGGTAAAACTGACAAAAGGGTGGGGGGCCCTGCCAATGACTGGGTCTCCCTGGAGTTCTTAGAAGTGTCAACCCTTAGCCTCCAGCAATTTGTCAATTACAATTCAGGTTTCCCTACTTGGTACCCTTTCCCACAGAGGTTGCTACTCTTGGGTTTTTCCTCTCGTAAATTTTAATTCTCTATACTAGCCTGTCTCAGAATCAACTATTTCTCCAGGCTCTGATTCCTTTTAGTGGAGAATGGGAATTTTTAAAAAGATTTTATTTATTTATTTTTTTTTTGAGAGAGAGAGAGAGCAGGGAGCCTGAGTCAGTACTGAATCAGAGGACTTTGGGATCATGACCTGAGGTGAAGGAAGATGCTTAACCAACCGAGCCACCTAGGCACCCCAAGAATGGTATTTATAAACCAAGATCTGAGGGCTAGGTGTGCTCCAGATTCCTGAGGTATTGTAGCTTTAGGCCTTCTCAGTAACCACAACCAGAAAACATAAGTATACACACACACACACACACATACACACACGAACATACATGCAGGTATACATTTGTTTACATATATATGTAGATGAATATAGGTATATATGTGAATAAATGTTCACACTAATATCTCTAATTCCAATCTAACACCTCTGGGTTCATTTTCCTTTCCACACCTGCAACTCTCTCCTTTGCTAGTAAAAAATCTGTCTCATAATGGGAGATTTCAAACAGATGTCACTCAGTTAATTAAGCAGACCAAAAATTAATAAGGGTGGGGCGCCTGCGTGGCTCAGTGGGTTAAGCCTCTGCCTTAGGCTCAGGTCATGATCTCGGGGTCCTGGGATCGAGCCCCGCATCAGGCTCTCTGTTCAACAGGGAGCCTGCTTCCCCCTCTCTCTCTACCTGCCTCTCTGCCTACTTATGATCTCTCTCCTGTCAAATAAATAAAGAAAATCTTAAAAAAAAAGTTAATAAGGGTATAGAGAATTTGAACAGAACAAAAATTTGGCCTAAAGGACATTTATAAAGAACATCTAATAATTAACAAATAAACTTGTGAAATGCAACTCAAGTATTTAAAAGGGAATTTATAGCTTTAAACATATATATGGATACGGAAAATTAAATTAATTAGTTAAATGTCCAACTCAAGACGCTAGAAAAGCAAACAACAGAGGAAACCCCAAAATATTTAAGGACAGGAATAAAAGAATAGTAATTTATGGGCGCCTGGGTGGCTCAGTTGGTTGAGCAACTGCCTTCAGCTCAGGTCATGATCCCGGAGTCCCGGGATCGAGTCCCATATCGGACTCCCAGCTCTGCGGGAAGTCTGCTTCTCCCTCTGACCTTCTCCCCTCTCATTCTCAGTCTCTCGCTCTCTAATAAGTAAAAATTAAAAAAAAAAAAGAATAGTAATTTATTACACAGGAAATACAAGAGATTAATAACAAAAGACTGATTCTTTGAAAGACTAATTGAATAGATATACTTTTGAACACACTGATCAAGAAAAAATATAGAAGAGAAACAACATTAAGAATTAAAATATGGGGCACCTGGTTGCTCAGTTGTTAGAGAATGCCGCTCTTCATCTTGGGGTCATGAGTTTGAGTCCCACACTGTGAGTAGAGGTTATTTGAGGAAAAAAAAAAAAGAATCAAAGTTAAGACATATTTACACATATCACAAGCATTTAAAAAAATATTTAATTTATTTATTTGAGAGAGACCACATTAGAGAGTGAGGCAGCATAAGCAGGGGGGAGGGGCAGAGGGAGAAGAAAAAGCAGGCACCTGCAGAGCAGGGAGCCGGAAGTGGAGCTCAATCCAGGACCCCAGAATCATGACCTGAGCTGAATGCAGGTGATTAACTGACTGAGCCACCCACGTGTCCCTCACAAGCATTTTTACAAAACAAAAATTATGAACAATTTTATAGGAATGAATTGGGAAACTCAGACAAAAAGGACAATTTCCTTGAAAAACTCGAGTTATCAAAATTAAATAAAAAAATGGAAAAAACCAAACAGACTTATGAAAAATTGATAAACTTAGTCAGTAGACAAGTCTACCTACAAAACAAAATACACAACACACTCTTTCAGAGAAGTTCCACCCAACTTTCAAGAAATAGGTAAATAATATTTCTCTTATACACACAGCTCTAGAGAACAGAAAAAGATAACACACACAGCGCTGGATGGATGGCATATCTCCAGACTTCTCCATGTGAAAGAAAAACTTTTATCCAGTTTCAGGCACCACTATTTCTGCTAAAACACAATTTCTATCTGTTAATATAGTCATCTCATGTTTTCAGTGCTCCCTACAAGTCTTATTCTTGCCCTCTACTGAAAAAATCAAGGTCATCAGATGCTAAAGCACTGAATCCTGCCTTCAGAATTTCATTTCCCTCTTATCTCAGTAATTTCTGTCCAAGGCAAAGCATTGCAACCAGGCTTAGATAACCTTGCCTTGTGCTTCCTAACATCCCTTCTCTCTCCACTACAGGTAGCATTCCCCATCTGTCCATTCTGGCCATAAAGATACCAAAATCTTTATCTTTAAAAAACGAAACAAAAAATTCACAATCCTCCTTCCAACCCCACGGCTCCCATTAACTACTCTCCCAGAAGTCTTTCCTTTCTCCCTCGTGCAAAAAAAAAAAAAAAGCGGAGTCCGTGTGTGCCAGCTTCCCCCTCAAACTGCCCACCTACCAGCTCACAGA
>CM052806.1:53748305-53829355 GCA_028533885.1 Nasua narica
ACTGAGGTAATAACTAGGTGTCTGAGCACAGTGACTTTATTGTTGAAGAAGAGAAAGCAAGAGATTGCGGGGGAAATGTCAGAGAAGAAGACCTGTGAGCTATTCGTGGTTCCAAACTGTCACAGCTGTCAGGTTATTGACCGAGCATAAAATCCACTTACTCAACACTGAAGAGGCGCATGGGGGGAAGGTTGAGAAATCTTTTCTAACTTGGTTGGGGGCAGCATGGGGCGTGGGACAGGGTGGGAGGGCAGGAGGAAAGCTGGAAGGAAGGGCCTGTTGGAGGGGAAGGAAATGAAGTTGATCTGTCCTAGAGGCTTCCTCTCCCATTTCCCTGGAGCTCCTGGTTCAAATCCTGCCCACCCACCCTTCCTGCAGAGTGAGCCCTCTGTTCCTCAGCTCTCTGACAGCGTCGCTGAACCGGGGTCCAGGACCCCTGCCTGGTGCCTGGATGACAGGCAGCATTTAATAAAAATGCTGCTAGAGGGGCACCTGGGTGGCTCAATGGGTTAAAGCCTCTGCCTTGGGCTCAGGTCATGATCTCAGGGTCCTGGGATCGAGCCCCACATCCGACTCTCTGCTCAGCAGGGAGCCTGCTTCCCCCTCTCTCTCTGCCTGCCTCTCTGCCTACTTGCGATCTCTCTCTCTCTGTCAAATAAATAAAATCTAAAAAAAAAAAAAAAAGAATGCTGCTAGAATAAGCAGGCAATGGACTTTCTCTTTAAGCTCTCAGACATGCCCCCCAAGGTAACATATACAATATGCCTATGCTCCCAATTCATTTTCACTTCCCATTACTCTGCCGGACCTGCCCGGAAAGACTTCTGGATTCCAAATCTGGATAATTAGTACCAAACGCTCATGTTCACTTATCAGTGCTGACCCACTTCTAGCTAGAACATATACCATGTGGGTGTTTATTTGGCTTTTAACTGTGAATGCCTATAGGACCACAAAGGAAAATAAGAATGAAAAAAAGAAACGTGATAAGCAAACATCCTGGGTCCATTCAACACCCGCACAAAGAACATTTTACTAAGGACCTCTGGGCATAGCAGCTGGCTTAAAATTGTGAAAAGACTCCAGAAACTTGGAAATGTGAGAGCTTCAACATTGCTGCACCCAGGTGGTGAAGGAAGGGTAAGTCATGAGGTGTTCTACAATGAAAATGTATTACTTTTATCAGTAGATAAACATTAATAAATCTTTAAAAAGTGAATTATACATTGACATGCGGCAATCTCCATAATAGTTTAAGTAAAAAAAAAAAAGGATGGGGGAAGGAAATAGGGAACAAAACAGTGTATTTGGTAAGCTTCTATTTGTGTGTACGGGAAGAAGGAGACTATATATGGTCACATACACACATACCTTTTAGGTACCTCTAAAGGATAGGAAAGAAACTAGTTACATGATTGGGCCTAGGAATAGGAATTAAGGATCACAAATGGGAGAGATCTTTGTTTTTCATTCTATTCATATCTACATCATTAACTTGCAAAATGCTTTTTAAAGCTTTTTTTTTAAGATTTTATTTATTTTATTTTAACAGAGAGAGAACACAAGCAGGCAGAGAGGCAGGCAGAGGCAGAGAGAGGAGCAGGCTCCCCGCTGAGCAAGAAGCCCGATGTGGGACTCGATCCCAGGACACTGGGACCATGACCCGAGCCAAAGGCAGCTGCTCAACCAACTGAGCCACCCAGGCGTCCCCAAAATGCTTTTTAATTGCAAAAGAAAAATGAAATCAATGGTAACTACATTACAGCTCTGTCGGTATAAACCCAGGTTAATATATTTCTGCAAGAAAAACCTTGGGACTAAGAAAGAAAAATGGAGCCCAAAATATGCTATTAGGAGTTCATATCTGCTATAGAGTTATATATGCTGGATTTCTATTTTAACAATCAATGCTATTTCTGTAACAGTTTCAAGAATATAACCTCCGTTCGAGCCCTAACTAACTTGATATTTTCCTCCCAGAAAAAATGGAGCAGGTACAATAGGCAAAACTAAATTTGATATTCAGGTAATACTAAAGAGTCCACATAAAAACTTACTTTTTGCAGAAGTAATCAATTATTGTGCTGGGCATGTTGCTAGGTACTAGAAGGGAGAACTAAGGGCATAAGGATATAATGAGTTAAATCCAAAAAAACATATAAAATGAAACTGCTCTCAGGACACCTGGGTGGCTCAGTTGGTTAGGCATCTGCCTTCGACTCTGGTCATGATCCCAGGGTCCTAGGATTGAGTCCCGCTCTGGGCTCCTTGCTCAGCGGGAACCCCGCTTCTCTTTCTGCCTGCTGTTGCTCCTGCTTGTGCATGTACACTCTTTCTCTCTCTCTGACAAATAATAAAATCGAAAGAAAGAGAAAGAAAGAAAGAAAGAAAGAAAGAAAGAAAGAAAGAAAGAAAGAAAGAAAGAAAGAAAGAAAGAAAGAAAGAAAACTGCTCGAATTCTAGCAGGAGTATTTTTCAGTTCTAAATCAGTGTTAATGTGAATCCTAGAGAAGGGAAGCAAGGTAGGGTAGAAGCCTCATGGGCTTTGGACGTAAAAACCTTTACCAAAGTTTGAATTATATTTCATTCTCACTGTGTACTTTGGGCAATTTACTTAACCCCCCAGAGCCTCGGTTTCCCCAAGTGTCACACCACATACTTCACAATGCTGGCTTTGGTCCTTTGTTGAAGACAAGTTCATGCTCTCAAGAACCTTATGAGGCACCTCAAGACTGGAGCACTAGCATCACTAGCATCCAAGATTTGGAGCAACAGAGGTGGAAGAAAACAACTTGCCAGGGGGTAAATGACAAATGCCATGAGTCTCTAATCTAGAGTTTTTCTGAGCAGAGGAGGATCTGCCCCATGAAGATTACACAGTAAACAACTAGGCATGAATAGACTTAGCTTCTTAGGTGTGGTACAGTGATTTTCTAAAGCAAATGCTTAAAATATTTTCTGACACAACATGGTGGCATAATCTAGCAAAACAACAGAAATCTGCACAAATTGGGGAAATGATACAGTTCATCTGCAGCCATTCATTTAAAATGTTGATGCCATGGCTTATGCACAGAGACCAAAGGGAGTTTGGTAGTACAATCTATGAATCCAATAATCGAGTAATACATCCTTTGAGCCACAGGAGTTGTACAAAAACAACATATGGCCAATCAAACAGAAATCCAAATTCCTGAAAAATATGTAATTGTTATTGCCAAGATGAAAAGGAGTGTGATGGAACTACACATTGTGAAATCTATTATTAGCAATAGAATTCCCTAAAAAATCCCACTTACAACTGTTTTCAAAAAAATAAAGGAAGGTAGTTGATGGCTCAAAGGTCACACTGAAAAAGCAGGGCAGCCTCCAACAGTGCAATGCATTTTGTGTCAAAGCTCCCAGGTTATTTATAAAGAATCTGAATCCTTTGAGGACTTTTCCTTACATGATCATCTTAGCTTAGATAATGAAAGTGCCCTACTCTTGCGGGTTCGGGCTCTCTCCCTGAACCCGCTGGAACTGGGGGCGCACGGCGCCCCTCTCGGTCAGGCCATGCTGACCAGCAACCACAGGAGACTCCGGTCCTAATTCTTTTAGTTGAGCTGGAATTGGCCTCTTTGTAGCCCCCACCCTTCTCGCTGGTAAAAGCCCTCAGGACTCAAGAGAGCAGTCTCCACTCTCTTCCACCTTTGGGATTTTTAGGGACAGGTCCGTCACCCCATTCTCCGGCCCTCCCCTCCCCACCGCACTAACGGTAGAGGACGGCGTGTTCTCCTCCCTTCTCAGATGATGAGAATGGGGGGCCCCGTGAACCGACCACCCTGAAAGGGCAGGACGGCAGCGCTCACCGCACCTGCCGCGTGTTCGGTCCCCAAATCCGCACCGAGCGCCTACTGAGTGCCGCGCGGTCCCCAGCGCCAAGCGGAGCTGCGGCCGCACGCCGGCCTCGGGCGGGGGAATAAAGCCCGGGCTTCCCTGCCGCCGCAGGCCGGTTGATGCGCCGGGGGAACGGCCCTTCCCTCCTCGCGGAGGAGCGACTGGAAGTCTGGGTGCCAGCGCCGCACGGGTCCCCGAGGACCCAGCCTCCCGCGCCCCGGCGGCGCCGGCCCACTGCGACCCGCGACCGGGGGCGGCGCGGACTCACAAGGACTCCAGGTGCTTGAGCTGCTGCAGCTGCTGCGCGTCGTGCCGCCGCCGCTTCTGCTCCCGGCGCCGTTGCAGCTCCTGCTCGGCCGGCTCCCGCGGCCGCCGCACGCCCCCGGCCCCCGCGTCGTCGCGCCCCGGCCGGGACGACATCACGGCCCGCGCGGCTGAGGTGGCCCCGCGGCGCGCCTGAGGCGGCTGAGGTGGCGAAGACGGCACTTCCTCCGCGCCGCGGCCGGCCAGCCCAGCAGCGCCCCCTCCCGCCGCCCGCCCGGGTAGGGCCCGCAGTCCCCGCCGAGGCCTCGTGGTCCCCGCCTCCCGCCAGGCCTCCCCGCCGCCTGGATCCCGTGTCAGGGCCCCAAGTCCGCCCTGGGATCGCTGGGGCCCCGCCGCCACACGGGCCGGGGCCGGAGCGCGCCCTCTGGCGGCTGCCGAGACCGGGAAGGGCGAGGCCTGCGGGACAGCCGGGGAGCCCCGCCCCTTCGCGCGCGCCCCTCCCCTCGGAGGGCCCGGGGACTCGTGCCGGGCGGGCTTTGCTGCCCCCTTGGCTTGATACTGGCTGCTGCTACTTGGTGCTGGGATTCACCCATCTTTGAAGAAAGCAAGACACCCCAGAGAAATTCTCTGATATTCCAGAGCATGGTTAAAACAGAGTCAGCCTGCAGTGTATCTGGACAAGGTTTGAGTGCTGCACGGTAAGCTATAGACATTGAGCGCTTTTTATGTGCTCGTCATTGAGCTGAGCCCGTAAGAAAAGTTAATTTAATCTTTGAAACCTTACTAAGTGCTGTTATTACCCGTATGTATTACCCTTCTTTTATAGATAAGGAGGCCGAGATAGTTAAATAACATGCCCAAGGATGCAGAAGTAGAAGTTGTGGAGCCAGGCTGCGAATTGTTAAAGTGCTTAACTAGGCAGCATTTTGTAAATGTATTTGCTGTGTGAAGTTACGATCACTACTTTAGCTTTAACGTAATGGAAGAAACCACAAAGGAAGTAAAAGTAACAGCATAGGGAATATTCCCCTTAAATGTGGCATTCAATATGGTTAATACTTAAAATGTATAAGGAGCTCCTTCATATTTATTATAAAAAATCCAAATAAACCAACACACAAAGGCCATGAACAGAAACACACGTTACACTGATAGGTCCCAGAGCATGGAAATCAGGTTTCCCTCTGAAAGGGAACTGTTCCATGATCTAATCCAGTTGTTGGGCCAATAAGTAGCCTGTAAATGCCTTGCAAGATGTTGTCGTATAGTCAAGGAGAATATAGTCTAAGGAAGATATGATTGAGAAACAAAATGTAACTTAATTGTGTTACGGAAGGAAGATGGTCTATAGAATCTAAAAAAGGAGAACCAGGGAAAATATCAGTGTTTGTCCAGCATTGTCCTCTGAAGACACAAATTATATAAACACAGGAGTGTTCTGATCACTAGAGAAATATGCATCATTGAGAATTTGACCAACTTTAGCTACATCTTTTCTGATTGAAGTGTAGTTGACATACAATATTATATTAGTTTCAGGTGTACAACATAATGATTCAACATTTATATACGTTAAGAAATGTTTACCTTGATATGTTTAGTTACCATCTGTCACCATGCAAAGTTACGACAATATGATTGATTGTATTCCCTGTGATGCATTTTTCTTCCTTGTGACTTATTTATTTTAAAGCTGGAAGTTTGTGCCTCTTAATCCCCTTCACCCACCCCACCACCCCACCCCTCTAGCAACCACCAGTTTGTTCTCTATGAAACTGTTTCTATAGGTTTGTTTTTTGTGTTCCAGGTTCCACATGTTAGGGAAATCATGGTATTGTCTTTCTGACTTATTGCACTTAGCATAATACCTTCTGCGCCCATTCATGTTGTCGGATATGGCAAGATTTCATTCCTTTTTATGGCTGAATAATATTTCACTGTGTTTGTGTGTGTGTGTGTGTGTGTGTGTGTGTGTATAAAACATCTTTATCCATTCATCTATGGATGGACACTGGTTGTTTCCACATCTTGGTTGTAAATAATGCTGCAAAATTTGGCCCCATCTTAAAGGAAATACTTTTCAAGACTTGCCAAACCTCATGGGGCGCCTGGGTGGCTCACTGCATCGAGGCCTCTGCCTTCAGCTCGGGTCATGGTCTCGAGGTCCTGGGATCAAGCCCCACGTCGGGCTCTCCGCTCAGCGGGGAGCCTGCTTCTCCCCCTCTCCTTCTGCCTGCTTGTGGTCTCTCTCTGTCAAATAAATAAATAAAAATCTTAAAAAAAAATAATTAAAAAAAGAAAAAAGACTCGCCAAGCCTCTGTGCTCTGATTCCATTCTCACCCAGCACTATCCTGACAGTGTATTATACCAGATCCTAATATGAGGAGAATGGTGTTTTTCTCAGATCTGAGTATTGGGGTGAGTGGAACGGTACTGTAAATTAGTAACTTGATGTTGCAATTTGTAATCTAGTATCTTATGACTTTAGTTATTGTGGCAAATGGTATTATCCAATAATCTTTTTCATTTGTTTTCTACAAATGACCTTGATACTCCTCCCATGGAGAGGTGGGGTCTATGCCCCTTTCCTTGAATCTTAGTGATTTGAGATCACTAAGACCAACCTTAGTGATTTGATCGTAATCAGTAGAACGTAGTGGAAGTGATGCCTTTTTTTAAATAAAAAAAGTTATTTTTAAGATTAGGTCAGAAAACATCATACAGCTTCCACATGGTTCTCTTGAAATATTTCCTCATAAAGCCTTCAGGGGGCGCCTGGGTGGCTCAGTTGGTTAAGCAACTGCCTTCGGCTCAGGTCATGATCCCAGAGTCCAGAGATCGAGTCCCACATCGGGCTTCCAGCTCCATGGGGAGTCCGCTTCTCACTCTGACCTTCTCCCTTCTCATGCTCTCTCTCACTCTCTCTCTTTCCTAAAAAAAAAAAAAAAAAAATCTTAAAAAAAAAAAAAAAAAGCCTTCAGGAATGTAAGCTGTTCCATTGTCTTGAAGCCACCATGCTGTGAGGAAGCCCAAATTAACTCATGAGGAGAGATCACATGAAGAGACCTTGAGATTCAATAAACAGAGGGATGCCTGGTCAGATTCCAGCACTTAACTAACCACCCCAAACCCAAGTCAGACGACTCCCCAGATTTATGACTCCAAGGTAAATCTAAGTTTCTCAAATCAACCAAGCTGAACCAGAATTGTTCCTCCCCTTCTCAAGAGGCTTTGTTGCTGGCCAAGCTATGCCCCTAAAGTAAAAGAAAAGAAGGAAGAAGAAAGAAGAAGGAAAAGATAAAAGAAAAAAAAACACCAGATGTTCTCCAGCCAAAACCAGTGACCTTATAGCAAGCCATCAAATAATCTGAAAACCTTAGGACATATTTCTTTGCAGAAACCAGTTGAGTTGAGTTTCTCTCATTTGCAATTATAAGAATCTTGACCAGCCATTCTTTTTACCCATGAGTCCTATCCCAGTGCTATAATAAAAACACCTTTCTGCATAAAAACAAACAAATTTGCTCACATTTTATTATTTTTGTAGGAATATTATAAATTAGATTGGTGCCCAGTTTCTCTCTCTCTCTCCCCCTCTGTTTGCCAAGTTTGGGTATCAGGATAGTTTGCTTCCAGAAGAAGCTGAGAAACCCTTGGTGATTTGCTTTCGTTAGTTTAAAAAAAAATTTTTTTTAAGATTTTTATTTATCTATTTGACAGAGAGAGAGAGAGATCCCAAGTAGGCAGAGGGGGGCGGGGAAAGCAGGCTCCCTGCTGAGCAGAGAGCCCGATCCGGGGCTTGATCCCAGGACCCTGAGATCATGACCTGAGCCGAAGGAAGAGGCTTTAACCCACTGAGCCACCCAGGTGCCCAGTTCAAAATTTTACTAAGTAAGAACAACTAATTTTAAGCTAAGAATTCGTTTAAGTACTCTAAAGAATTTCTTGGGGCTTCTGGGTCTTTATTGTGAAGTCCTACCTAGCTTAGTCACGTGTGTGGGACCATGCGCGATCTTTGCTATTCAGTACTAACTCACAGTCCATCCACTAATGGCTTGGAGAACATTCACAGTAACTTAAAACCTTCTCTGGACAGCTATCAGGGGAGTTTCAAAATACAAGCCTCTCCCTTTCTCTTTTAAGTATAATCCTGAAAACAAAATACAAAAAACAAAAAAATCCTGAAGAATATTTTCAGTCTTTTTCCTGTAGAATCCATTCTTGTAATTAAGTTAAAACAAACAAACAAACAAACACATAATAATCTAAGTTTCCCTTCCTTCTCTAAGCAGCCAGAAGTAATTGGATCTGAGGCCACGTAGGAGCCTCTGGTGGCGCTAAATCTGGAGAGTCTCCAGGGACAGGAGGAGACCAGCGAGTCGGCTTGGGCAGTAGACACTTTTCTCTTCCAACTTTGGGCCGATGCCCCGTCCCGAGGAGTTCACGATTTCTCCCTCGAGGACAGGTTCCTTCTGAGGTGGCCAGCCCGCTTCCCCGGGCGGGCCAGCTCGCAGGGCAGGGCACGGGCGGCCCGGGGCGCGGCAGGCCAGCCCTGGCGCGAGGCTGCGGCTCCTCCCCTCGCTCGGATGTGGCCGGGGGGCGGGGGGTGGGAGAGGGGGTGGCGGCTGCCGCCCGGGGAGGGCCGGGAGTCTTTTCCACGTTTGCAAACGCCGCGGCGCGCCCAGCTCCGACCCGCGCCGCCGGAGCTCCGCACGCCCTCGTCGGCTCCGCGTCGCGCCCCTCGCTGCTCTCCTCGACGCCCCCGATGGCGTTCAGGGCCCGGGGATGGCGGCCCCCGCCGCCGCCGCTGCTGCTGCTACTGCTCTGGGTGACGGGACAGGCGGCGCCGGTGGCGGGCCTGGGCCTCGACACGGAGCTGCAGATCGAGCGGCGCTTCGTGCCCGACGAGTGCCCGCGCACCGTGCGCAGCGGCGACTTCGTGCGTTACCACTACGTGGGGACATTCCCCGACGGCCAGAAGTTCGACTCCAGGTACCGCGCCCCGGACGCCCGGTCGGGCCTCCGAGAAAGCAGCGCCCGCTTTCCCGCTTCCCTCTCTCCGGACAGGCCTTTCCCTCCTGACGAACCTCCCTCAGCTCCGCCCCGCAAACCCCGCGCTCCTCCTTCTCCTCCTCCTGCCCAAAAGCCCAGCGACCCTAAATCTCTCCGCGGTGGGGTGAGCCTACTGGTACTTACGCTCCCTTGGATAGGACCTGGCACAGAGGGGTTGGAACAAATCCCGTCCTTCCTGTCCTCCCAGCGCATTCACACAAGGCGAAATCAGTGTAAAATGGCCACTCTGCAAATAGACCTCCACCCCAAGAGTAAATGTTGGTGTTTGTCTGCCACCTCCCTTTACCGGCCCTTGGATAGGCCCCTTAAATCAGATGATGCCTCTCGCAGTAGATGATGATGATGGTGATGATGATGAGCTGATGATAGCAGCCGTTAGCATTTATGGAGCTATTACAGTGTGCCAGCGTAGTTCTAAAGTGCTTTCTGTACAATGAACTCATTCATTTCTTACAACAGGTCTTTTAGGTAGGTACCATTATTTTGCCAGTGAAGTCACTTGAGGCCACCGAGGCTAAAAAACTTAAGTGGAGTCCGACTGAAAACCTTGACAGTCCAAGGTCAGGGTCTGTGCTTGAACATGCTACTGCCCTTCCTTTGCCGCCACTGGGTGTGGGCAGGCCACTCAGCTTTGCTCTGGGGCCCTGGACCATGCCCAGGATTCCTTCCCTCAACTCCGTCCGGAGATCACAATACCTGTTCCCAAGTTCTCTCCAGTGGAGCCTTAGGGTTAGGAGACCTCTTCCCCCATCTACAGTGTGCCCTCCACTCCGAGGCTTTGTTACAAACCCAGGTCTGTGTCTACACTTCTTTCAGTGAATCACCAGACTAGGCAAAGAGAACAATTTGTTGAACCTCTGCCCTAGGCTGTGCAGGCTGGATCCAGAAGTTATCTTTTAAAAAATACTTGTAGCCTTTCTTGCCTTTTTTGAAATTTCAGACAATGAATATCCAAAAACAGTTTAGCATGCAAAGTGGTACATAGGCTAGTGTTTAGAAATGATCCTTCTTTCTGTTGTTTCAGTAGCGTCTTTTTTTAACAGCTTCACTGAGATAAAATTCACATACCATACAATTCACCCATTTAAAGCATACAATTTGGTGGTTTTTAGTATATTCATAGATTTGTGCAACCATCACAGCTGTCTAATTCTAGAACATTCTCATCACTCCAAAAAAGAAAGACTGGACCCATTAGCAGTCACTCACCTCCCCTCCAGCCCTAGGCAACCACTGATCTATTTTCTATCTCTATGTGGAATCCTATAATTTGTAGTGCTTTGTATCTGGCTTCTTTCAGTAAGCATAATATTTTCAGGGTTCATCTATGTTGTAGCATGTACCAGTACCCCATTCCTTTTTTAATGGTTGCATGATATTACATGGTATGACTGTACATATTTTGTTTATCCATTCGTCAGTTGATGGTCATTTGTATTGCTTATATTTTTTGGCCAATGAACATTTGTGTACAGGGTTTTATGTGGATATATGCTTTTCTTTCTCTTGAATCTATACCTAGGAGTGGAATTACTGGGTCCTGTGGTGACTGTGTTTAACTTTTTGAGGAACTACCAAACTGTTTTCCAATGCGGCTTCACCATTTTATACTCCCACTGGCAATGGATGAGAGGTCCTAGCTCTCCACATTCTCCCCCAACAACCATAATTTTCTTTTTTATTCTCGCTATCCTAGTGGGTATGAAGTGATATCTCATTGTGCTTTTGGTTCACATTTCCCTAATGACTAGTGATGCTGAGCATCTTTTTATATGTTAGTTGGCCATTTGTATATTTCCTTCCATCTGCTTCTTTAGTTAGAAAATAAGGAAGAATTTCCTGCTTGTACTGATGGTAATTAATTCCCACTAGAACAAGTTGTCTGATACTTTCCACCCTCCAGGCATGGCAGCCACTGTGAGGCAGTGTGGGACAATGGAAGACAATGGAAGGAGGCACTACCATCCAATCAGCAAATGTGTGTGCAGTGTGTGCCCCTGAAGACACGTCCCGGTCCCTACAGCTTATAGTCTGGGCAATGATGTAGTGTGTTATACAAAAAGAATAATAGCATACACTTTTGTCTGTCATGTAGAGTTCACACAGTTCTTACCATATACCTTTCAATGTATGAATTCATTTAATCTCAAAGAAATTCATTAACCTCACAAGACAAAGAAGTAGGTACCTCAACAACAAATGAAGAAACCGAGGCTTGGAAAGTTCAAATAATTTGCTTAAGGGACTTGACTACTATGTCACAGAGTGAGGTTTTGAACTTAAGCACCGTAGGGTCAGACTCTGAAGTCTGTGGTCCCTAGTCTATGCATATATATAATGAAAGAAAGGCAAGAAGCTGTGGAAACACACAGAAAGCTCAACTGTATGTTGCATGGGGTTGGAGAGAGAGAGAGAGAGTGGTCGGGATGGAATTCCAGGATTGCAAGGCTAAGTAAGACCTGAAGATGATTAAAATGGAGCGCCTGGGTGACTCTTGGTTTCGGCTCAAGCCCTGATCTCAGTCAGGGTCATAAGATGGAGCCCCACCGCGCTCAGCATGGAGTCAGCTTGGGAGTCTCTCTCCCTCTCCCTCTGCCCTTCTTGCTCATGCTCGTTCTGTCTCTCTAAAATAAATACATAAATCTTAAAATAAAATAAAATAAAATAAAATAAAGTAAAATAAATAAAATAAAATTGACCAGGGCTGAGCTGAGGGGTGAGGACCGTGGAGGAAAGAAAGGACCTGGCTGGTGGAGGGCAGAGCCGAGGCAGAGGCCTGGCTGTGGGAGTGTTGTGTTGGTGTCTCTGGGAGCCCTTCACAGCAGCCTGAGTTTGGGGCCGGTGTAGGGGAGTGGCTGACAGGGAAAAAAGAGAGGCCAGAGGAGGCTGGAGAGGAAGACTGGGGCCAACTTTGAGAGATCTTTTCTGCCTGGCTATGAAATTTGGACTTTGTCTAGGACAATGGAAAGCCATTGAAGAATTTTAATCAGGGGCGTGAGGGATCAGACTTTTCTGTGGCTGCAGTGTGGACAGTGGGGTGGAAAGGGTAGGACACACAGTAGGTGTTTCACTAGTGTGTTTTTCTCTAGGGCCTCCCTTCCTTTGGGGAATTTATGAAGCATTAAGGCATAATTTTGCTATTTCTGCCCCCAAAAGCTTAGGGGAGGAGAAATCTAAGGTATTTGGGGTTCTGGTTGCTGATTTGGAGGTTTTGCTCAGAAGAAAATGGCTGTCACCCTGACCAGAGTCATAAGCCACAAAGGGCTTCTCTTTTCATAGAGTTTTCTTCCTGCGTCTCTGCCTGGCACTTGGGAGCGGCTAGTGTCTTTTCAGCTTATGAGCATTTGCACTTGCCAGGAGGTCCAGCCCTCTAGCCCTTGGCAATGGAGCCTCTGTGGGCTTGTTAACATGCTCCTGTGGCTGCTGCTCCAGACCGAATGAGACAGCAGCTCCCAGGCTACAGGGGAGGTAGGAGGGCTTTCCAGGGGGCTCCTGCTCACCCTCGCCAGCTCTTGGGAGCTCCTTGTCAGCCATTCATGATTCAACTTTTTTGGGAGTTCCATAGCCTTCCTAGCAATAAGGGTGAGGGGCACGGCCTCTTTGTTTGCTCTGATTTCCCTCCGGTGACTGAAATTTAAACAAGTTCTTGTTATCTTTAGCAGGCAGAGCCAGCATCTGGTCAGTTCCTTCATAGCCTCCAGGCTTGTCTGCAGACCCTCAAGGTCCTGAGGCTCTGTGAACATTTTTGCGTGCCGACCACAGGCACTGTTGGGTGGGATGCTCTCACACAGAGGTGTTCGAGCTGTACACGCATCACGATCAGCTGGAGAGCTTGTTCTACACAGTTCCTGAATCAGTAGGTCTGGGTGGGGCCTGAGAATCTATTTGCATTTCTAAGTTCCCAGGTGATGCTTTTGCTGGCAGTCCAAGGACCACACTTTGAGAATTTTTGCTGTAGAAGAATTGAAGACTTATTAACAGAGGTCTGCTTAATTTTTATATATTTATTCATTCAACAGATACTTGTTGAGTACCTACCGTTAACACCTGGTGGGCCTCACCCCTTCTGCAGGATTGGTTATGAGAAGAGCTGGGGAGCTGGGCGCGGTACAGGTAATGTCAGGCTGGACTGGAGAAGTTAAATGGTGACGGGGACACTGGTCAGGTCATGACAAGGCTCACTTAGGGGCTCACTTAGGAGAGAGCTTTTATCTTATTTTTTTTAAAAGATTTTATTTATTTTGACAGAGAGAGAAAAATCACAAGTAGGCAGAGAGGCAGACAGAGAGAGAGGGGGAAGCAGGCCCTCTACTGAGCAGAGAGTCAGATGTGGGGCTCGAGCCCAGGACCCTGAGATCAGGGCCTGAGCTGAAGGCAGAGGCTTAACCCACTGAGCCACCTAGGCGCCCCTAGGTGGGGAACTTTTAAAGTGTGAATCTGAATAGCAGCCTTCCTGTGGAAAAGCCAGGTGATGAATGGGAGGTTATTGCTTGCGGGTTAGCCCAGTGTGGCTCTGCTGACTTTAGGAAAAGAGCCTAACCTCCAGGCAGTTCTTACTAGGGTTGCTTGAGGCCATTCACCCTCAGGGGCACCTAAGTGGCTTGGTCAGTTAACCATCTGACTCTTCGTTTTAGCTCAACTCTTGATATCATGGGTTGTGAGATGGAGCCCTCCAGTTGCTTGGGGTTTTCCCCCCCTCTTCCTCCTGCCCCCTGCTTGCACTTGCACGCGCGCTCTTTCTCTCTCAAATAAATAAATAAGTAAAATCTTAAAGCCTGCTGTTTTTAAAAACAAACACCCTGTGAAGATCAAGTCATTGCTTTTAATTTTCATTTGCAGGTCATTGCGAGCGACTGCATTCACAATGATTATTTAATTTGGCTATATTTTACTGGCTAAGAACTTGTGTAGAATAAGATTATAGAGATCTAATATTTTAACTTGTGCAGTTGCTGAAAAAACAAAAATCCTCAGTAGCCATGGAGTGATTTCACTTGGCTCTGCAAACTTTTTGTCTTAATGATAGTTTAACGAGCCAACTGCTCACTTTTCAGAGTCTGATCCTCTGGCGGCAAGAATGGATGTGTTCTTTCTTGTCCTCTTCTTCACTCTTACTCCTTCCTCTCTCCTCCCTCACCTTCGCTTCTCTTCCTGTATTGCAGCATTCTTCATTTTTCCATCTGGTAGCCGATAGACACTTTGCCAGTTCATTAAGGGCTTGCCTTTTTCCTCTGCCACAGCTCCTTAGCAGCCAGTAGAAGTGGTTGTTTGGGGGAAATAATGTTGGGCAAAGTGTCTGGGAAGTCCAGAGTCACCTTTGAGAGCATGTGGTGTGGGGAGAGAGGTGGGAAGCAGATTTTTCAAAGTCAGATTTTTCAAGTCTGTAGGTGGGCTCAGGCTCCTCGGTAGAACTCAGCCAGGGGAGGGTGTGGAATCTTACCTGAGTCATCTCAGGGCAAGGCTAAGAGCTAGGAGGCAAGTTTCTGCTTTTGTGCATTTCATGCATGTTTCAGCCCCATTCATGGATGGCTCTGGCAGGACCGTAGTCCTCCTGTCCCGCTGGTCCCAGGTGAGCCAGTCATCGGACCTGGCCCGGGACTGCACCAACTTTCAGGCACCCAAAACATGGTTCCCATGCCCAATGGGTTGGCTCTTTATTATCTTGCTTCCCTCCTGTTATGAATTCTCAAAATATGGCAGTCTCTTTAACGTTCAAAGAAAGGAATTCAGTCTCACGTATAGCATCATGAATATAGTTAATGATACGGTACTAATACTTGAAATTTAAGTATACTTTATTTATACTTGAAATTTACTAACAGGGTAAATCTCAAGTGTTCTTACCACAAAAAAAAAAAGAAAGACAGTGGTCACTATAGGAGGATATGTTAATCAGCTTGATTGTGGTGATTACTTCACACTGTATACAAATATCAAAACATCAGATCATACACTTTAAACAGATGCAATTTTTATTTGCCAATTATATCTCAATAAAGATGGGGGAAAAGTATCATATGCAGCATTTATTTGTCCAAACTGATTCTAAAATTGGCACATAGAGCAAGCTGACATGTCCTCTCCTAGCTGAGCGGGTCTTCAGTTCTAACCCCAGGGCAGTTTTCTCTCCCTTCCGTAATGGCCATTGTTCCTTCGTGTCGGGATCTGAGATCAAAATAATCTCAGCAACAAGTAGTATAAGCACATATAAATTTTTGTCGAAAGTTTCAAAATTAATTTAATTTTTACGTGGTGTATCCTATGTTACTTTTACATATATACAGAGTTTTTAAAATCAGATGAGTAATTCCATAGAGCTTAAAACTGGAGTCGCCAAGCTGCCAGGAAGGGAAGGGGCTCGGAGTGGGGTGTAACTGTTTTGGATGCAGACTTTCAAGCTCCAGCCTTCCTTCCCTCTGCGCTGCCACCTTCCACTTTGCACCTCTGCAGACTGGGGAGGCACACAGCTGCACCCTTGGCCAGGTCCCCTTCTATTTCTTCCCTACAACGTCAGATCCTACACTTTTGTTCCCATTCCGTCTTCCAAAATTTTGTTGCCAGCTCTTGACAGCAATAGTCTCCTCTCTGTTTTCCTAAGTGGTTTTTTTTTTTCATGAAGAGAAGCATAGGAACTTGGGGAAGGAATAGGCTTTGGGGACTCTAGGGAAAGAGTACATTCAGTTTGACACATGTATCTTTTATTTTTATCTATTTTTAATATTTATTTATTTAAGTAATCTCTACACCCAATGTGGGGCTCGAACTCATGACCCCAAGACCAAGAGTTGCATGCTTTTCCAACTGAGCCAGCCAGGCTCCTCATGACATATGTTTTTATGTTGTTGTTATTTTTTAAAAGATTGTATTTATTTAAGAGAGAGAGAATGAGCAAGAGAGAACATGAGTGAGGTATGAGAGGCAGAGGGAAATGGGCAAGCAGACTTCCCACCAAGCAGGGAGCCCCACACAGGGCTCAATCCCAGGACCCTGGGATTATGATCTGAGGCGAAGGCAGACGCTTAACTGACTGAGCCACCCAGGCGCCCCGACATATGTTCTTTTAAAAGTTCATCCTCACTGCAGATTGAAACCTATGTTTAGAAAGAGCCACAGTATTTATGCTTCAGGAATGCAGCCCGGAGGTGGTTACTCATCCTGAAGAATATGCTGTAAGATCATGCGTGCTCATGTGTAGTTGGTTTAATGACTTGCATATGATGGGTTTTATGTGATGTCTTCTGTCTTAGTGATCCTTAGGCCAGTAAACTTGAAGAACATCATCGGGGGATGCTGCAGCCACCTCTCATCATCCCTTGGGGCAAGAGAAAGTAGAAGCAATGAAAGGCTTTACAGCAATGAATGAGCAGGGGAGAAAAACAAGCTGATGGAGAGGAAAGGGGATGTTGGATGTGCCGGATGATTTCCATTTGCCTTTCTAGGCCCCCTCTTCTTCTGACCTACTTGCTTTTTGCTCTGTGAGGCTGTATGAACTACATGTACTTATGAACTACATGTATGGGTTATATCAATGACCCCTTCGTCATCTGGCTTCTGGTTGGGTTCAGCCAGTGTGACATTAGCAGATCAGAGGGAGGAGAGTGAGGTGGAGATAGTTATTCCTTTGGCTCCCTACCTGTAGAGTCTCCACCATTTTTGTCCCTAGACTGGAGGTCCCAGCTAAGCCTCTGTCAGGTGGCCCTGAACTTTCTCTGTTCCTGGATCCTTCAAGCCCAGATTTGACAATAGCACTCCCGACTTGTCCCCAGAGATACCACATTGTCCCTGTGTTTTCTGCACCCTGCACACTCCTTTGCACACGGTCCCTTCATTAAACTTTCCTGGAGCTGCCTAGTTTGGGTGTATCATCTGTTCCTTGCAAGACCTCAACCGGGAGGTCTGCAAAAGGTGTAAATCAGCCAGATACGGGGACAGGCTCTATTCTTATTCCAGAGCTTCCGAAAAAATTTCCATAACCAGTTCTGGACTTGACACTGCTCATGAACTTGTGCCAGTTGTGCTGATCAGCACAGATTCACTCAGAACAACTTTTATTTTTCCAGATGTTCAGTTTTAAGCTGGAGATAAGACTAGTCTCGCATTGTTAGTTTCTCACATATGTAAATTATAAACTATTCTTTCAGAAAGGTGTCTTTTTGTTTGTTTTTAGCACTTTGCCTAGGCAGTCAAATGAAGATATTAATACTGCAAGGAACCAACAGTTTTTATATACCACCTAGCGGGGAGGGCCCGCACTAGGAGGTGAAGCGTCAGATAGACATGAGTTCTAGCTTTTTCCGCCCTTGGCTGACGTTGGGAGCTTGGGAGATTCTTTCACTTCCAAGGAGCCTGAGTAACAGCATCTACCTTGAAGTGTTGTGTGATGATTAAATGGGGATAGCATGTGGGAAAGCTTAGTTTGCCACTGTGCCCGACACATAATAAACACTCTCTAAATGGTAGTTCTTATTAAGAACTCGTATTAAATTTGGGAACTATGTTCAGGTTCCATGGATGAAAGACTTATTTATGAAGTGGTTTCCAACCTGTGCATTGTAGCTGTTTGCACATGTTCTGTCCCTGGGAGGTCTTTGCAGCTTCTAGTTCTGGTTCATCATGAATATAAACCCACCAGTTGGAAGGTGGTTCGGAGCATGGCAAGTCCCCAGCCAAGTGAAATTCAAGAGCTGGCATTCCACGGGGCGGGTGTTGGTCCCTGGAGGTAGAGGGTGGAGGTGTGAAGCTGTCTTGGGCACAAAGCTGACCATGTGGTTTTGTCCTCTGGCTTGCTGACCTGAACTTGGAATCTTGCTTTCTTTTCCCTGACCCTGCAAAAGGAAGGCTATTAAAATGAGTTGTAAAACTAGGAGGTGGAAGAAAAAAAGGGGCAGGTCTGAGGAAGCTGCCCTGACGGGTGGTGAAGTGGACCGTGCTGCTCTTTCAAGCTGTTTATTAGGGAAAATGAGGAAGTAATATACCAAATGAAGGGCATCCTAATGAGGTCAATTCCAACAGCTCTTTATTTTTTCTTTTCTTTTCTTTTTTTTTAGATTTTATTTATTTATTTGAGAGGGACAGAGAGAACGTGGGAGGAGGGGCAGAGGGAGAGGAAGGGAGAGAATCTCAAGAAAACTCCACACTGAGCACAGAGCCCAACGCGGGGCTCCCTCCCATGACCCTGAGACCATGACCTGAGCCAGAATCAAGAGTGGGACACTTAGCTGACTGAGCCCCCCCCCCGGTACCCCCGAGCAGTTCTTAATATTTTTTTATATGAATATTATATGATCACTTTAAAAATTAACAAAGAATTAAACCACCTGAAATCCCCTACTCATAGATTACCATTGTTAATGTTTTTATGTATCACTTAGTGGATTTTTTCACATGCATCTATATATATAAATTCAAAATGGAATGATTTTATACTGTGGCTCTGTAACCCGCACTTCTCTATTTCTGTGTATATTCTTCTGTGCCAACAGATATAAATTTGGTATTGTTTAAATGGCCGTAGAGCATTTTATTGTATGTCCTTGCCTTAAATGCAACCAGTGCCATACCTTTGAAATCTCTATGCTATTTCCAGTGTTTCATTATTATAAACCAAGCCCTGTAGTTATTTTCTTAAACACAGTATTTGAAACTCTCTGGGTATCTGTGCTAGTTTTTTTTTTTTTTTAAACAGGCAAAATCCATACCTTGGACTTTTTTATATCTTCCAAAGCATCTAGCACAGTCTCCTAATAGGCAAACCCTTATTGGATGCAGAATTTGACATGAAAAAGGATGAGAGCATGGATGTTGGCCACAGTTCCATTATTTATCTTCCAACCTAAGGCCATCACCAGCCAGCCTTTAAATCACATATGTTCACGATTTCAAGATGATATCAGACTTCCCGTTACCTGTAATAATTATATATAATAAATATAATAATATTGAGATAACTCTGAGATTTTCCAAGCACTTTTCAGATTGTAATATCGTATAGATCTTGGGATGGCTATTATTGTTACTTCCATTTTGCAGTGGAGGAAACAGTTTAAGAGAGTTTAAATATCCTTTATGCTACACCATGCTGTGTCTGTAACTTATAGACCTAAAGAAAAAAAAAAAGAACAATCAGGTGTGTATATGTTAACTGGAGTGTTAGTATCTTATGTTGTTGCTTTTAAATACCAATGACATGGAAATGGAATACACTTTTTCAGTGGAAGTATTGGTAGCTACTTTGCAAAATGATATATATAAGGAGGGTTGTTGACCTAACTAGATTTGCTGGCAATATTTGAAGCAATTAAAAAATTCCAACCCTGCAGGGACCGTTAGTGAAGACATTTCCTGTGCCAGTAACTCCTCTCCAGGCTCTTTTTGCTTTCCACTGCCCCGCTCTGTCCGTGGGTACATTTTCACTGGTTGGTTTCACTAAGGGAAGGATTAACTTACACTTTTCTTTTTCTCTACCTCATGGGTCTTCAGCTATGACAGAGACTCCACTTTCAACGTGTTTGTGGGAAAAGGACAACTGATTGCAGGCATGGACCAAGCTCTGGTTGGCATGTGTGTAAATGAGAGGCGTTTTGTGAAGATTCCCCCAAAGCTTGCCTATGGAAGTGAAGGAGTTTGTAAGTTTTTGTTCCATGTTTGCAAACATATTTGCAGAAACAACCAGAACATTTGAAGGGTCTGCCTGACATTTAGTCAGGCAGATCAGAGAATCTTCAGAAGCTTTAAATCCAGGACAATGAGAAGCAGTGAACACACACACACACACACACACACAGAGCTAAAATTTCATCTTTGGTTCATTTCTTCTAGATATGAAAGAAGTTATTAACACAGGTGTATTGAATGTCACCCTTGTTGAGAGGAGGACCATTTTTTTTTCTCATTTCTTTCAATTTTATTTCGAGGAATGAGGGAGGGAGCGTGACCCATTTTGGAATTGTTCAGTGACCACCCCCCCCCCCGCCCCGAACACGTGGGGAGCATCCTAGGTGTTTATTCGTCTGGCCTGAAAGGCAACAGCTTCTCAGTGTGAATTCTCTTTGATTTTTAGCTGGTGTGATCCCCCCAGATTCAGTTCTTCATTTTGATGTACTTCTGATGGACATTTGGAATTCTGAAGATCAAGTTCAGGTTCACACTTATTTCACACCCCCAAGTTGCCCTCGGACCATCCAGGTGTCTGATTTTGTAAGGTACCACTACAATGGAACATTCTTGGATGGGACACTGTTTGATTCAAGGTAAGTGCCACCATTCCAGGTAATACCGATGAAATGCCCCTTCTGTCTCACCTGCTTTTTATGCCCATGGAGAAACCAAGAGACTTTTCCCAGTTTCCATCACACCAACTCCTTCACTCATGGCTTTTGGTTAATGTGTCGTGCTCCATAAAGCCAGAGTCCAGATTTTAATACATTTTCCAGAAACGTAAGACCAATGTTTATCTAAATTAACCGTGTCTTGTAAGCTAATCATTAAGTGAGGGGCCCTATTTCCAAGTAGGTTGATGCATTTTTTGGGTCCATTTTTATAGTTTTCCTATGGAAGGATAAAGGGAAGGCTGAATGTTTATGAAGCTATGGACAAGTGCAAGGAGTAAGGTGCTAAGCTAGAGAACAGTGAACCCTTAGGGCTTTCCTGTCGTTATAGTGTATTTGGTTACATAGAGTAGCAGGCCTGTTATTGTGAATCACTGTGATTTAATCACACGATTTTTATTTCTTCTAACTTTGGGGACTTCTGCCTTTGGGAACAAAGATCTAAAAATGCCTGTCGTCAGGGATGGGTATAGTTTCACTATTTAGCTGATAATTGGGTCCCTAAAGCCTTATCAAGGGACGAGTTGGAAACACCCTCAATAGCATGGAACTTTCCCCCTTTCTCATTGGTTTTCAGTCATAATCGGATGAAAACATATGACACATATGTGGGCATTGGCTGGCTGATTCCTGGAATGGACAAAGGGCTGTTGGGGATGTGTGTGGGGGAAAAGCGCATCATCACCATACCTCCTTTTCTGGCCTATGGAGAAGAGGGAGATGGTAAGTCTTTCTCATTCTTCAAGCTACTCTCATCTGACCTTTTTTTTTTTTTTAAGGATTTTATTTATTTATTTTTAAATATTTTATGTATTTATTTGAGAGAGAGAGGGTGAGAGAGCATAAGTGGGAGGTGCTACAGAGGAACAGGGAGAAGCAGACTCCCTGCTGAGCAGAGAGCCCAATGAAGGGCTCTATCCCAGGTCCCTGGGATCATGACCAGAGCCGAAGGCAGATGCTTAACCCACTGAGCCATCCAGGTGCCCCTAAAGATTTAATTTTAAGTAACCTCTATGCCCAACATGGGGCCCCCACTCACGACCCAAAGATCAAGAATCACGTGCTCTTCCGACTAAGCCAGCCAGTCGTCCCTTATCCGTCTTTATATTTTTATTGCTGTGATTAATTCAGCTTACCACATGAAACCTGCCAGACATTTTGGTCTAGACTTGCACTGTCCAATAGAGTAGCCACTAGCGACATGGGGCTATTTATACTTAAATTTAAAATAAACTAAAATGAAGTAAAATCTAAAATTCTGTGCCTTAGCCACACTGCCGCACTTCAAGTACTTCAGAGCTACACGTTGCCAAGGGCTACTGTCCTGGGCAGTGCAGATACAGGGCATTTCCATCACCGTAGAAAGTTCCGTTGGGCAATAGTAGTCTAAATCATCTACCTCTCATCACTGTGTTGTGGAAACTCCCACTTATTCATGGTCATTGGTGTTCATAAGTAAAGCATCTGCCACTGCCTCGTAAGCTGTAGCCTTGGGCACCAGCCTCTCCAGCCTGCATTTTCCTATCTGTTAAATGAGATTTGAACTAGAAAGTCCAAAGTTTGTAGATCTCAAGGTAGAAATTTAGTATATGATGCCAGACTTGCCGTTTTCCCCCCCTGATTTGTACCTCCACGGTCGGTTTTACCTGTGACATTTGTTCCCTGTGGACAGATGCAAAGCATCATGTTAGAAAAAACATGAATTAGAACTAGTGTCCTTTTTGAAGGGAGAAAACAGAATATTGGCTGGTAAATGGCATTTTGTGCTTACTCATATTTTAATTTTCAGGCATATTTAATCATACTGACAGGCTAACACAACAAAGAGAACCTTCTGGCATCTAAACAAGCAGGTATACGTAGTTAAGAATTGAAATGAAAATATGATGCATTTAAGTTTACTGACTATGGTACCCAACTTATAATAACTCTAACATAATGTTTTCCAAGCTATGTTTCCAGGTTCTCTGTGTCTACACAGAGGTAGACAGCAGGAGAGAGGAGGAAATGGGGCTCGGCCTTCTCTTTTATTGCTGGGGATCTGCAGACAGTTCCTTCAAAGAGCAGGGGTGGGGGTTCCTTGCTAAAAGAAAAATACATTTTGAGAACAACTGCTATAAATATGTCTTAATTCTCCTCTCCCCAAGACATGTTGTTATTCTGATTGATACTCTAGTGGTCTCATCCTTAGCAAGTGGAAGTTCATTTCCCTTGGCTCTCACATCCTTTTGATGTTGTCCAGATGCATACCTCATATATAATAAAACTAGATGCCTGGCCTAATTTGAGGAATATTATTTATTTATTTTAAATAAATAGTTACTGTGTTAAATATTTGAAGTAAGTAGTTTATTTGAAATCGTTATTATTTACTACTTTAATACTGTGTGCAGCTATCCAGGAAAAATTTTATTTATTTGTTTGTTTGCTTGTTTGTTTATTTATTTTAGAGAGGATGGGGAGGGGCGGAGGGAGTGAGAGAGAGAATCTTAAGCAGGCTCCACACCCAGCGCAAAGCCTGACATGGGGTTCAGTCTCACAACCCTGAGATCATAACCTGAGCCAAAATCAAGAGTCAGGCATTTAACCAACTGAGCTACCCAGGCGCCCCAGGTGTAACTTTAAATAGGTGAATTGTATGGTACGGAAATTATATCTTGATAAAGTTGTTATTAAAAAACCAATATTCAGGGGCGCCTGGGTGGCACAGTGGGTTAAAGCCTCTGCCTTCGGCTCAGGTCATGATCTCAGGGTCCTGGGATCGAGCCCCGCATCAGGCTCTCTGCTGAGCGGGGAGCCTGCTTCCCCCTCTCTCTGCCTGCCTCTCTGCCTACTTGTGATCTCGCTCTCTGTCAAATAAATAAATAAATAATCTTTTTTAGAAAGATCCAATATTCAATTAGTACGTGATAATGCTAGAAAAATTTAAACTCTGGAGTTACTTTTAAGGCTTTCTTTTTTCTCCTAAATTAAAAAATACAGAAAAGTCTAAAAGATTCCTATTCTATCACACACACACACACACCCATACACGCACTTCGGGGATTGACCACACCTTACATTCCAGAGGCTGACTCAGCAGCCGCTTTCCTAAGATTTCATTGTTCCCTTGAGGGGAAGGAGAAGGCTCCGCCAAAGAGCCAGTTGAAGGAACTCAGGCTTGGATGCTGTGTCATTCCCTTGCCCAGGCCTACTCCTTTGCAAGGTATCTAACAAATGGCAAGTAAGAGTGTTGAGGTAGATGGTTTGTCAGTTAACTTCCTTTATCTCAAAGGACTGGATTGAGTTACTTATTGGTTGATATTGATCTTTGCTTGGTGAGTTAATACCCAATAATCTCTTCATATAGATTATCATTTTGTAGATATTCATGAAGTCCCCACTGTTGGGAGCATCCAAAAGAAGCAGTACCATCCAGGAGTTAGATAGAAACAATTTGATGACTTATATTTTGCATTATGGGTGCCATTTTTTCCCCTCTCAGCTAGCTTTAATTTTATTTATATCCTGGTTTGGATGCACTTAATAAACTGAATTTTGCATTTTGCCTCTTCAAAAAAATTGGCTGTTGGTTCCAAAGAACAAGTCTATGTAGTATTCTGTAGAACCAGGTCCAGGGTTTAGAATTTCTGCCTTTAAATGTCTGATTTGCATTTGTACACAAACAGAAGCCCACAGAGGCATGTATTAGGGTTTGCATGGGGGCGCATCACCACCCACATAGAGCCTTGATTTGTCAGCACAAGCATAGACAATATGGTTGTAGTAGTCTCGCATGTCATTAATATCGGTTTGCTCCTTTTTCTGAAGAAGTCAGGCTTCAAATTATATCCGCCAGCCCATGGTGGGGCACCATGGACACAATGGTGACAGAACTTAGTTGGACACCAGGGGGGACCACCCAACATGTGAAAGAACATTATTTCCTTGACTTGGAAACTTTAAGGAATGAGTGACACCAACACAGTGGGAGTTGAGTTGTAGTTAAAAGTACTTCTTAGGGACGCCTGGGTGGCTCAGTTAAGCATCAGCCTTTGGCTCAGGCCATGATCCTAGGGTTCTGGGGTGGAGTCCCGCATCGGGCTCCTTGCTCAGCATGGAGCCTGCTTCTCCCTCTGCCTGCTGCTCCCCCTGCTTATGCTCTCTCTCTCTCTCTCTTTGACAAATAAACACATAAAACCATAAAAAAAAAAAAAAGAAGAAGAACTTTCTAAATCTTGTGTCCTGATTTCATCATCTTCCTCCATTCTACTCTAGGGAAAGACATTCCTGGACAGGCATCTCTGGTGTTTGATGTCGCGTTACTGGACCTCCATAACCCCAAGGATGGCATTTCCATTGAGAACAAGGTAGTCCCAGAAAACTGTGAGCGGCGAAGTCAAAGTGGGGACTTTCTCAGGTATCATTACAATGGCACCCTTCTGGATGGCACCTTCTTTGATTCCAGGTAAGGAAACAAGTGGAATCTTCACTCATCAGAATATCTTATTAAATGCAGTATCCCTCTGGCCAGACCATGACCTGAATACTCTGCCAATGCTGATTTGTAGTTAGTATTTTCTGACGTTGAATTCCTTCAGAGGCTATTAGAACAATCTCCTTCTTGGAGTCTATGGGATATAAGTCTACAGGAAAACAGGAGAGACTCAGCCTACACTCCCACCATCCCCCACACTGTGCTCCACTATCCAAACGTGAAGCCACCTATGGGATCCAGGATGGGAAGTGGCCAGAACTGAGGTCTGGGTGGTAGGATGAGAAGAGAACAGACTTGGTGCCGGGAAACCTGGGTTCTTGTCCCGGTGTGTGGTGACTTTGGACCGCCTTTGACCTCCCTGCACTTCAGTGTTTTTCCCCCTGTAATTGGTACCTTTCTCAGAGATGGTTAAAGAGATAAGGTATGTAAGAGTGCTCTATAACATAACATTAAAAAAAAAAAAAGAATGCTCTGTGAACTTCGGAGGCTACAGGAGGAGCCGGCTGTGTGCTTTCAGCTCCCTTCCCACTGCAGAGGCGAATTACCATCACCGCCCTGCTTTGCTTCTGAGCCTTCGCTTGCAGCTGCCCAGGTGGCTGGAGCAGGCGGCTTGCTCTGTCTTGCTCTTTCAAGCAGCGCGAGCTCTTTGGAAACCACCTCCTCAGCTTCCTGTGGAGCAAACAGGTAGCGACAGCAACCTACCTGTCTCTCTGGGGTTGTGGACTTCTAATTTCTTCCATCATCCGAAGACAGTACAGAAGAATTTTTATACGGCATTATTTTGTTTGAATGATGTATCTTTCCTATTCTTAGGGTCTCTTTTACAATTTTCATTTGATTTTGGGGAAAAAGTAATAGTCACATGATTCAAAATTAAAACTAAGTGTATATTAAGATATGTCGTATTACCCACCCCTGCCTACCTCACATCTACCTGCCTACCTCTCTCCTAGCCACTTGGAATTAACTGCTTTCCTTTATGTATGTATGTAGGTAAGCTTTACCTCCAATGTGGAGCTTGAACTCACGACGCTGAAATCAAGAGTTGCATGCTCCACTGACTGAGCCAGGCAGGCACCCCTAAAATTAACCACTTTTCTTAATACATTTCCTTTTTATTCCTCCACTATGTGGATTTTTTTTCTAATGCAGATATAAACAACTACAGATGTTATCTTATTTTCTCCCCTTTATATAGTATGTAGTATATAGTATATAGAATACACTACTCTGCCTCTTGCTTTTTTTTTTCACCTTGGGATTTTTCCATATTTATATATAGAGAGACAGCTCAGGGCTTGACCTCAGGGTTGTGAGTTCAAGCCCTCTATTGGGCTCTGTGCTGGGCATGGAGCCTACTTAATAAAAAATACATACATATATATATATATATATATATACATACACACACACACGTACATACATACATATACATACACAGAGAGGGAGAGAGAAATTATTTATATTTCATGTCTGCATAGTGTTTCATTGGGTGAATATTCCAAATTTATTTAATTATTCCCCTACTGATGAACATTTGAGTTGTCTTTATTTTTTTTCTATTACAGGAAATATTCAGTGTGTGTGTGTGTGTGTGTTATTGTTACTTGTGAGCTTGGATCTGTCCATTATTCCTTGGAATTCTATTAATTCTATTAAATTAATTAAATTAAAAATTTAAAAACTACTAATTAAAAGACCATTTTTTCTAGTGTACACCAGATTTCTTTTCATAGAAAAGGAACCTCGGGACACCTGAGTGGTTCAATCAGTTGTGTCCGACTCTTGATTTGAGCTCAGGTTATGATCTCAGGGTCATGAGATCAAGGCCCAAGTCAGGCTCTGTGCTCAGCAGAGAGTCTGCTTGAGATTCTCTCTTCCTCTCCCTTTGCCCCTCCTCCTAAGTTCTCTCTCTCTCTTTCTCTCAAATAAATAAATACATCCTTAAAAAAAATAGAGGGGGGCACCTGGTGGCTCAGATGATTAAGTGTCTGCCTTCTGCTCAGGTCATGATCCTAGCATCCTGGGACGGAGCCCCATATCGCGCTCCTGGCTCAGCAGGGAGTCTGCTTCGCACTATTTCTCTGTCTCAAATAAATAAATAAAATCCTTAAAAAAAATTGTCGGGGCACCTGGGTGGCTCGGTCAGTTAAGCATCTGCCTTCAGCTCAGGTCGTGACCCCAGGGTCCTGGGATCGAGCCTCGCATCAGGCTCCTTGCTTGATGGGGAGCCTGCTTCTCCCTCTCCCTCTGTCATTCCCCTCCTTGTGCTCTCTGACTCTCTCTGTCTCTCTGTCAAATAAATAAATAAAATATTTTTAAAAAATTGTTTAAAAAAATAAAGGAACCACAATTTTATTAGATTTTCAAAAGCTTTCCATTTTGGTGCATTGGGATCTAGTCCATCCTGATAACTATGTAATATTCTATTCTATGGATTTGCCTTAATTTAGGTAATCAATACCAACTGTTTTCTACCTTTTTTTAATGAGGCGTAGTTGGCATACAGAGTTATGTTAGCTTCAGGTGTACAACCTAGTGATTCAGCAATTCTGCACACTGCTCAGTGCTCATCATGATAGTCACCATCTGTTATTTTCCACCTTTTGACATTCTAAGTAGGGCTGCAGTAATTATTTTTGCAGTTAAATCTAGATATGTAAGATTGTTTCCTTGGGATAGATTTCTAGAAGAATCTTTGGGTCAAAGGTTATGTGTCTTTTTCTTACATGTATTTTATGTGTTTTTGATATGCACGACAAAGTTGTCCTCAAGGAAGGTTTTATTCCCCATCACTGTCTAAAAGCACTCCATTCCCACAACTTGAGTAACACTGAGAATCGTTTTTAAATTATCTTTGCCAATTTATAGAGAAAAATGGAACCTTATAGTTTTGATCTGAATTTCTTGATTGCTATTAAGGTGGAAATTGTTTCAAATGTTTATTACTAGACCATTTGGATACCTTCTTTTGTGATTTATCTGTTTGTATCTTTTGCCTGTTTTTATGTGGAAGGTATTAATATTCTTTCCTTATTGATTTGAAGATATTAAGACCTCTGTATATTAAAGATAGTAACCCTTTTATGACTGTGTATTATCAAAAGCATATTCCGGGTTTATTCGCATTTTAATTTTGGTTATTATGATTTTGGATCTCTTTAAATGTAAACTGTTTATGTTGTTAAATACATTTACCTTCTCCTTTATGGTTTCCTTTATTCTTATATAAATTCTTATATTTTCTGGTTTTGGGGACTTGCTAAAAATAAGAAGGGGCTTTCTGTTCCCCTAGAGTATATAAACATTTGTCTGTATTTTCCTCAAGCCCCTTTAATGGTTTTATATTTTTATCCTTTAAAATATTCTTTATTGGGGCACCTAGGTGGCTGTGTCATTAAGTGTCTGCCTTTGGCTCATGTCATGACCCCAGGGTCCTGGGATTGAACCCCACATCCGGCTCCTTGCTCAGCGGGGAGTCTGCTTCTCCCTCCCCTACTCCCCCTGCTTGTGTTCCCTCTCTTGCTGTGTCTCTCTCTGTCAAATAAATAAATAAAATCTTAAAAAAAATTTAAAATAATGTTCTTTATTAAAATTTCTATTTTAAAAAATATTATGTTCTTGGGTGCCTGGCTAGCTCAATCAGTAGAGCATGTGACTCTTGATCTCCGGGTTGTGAGGTCAAACACCACATTGGGCATAGAGCCTACTTAAAAAAAAAAAAAAGTATTATGTTCTTATTGTATAAGTGAAACAATACAAAGGTATATAATAAAACATAATAATTTCCCATTAAGCCCACTAGCCCCCTGAGGTAAATATTAATAACCTTCCACAGTGTCTCTCCATGTTCATAAATCTTTCATGTTTAAATCTTCAATCCATCTGGAATTTATTGTGGTACTCAGTGTGACAATAAGGATCTAACTTTATGTTTTTCCAGATGGTTAGCTAGTTTTTCAAACATGCTTTACTGAAAACTATTTTTCCCTCACTTGTCTAAAATGTGACTTTTTTTAAGATTTTAATTTTTTTTAAAAAGATTTTATTTATTTGACAGAGAGAGACACACACACACACAGCCAGAGAGGGAACACAAGCAGGGGGAGTGGGAGAGGGAGAAGCAGGCTTCCTGCTGAGCAGGGAGCCCAACAAAGGGCTCCATCCCAGGACCCTCGGATCACGACCCAAGCCAGAGCAGACGCTTAATGACAGAGCCACCCAGGCACCCCAAGATTTTAACTTTTTAAAGTAATCTCTACACCCAGTGTGGGGCTCAAACTCAGGTACTCCCCTCTCCACAGGGAGTTAGTGTTTTTAATTTCATAGGTCTTCCACACATATACAGTGAAATACTGACATTTTCTCAGTTTAATTTTTTATAGGAATGAGAGCCTGCTATATCTTGTACCTTCCAAACAGCATTCTTAAGTTTTGTGGGGTTTTTTTGTTTGTTTGTTTATTTAGTAATCTCTACCCACAATGTGGGGCTCAAACTCATGACCCTGAGATTAAGTCTTTCATGCTCTCCTGACTGAGTCAGCCAGGTGCCCCCAAAACATAATTTTACTTACTTATTCATTCATTCATTTAAAATATTTATTTATTTATTTTAGAGAGAGTGTGCACAAGTGGGGGGAGGGGCAGAGGGAGAGACAGAGAAGCAGACTCCCTGCTGAGCATGGAGCCTGATGGGGGCTCTACCTCATGACCCCAAAACCATGACCTGAGGTGAAAAAAGAGTTGGATGCTTAACAGACTGAGCCACCCAGGTGCCCCTCAAAACATCATTTTAAATTGTTTTTTCCCCCCCCCAGATACATTTTTGAGTCCCTCTCCTCCCCCGTACACGGCGTTTGGATTTTGATTGGAATTGTTTCAAAATTCATAAATTAGTTTGGGGGGGCACTGACAATTTTCCAGTTCTCAGTTTCCCCCACTGGGGAACATGCTGGTTTCTCATTTAAATCTTCTTTTTTTTTTTTTTTTAAGATTTTATTTATTTATTTGAGAGACAGAGAAAGTAGAGAGAGCATGAGAGGAGAGAAGGTCAGAGGAAGAAGCAGACTCCCCGTGGAGCTGGGAGCCCGACGTGGGACTCGATCCCGGAACACAAGGATCATGACCCGAGCCAAAGGCAGTTGCTCAACCAACTGAGCCACCCAGGCGCCCCATTTAAATCTTCTTTTAAAGTTATTTGAGGTTCTCTACATTTCATGGCCACTCTGCTCCTTCGTTCTTGTCTTCTGAGGCTCTTTCCTGCCTCTTGGCCTTGGCCTCACTGTTCTGCCAGTGCTTTCCCCTGTGCAGATCCCATCTCCTCAGTGTCCGCTGTCTCGCCCAACCCCATGGAACCTTTGCTGTTTCACCCAGTGGCTCAACCTTCTCTGAGGCACCTGCCATCTCCCACTGCTTAGTGTCCCTCTATAAGGGACTCCATCCGGGAGGAGTCTGCCTCTTTGCTGAATGCCTGGTGGTAGGCTGTGCTCTGTGGATGATCTCTAAGCACAGGCCAGAGAGCTAGGAACCTGGGGAAGGTGAGAGGCTGGCCCAAGGTGAGAGGATGCCTGGGAGCCAAGCCTGCCTTCCTTGACTGTGTTCTCCCAGCCTTCCTGGCCCATGTGAGGGGCTGAAGGCTGGAACTCCACAATGTGGGGGAAGGGTATTTCTCCATAGCCTCTTTTGGGGGGCTATGTAGATGATCAGCTTCCTGAGTGAGAATCATCTGTTATTGTCATATTTCACGGCCCTCGGCTTTGTGTTTGGTCTCTGAGGGCTACTGAGGAGGGAGAGTCCCTCACAGCTCGGTCTTCTCATCCCCCTGGTCCCACTCAGCTGGCCATCTTCTCTCGGGCAGTCATCCTCTGGCCGTGTTTGAGGTAATGGTGGAACACACTGGCTCTTTCAGGACAGGCTTTGTGCCACATGAGTGCAGATCACTGTGGTTCAGACTTTGGTAGTAGACGTGGCATATTAAATTTTATTATTTTATTCTAGAAACATCTGGCTTTGGGGAGTTGATTCCTGTCCTCACCAAACTCACAGGAATCGGATTCAATTGGCAGTTTATACAAAGGCTGGATCTCTCCACTGAGCAGCGTGCTTGGGCCTCCTGCCCGTGGCACTTGGGAAACCCAAGTAACTCACCAGAAGGTGGCTTGATGAGGAGGGATTACAGTAGGAAGAATCATCCAGGCTCTGGTGGGGACTGCAGAGTTGAATTGTATGTGTGTGTGTGTGTGTGTGTGTGTGTGTGTGTGTAACTTTTCTGGCAATCCAAATATTCATGTCTCATATATACAGATATTCTTCTCTTTAGGTACTGGAGACATTGTCCCTGTGACACATTCTCAGTTTCTAGTAAGGGCCATGCTGGATGCTTTTTTCATTAACTTGACCCTGTTACCAAGCACAGTCCAATGTACAGTAGCTGCATTTCTGTGTGGTTACTTCTTGTCACGTGCATCCCATTCATAACCTGACCAAACTGGAGGGATGGAGGGCTTGTTTTTGGGAGCGTTTTTGTACACGACCGCTCCCACTCTGTGTATGTGAGTTCTTGGGAATGTGGGTTCTCAGGGGAGCCTGTTTCCAGGCTATGTCCTCACGTTCTAAGTTTCAGCCTATTCAGGGGTCTGGAGTCCTCTGCCTTCCTGTTGCCTCCTGGTGCTGACTAACATACCCAGCTGCTGTGGTGTCGCTTGTGAGGAATCTTTTTCTTTACTTCTTTTCTAGCTACTCACGGAACCGTACCTTTGACACGTACATTGGGCAGGGCTATGTGATTGCTGGCATGGATGAAGGTCTCCTTGGTGTTTGCATCGGAGAGAAGCGGAGGATTGTGGTCCCACCTCACCTTGGCTATGGAGAGGAAGGAAGAGGTGAGTTCTGGCTGCTTCCAGGCAGTCAGGGCTTCTTGAGAGCCACAATGTGGAAGCTGAAGTCCCACTAAAGACTTGAGTGTCCAAATAGCTTTGGTTCCTAGCTGCTGCCTGTTTTCTTATTTGAGGATTCTTAGACCTACGCCAAAGTTGAAAGAACTCTGAGAGGAACTCTTAGATTCATCAACTGTTAGCATCTTGCTGTGTTTATTTTCTCTTATTACAGTTTTTTGGTTTTTGTTGTTTTTAAGCCATTTGAACATTTATTGCAAACCTCCCCCTTTTTGGTTTTTGGTTTTTTAACAGTTTTACTGAGGTGTAATTTATATGCCATAAAGTTTACCCATTTTAAGTGTACAATTCAGTGACTTTTATTTATTTATTTATTTAAAAAGATTTTTATTTATTTGGTAGAGAGAGATCACAAGTAGGCAGAGAGGCAGGCAGAGAGAGAGAGGGAGAAGCAGGCTCCCCGCTGTGCAGAGAGCCCGATGTGGGGCTCGATCCCAGGACCCTGAGACCATGACCTGAGCCGAAGGCAAAGGCCTTAGCCCACTGAGCCATCCAGACACCCCAATTCAGTGACTTTTAAAGAGTTATTTATTGATTTTAAAGAGAGAGCATGAGCTGGAGGGGCAGAGGGAGAGGGAGAGAGAATCTTAGGAAGACTCCATGCTAGGCATAGAGCTCAACACAGGGCTCAATCTCATTACCCTGAAATCATGACCCTGAGAGTGTGACCTGAGCCGGAACCAACAGTCGGATATTTAACCAACTGTGCCAGCTGGCATCCCCAATTCATGTGACTTTTAGTAAATGTACTGAGTTGGGTAACCCATCATGCTAACCAAATTTTAGAACACTTTTGTGTAGTAGCGAACCCCCTTTTACTTATTTATTTAAGATTTTATTTATTTGTCAGAGAGAGCACAAGCAGAGGGAGCAGCAGGCAGAGGGAGAAGCAGTCTCCCCTCTGAGCAAGGAGCCCAGTGTGGAACTGGATCCCAGGATCCTGGGATCATGACTGAAGCCAAAGGCAGACGTGTAACCAACTGAGCCACCCAGGCGTTCCAGCAAACCCCCTTTTAAACATTATACAAATGATACGTGTTGACTTTAGAAAAAAGAAAATATGGATAATGAAAGAAAACAAAAATCTCCCCTACTCCCTCCATGCTAGAATAAACATTGTAACGTGGTAGGCAAAATAGTGGCCCCAAATATGTCCCCGTCCTAGCCCCAGAACCTGTGAAGAATATGTTACCTCACACAGTGGAAGGGATTTTGCAGGTGTGATTAAGGTGACGATCTTGAGATGGGGAGATTATTCTGAATCATCCAGGGGGCCCTGATGTACTTACAAGAGCCTTTGTAAGAGGGAAGGAGGAGGTCAGAGAAAATGCTAAGCTGCTGGCTTGGAAGTTGGATGAAGGGGCCACAGGTCAAGGAATGAGGGCAGCTACAGGGAGCTGGAAAAGGTGAGGAACAGATTCTCCCCTGAAGACTCCAAAAGGAATGCATCCCTGCCAACACTTTGAATTCAATCTTTTGACCCTCTAGAGTCATGAGAATAAATCTGCATTGCTTTAAGCCACCAAATCTGTGGAAATTTGCTATAGTAACAATAGGAAACTAATACAAGCATGAAGTGAAAATACACATCCACCTACACTAATAAATACAATAAATTCTTTCTTTCTTTCTTTTTCTTTTCTTTTTTTTTTTTTTTTAAGTAAACTCTACCCCCAGCAGGGGCTCAAACTCACCATCTCGAGATCAAGAATCGCATACTCTACCGACTGAGCCAGCAAGGCGCCCCATTAAATGTCTGATTTATAAAGCCACACCAGGTCACAACTTAAGACATTGTCAGCAACAGACCTTGCTTCATGTCCTTTTTGTCTGTGTCTTGATGCTCCATCATTTTGTATCATGTAAACTTCTACTCAAATACATACGGAAATAGACATATTTTCTGAGGATTCATGTTTTGTTAAGCCCTCAGGATTAATCCTTCGTTTCTCTAAAAATAATGTATTGATGGAAAACATTTGCTGAAATTATTTTTTTCCTTTTGGCTTTCTCTCAAGTATGAGACAGAGTTCTGCAAAGAATTATATAAGGCTCTGGAAACATCTGAAGACTCATAAATTCTGTGGATATGAGGCTGCTTCATCTCAAATCATATGTTGTGGGGGTAGGGACACTCTGACAGGTACCCCCAGCCGCTTGTGCATGGGTGGGGTGGGGGCACCTCTGTCTTCGGATTAGCGTCTCTCTGGCCTCTTTGTGGGGTTTGCATAGGACCTAATGCTAATCCCTCAGGGACTGACCCCAGAAGGGTGTCAGGACATGGAGGACATACTATGGGGCCAAGCGCATAGTAAACATTCAATAAATATTTGTGGAAGGAGTGAAATGCTGGGCTCTCCATGGGGTTCTCCAGCTCCATTTTTGGCATTTCATTTTGTTGAGACAGTTTTTCCCTGCAGGGCTGCTAGAAGGGAGGGAGTAGGCCTTCTGGAAAGGCTCTGGCCCTCTCTGCTGTCTACTCTGTTCTATAGGGTCCACTCTGAAATTAGGATGCTTGGCTGTTTTTGCAGCCCTGAAGGGGAGAATGGATTCTGTCCAAGAGGTTGTGGAAGCATTGCTTCCTCGTGCGCTATTCCCCAACTTCTAATTTACCTTCTAATTTACTCTTAGATTGGGAATATAGGATTATCATGAGACTTAAATAAATCACTACACAGAAAGCACTTAGAAGTGCGCTTAGTACTTAATAAGCATCCACTGTGTGTGTGTGTGTGGTGTGTTAGAGGAACCAAGAAATGAACACAGAAAATTGTGTGTGGCAGGGATGGGGTGGACGCTGTTGGTGTCCACACATCTCTACCTGAATTCTTTCTATAGCCATGCTGTTTTCTTGAACAAGGTTTATCTGAGTTGGTTTTCTTGGAGAATGCTAATGAAAGTATTATATATCCTTGATTCTAAGTAATGCTAATTTTTTTAAAGATTTTATTTATTTATTTGACAGAGAGAGATCATAAGCAGGCAGAGTGGCAGGCAGAGGCAGAGAGAGAATCAAGCTCCCCACTGAGCAAGGAGCCCTATGTGGGACTCAATCCCAGGACCCCGGGACCATGACCTGAGCCGAAGTCAGCGGCTTAACCAACTGAGCCACCGAGGCATCCCTGTAATGCTAATTTTAAAAAAAGGTTTATTTAGGGGTGCCTGGGTGTCTCAGTTGTTCAGCGGCTGCCTTCGGCTCAGGTCCTGATCCCAGGGTCCTGGGATTGAGCCCCACATTGGGCTCCCTGCTCAGCGGGAAGCCTGCTTCTCCCTCTCCCACTCCCCCTGCTGTGTTCCCTCTCTCACTGTATCTCTCTCTGTTATTTGTTTTGGAGAGAGAACACATGTGTGAGCAGGAGAGGCAGAGAGAGAATCTTAAGCAGACTCCCCACCAAGTGCAGATCCGTAAGCAGGGCTCGATTCCATGACCCATGAAATTATGGTCTGAGCTAAAACCAAGAGTCAGATGCTTAACTGACCAAGCCACCCAGGTGCCCCCTAAGTAATACTATTACAAAGTTTTACATTTAAACTTCTCTGAAATGATCTGGGGGTGTGTCTGACTCCTAATCTGTGTTTAAGGTGTTCCCCTGCCCCTCTCCAGCCCCCTGAGAAGCTGTCATTAAATTCATGGAGCATCTGCTAATCCCAGATTTACGGTAATCCCCCACAAGGTGACTGCAGGGATTTAATGAGAGAGTGTAGGGGTGCCTAGCTGGCTGTCCGTACAACATACGACTCTTGGTCTGGTGGTTGTGAGTTCAAGCCTCCTGTTGGGTGTGGAGTTTACTTAAAAATAAAGTCTTTAAAAAAAATGAGAGAGTGTATGTGAAAAAGACTTCTGTAAACTGTAAAACGTTATTCAGATGTGAGGTAATGTTTTTAAAAGTGGAGATGATGGAAAAGAAAACCATACTAATAATTTTGTGTGGAAGAGATGGGATGTGTTGCAAAAGTACTTTATGAACTGTTAGGTGTACTATATCATAGGGGGTGAATATGGGCCGTTTTGGCTGGGAGTTTCTCCTCTGAAGTAGTTTTTTTGTTAGTTTAGTTTCTCTTGCATAGTGATGGGGGACTGGAGTGATTTTTCTCTCTACAGCTGATTTTCTTGTCTCCCCTCTTACTTCTGTAGGAGCCAGGTGAGCCTTAATTTGGCTGAGTTTAGCTTCCTCCTCTGTGATGAACTTGGCATACATTTTTCAGGTTCAGCGATCCCCTGGGCAGTAGCTCATCCTCTTGAATTGTGGTCCAAATTGTGTTCTTAACTGGCTGCGTGATGGTGGGCAAATCTGTGCCTCAGTTTCCCCGTGAGGGTTAGGCTACTTCTAATGGCCCTTCCAACTTCAGTCTCTCACTGTTCTCTAGGTTTTCCTGTCTAGGTCCCCGTATTTCTCACTGGAAGTCTGTGGGGACATCCCTGGTGACACTGGAGAGGCACGTGTGCTGCTGCTTGGCGGACTCACTCATTCATTTCCTGTGTCTGACCTTTAGGGAATATCCCTGGTTCGGCCGTGCTGGTGTTTGACATCCACGTGATTGACTTCCACAACCCTTCCGACTCCATCAGCATCACCTCCCACTACAAGCCTCCTGACTGCTCCGTGCTGAGTAAGAAGGGGGATTACCTCAAGTATCACTACAATGCCTCGCTTCTGGATGGGACTCTGCTGGATTCCACGTAAGGGCCACTGGGGACAGTAGGGGAGTAAGCCTGGAGGATAAAAGCCATAGGTTCCCAGGATTCTCCTTTTCTTTTCATCAGATACTGGTTGAGAGCTTTTCTTTCCATGCTTCCTCACTGCTCAGGTGCATTTTTCTAAAAGTTCCCTGTGAATGGTCTCACTTTGCTTCTGTCAAGTTGTCTTTCTGAAAAAACAGATGTCATCTTATAACTGCTGTCTTTAAAAATTAACCCACAGCTACATTACAAACTCCACAGTCTGGTGCATCAGGCTGTATTTGTCAGCTCCATTCTGCTTGACTGATCTCATCTTCTGTTAGGGCCCATCTTTTGCTTCATAGGGCTGCCATGTGCAGTGGTGCAAGATGTGCACTGCTTAAACCCTTCCTTCTGGCCAATTTCTGCCATGGCTGAAATATCCTCCCTTTTTGCAAAGTCCTTCCTTAATTCCTAGGAAGAACCAGCTGCTCCCACTTCTGTGCCTTGTAATGTTTTATTTTTTTTATTAGCAAAATATAGTTATTTATTTTTAGTTATTTATTATTGTTTCCATCTCTGTTGCTGGTCTGAATATCTTAGAGAAACCCAACGTGTTTATTCATATTTTTGTTCCTTACACCTAGCCCAGAGCATAGCACAAAGGGAGCATTTTATAAATGTTAATTGATGGAAGTGAATCTTAAATTTTATTGATAGGAATCAATAGTATAAACAAGTATCATTGGCCAATTTTGGTAAAAAGGAGCTTTGCTTCTTTTGTTTCTGAATCTTCAGATGTAGTTGTAAGTTAGTAAAATATTCTCTCCTCTGGGAAAGAAACATTTTCAGCCTTTCTTTGTATCTCTATATAAGTATATCCATTTTCATACTGAGCCTGGCTTAGACTCCTAAGTTTGGGCTGGTGAGAAAGAAGAGCTTCATATAAATATGAGTTGCTGCATTTATGCTGTATGCGGAGGGCCTTCTCTCCCTCCCACCTGCCCCTCTGACTTCTAGCTTCAGGTGACGTTGTGGATGGCTGGCGAGAGCCAGCCACGGAAATGGAGCCCTAGGGACATGCTCATCACAATATTCTCTTTGGTGCTACGAGATCCTGTGTTTTGATGCATTTAGTGTTTTTCATCAGATCTCAAATGTGTTGATTATTAGAAGCACAGTGTTTGGTGTATCTCTGAGAAAATAAAATGCTGCCCCCAAATTAACATGCTGCTGATCCTAAAGTGTATCACAATTACAGAGATGTTAAAATGTGAAAATATGTGCATCATAGAATCAATGAAAGATGTACTAGCTTCCGGGGCTCAGGTTTACAAGGACCTGCTTTACAACAAACCTGCTTGCATTCCTATTAGAAGCTTTTGGAGGGCAGCAGAGAGGCAGCATGGTCTGTTGCTTGGGGGATCAAGCGAGCTCGTGCATGTGAAAATGGTCCACAAGGTTAGAATCATCTGTGAGGTCAGTGGGTCGCTGTCACCGCTCTTGCTAATGTTCATGTTCTTGTCTGGTGCTCTTACTCCAGGGCGGGGGTGAGCGGAAGTGGGGGTGGAAAATGAACAAAGGAGTTCCTTCTCAGTGGGTTCAGGATATACTTCTTGTGTAGGGTGGGGAGAATTGGCCTTCCTGCCTTCTAATGTTTGGTGGATTCACAGCATTCCTACAGAGTATCCGGGAGCCACGTGATGTTCCTTCCTCTCACCAGACTCCATTCTAGACCATGAGAGTCATTTGTGTTCCGTGTAAATCTACACTGAAGAGTAACATCCGGCATCCCCGCTGGTCTGTTCTGGGTGTAAGCTGCAGGATGATGGGAAAATGGGATGTATGGTGGGTGTCTGCCTCCTGTGTGTGGGGGAGGAGGGTGAGACCTGCTCCCACCCCAAGCCGTCCACGGGGTCTGCAAACAAGGGGGTGCTTTTCATCAGTGCTGAGAGAGGCTGGCTGCCGAGACGGTGGGGAGGGAAATGTGGGCGAAAAGCCAGAGAGGGCGGCCTGCAAGTGGGAAGCAGGAAGCTTGCAGTGGATGGGAAGCCGGGAATGCACAGAAGGAATGAGGAGAATATCCGAGAAGAATGGACAAAAAAATAAAAATAAAACATTGATCCGAGGGAGAAGAACTCGTGGGGCATTCAGAGGTGACACATGAAAGCAAAACGTTTGCTTGGAGGATTTTCTCAATGTGTGTTTAAATTGGCCTCGGAGAGGAAGAACAATCCTTTATTTGACAACTAAATGAGTTTTTGAATATTCTGTAAGACTTTGAAACAGAGTAGCCCCGTGGGAGGGCCCCAGGGGTCCCTGGAGAGCGGCAGTGTGAGGGTGTCTCTGTGCTGCTGACAAAGGAGGAATTGTGTGGGAGGCGGGACAGAGGCCGTCCTCCCCCTCCCACAGGCCGTGGGCCAAGGCGTCCTGTGCCAGAGTTGGCTTTGTTTTGATTTTGTCCCAGGTAGGACAGATGCAAACCCTGTTTTGCTTGGTGGGTGTCTGACAACCAGCCTGGCCCTGGGAACCAGTTTGAGACGGGCAGGTGGCCGTAGCCCTGTCCCCAGCGGCAGCTGGGGGGCCTGAGAAGCGGATGTGACCCAAAGGGGCTCTGCCTTCCTGCTGTCCCCACCTGGTAATGGGCATCAAGGGGACTCCAGGATACTGGGGAGGCTTTTCTTCCTTGCTATTGAAGAATAGCTCCATTGCCTTTAGGAAGTGGTAGAAAGTAGTAGCGTCGTACGTTTGGAAAGAGATTTATTTTAGTAGTGATGGAGGTGATAGAGCCCCAACTTTTATTTATGTGGATTTCACAGGGACCGGGGACATCAAGGATAATTTAAACCATGGCTCAGGTTAAACTTTCAGTTATTTTTCTAACGTCAAAAACTATTGCAGACATAAGCACTTCACATACTCAAGGCCATCCACTTACTCCTTGTACTTAAGCTCTTTATACTTGTTCTCCTTGGTGCCCGCAGAGTTTATTACTTACCACTAAGAATACCCCCGGGAGATGGCTATCACTGTCTCCAGTTTCTAGATGAGGAAATGGAAGGATTTGATTTCTCAGGGTCCATGTAAGTGGCAGAAGCAAGATTCAAACACAGGTCTTGCTAAATTCAAAACCCAGGGTGTTTATTATATGTTGTTCAAATTCTCATGAACATTCTTTACTGGGATATTGATTAAAATATAGAGAAGAGTTCTAAGAGCAGTCCAAAGGACTTCTTTTTTCCTGGAATCATTGAGAAGTAGGTTGCCACCATGAAGTCCCATCAGCCCTCAGTGCTTTAGTGCATATTTCCTACAAAGGTGGACATTCTCCTGCATAATTTAACACATACTTCATAACCAGAAAGTTAACACTGGTATGTTACTATCTTTTAATCCTCAGAGCCCACTTCAGTTTTGCCAGTTGTTCCTATAAGGTCTTCTAGAGCAAAAGGATCCCATTCAATATGCTCCAGTGCTCTGGAATGGCTCCTCGGGCTTCCCTTGATCTTCTTGCCACTTCCAAAGATTGCACTTTCATTATTTTGCAGAATGTTTCTCAGTCTGGGCTTGTCTGATGTTTTCTCCTGATTAGACAGGGGTTCTGTATCTTTGGCAGAAAGGTCACAGAAGAGATGTAGATGTGTTCTCATGAAAACACTCCCAACTACCAATGGGTTGATGACCTAACCAGGGACTCCTCTGTTTCATTTTCAGGTGGAATTTAGGCAAGACATACAATATTGTTTTGGGATCTGGACAAGTTGTGTTGGGAATGGATATGGGTCTCAGAGAGATGTGCGTTGGAGAGAAACGGACAGTGATCATTCCACCCCACCTGGGCTATGGGGAGGCTGGTGTGGGTGAGTACGCAACAGCATTCCCGGGTGTTTCGGGCATGTTCACAGTCTGAATGTTGTGCTGTTTTGGGGGGGGGCGGTGCCATATTTAGGACCACAATATGCTTCCTCCATTTAAAACCCAAAGAATCAGGGCTGCCTGCCTGGCTCTATTGGTGGACATACAACTCTTGATCTTGGGGTTGTGATTTCAAGCCCCACATTGGGTGTAGAGATTACTTAAAAATAAAATCTTGGGACGCCTGGGTGGCTCAGTTGGTTGGGCAACTGCCTTTGACTCAGGTCATGATCCCAGCATCTTGGGATCGAGTCCCGCATCGGGCTCCTTGCTCTGCAGGGAGCCTGCTCCTCTCTCTGCCTCTGCCTGCCTCTCTGCCTGCTTGTGTTCTCTCTCTGTTAAATGAATAAATAAAATCTTTAAAAAAAAAAAAAAAATCTTAAAGGGCGCCTGGGTGGCTCAGTGGGTTAAAGCCTCTGCCTTCGGCTCAGGTCATGATCTCAGGGTCCTGGGATTGAGCCCCACATCGGGCTCTCTGCTCAGCAGGCAACCTGCTTCCCCCTCTCTCTCTGCTTGCCTCTCTGCCTACTTGTGATCTCTCTCTCTCTGTCAAATAAATAAATAAAATCTTTTAAAAATATATGAGTTAATACTTAAATTTAGTATCTTTGTTTAAAGACTCTTATGAGTTCAGTGTTAATGCCTTGTTAATGCCCCACTCCAACTTAAGAAAGCAAGAGTTTTGTGAAAAAAAGCCTTGGGTGTTCAAACTCACGTGTGGGAAATGTCCCTGAAGGAACTTTACAGGGTATTTGTCTTAAGTGAAGCTGAGGCTTCCTTCTGGAACAGGTTCTTGGGACACTGGAATGGTACAGGCCTTCACTTTTCACTTCTCCTGAACCTGTAAGCTATCCATGAAGACTTTCTTTTGGAAGAGATGGGTTTCAGGTTCTGGAAATACTGGCCTTACCTTGCCCTCACAGCTGGTATGGTTTACTTCATGATTTGGGCCAAAATGAGTCTCACGCATAGGGGATTTGGGAACCTCATCTTCTTCAATGTTTTATGCTCCTACTCTCTGGAGTAGGGAAGTGGAGATGGGAAGTGCCAACTTACAAAAGAGATATACGCTTTGGACTGATTTTCTCTTTTTCACAATTTTTAAATAATTGTAAAAATACTGTCTGTTGGGGTGCCTGGCTTGCTTGGTCCATGGAGCATGTGACTCTTGATCTCAAGGTCATGAGTTTGAGCCCCATGTTGGGTATAGAGCTTACTTTAAAAAAGAAAAAAACTTCAAAACCCCACAACTGCCTGCCAGTCCCCCCAATCCAAGAAGAAACACTTAAAAAAATGTGTACTTTGTAAGACCATGGGATATATATTATAATTATAATAATTTCAAATAAGACATTATATATGTGCATATATTATTCACGTGCTTATATAATTTCTTTTGGGCTCATAATGCATATGCAGTTCACAAATTTGTATTTATAGTCATATCTTAGATCAGGACTTTAAGGCATACTGTATTATTCTTAAGGTTCTTCTGTAGGATTTATTCAAAAGTTCTATAATTGCAGTCTCTACTAGAGGCTTTCAAACCTTTTTCACCAAGACATACAGTAAGAAATACATTTCATGGGGGCACCTGGGTGGCTCAGTCGGTTAAGCATCTGACTCCTGGTTTCCACTTGGCTCATGATCTCATGAGTTGTAGGATTGAGCCCCATTTTGGGCTCACCACTTGGTGGGGAGTCTGCTTGAGATTCTCTTCCTCTCCCTCTGCCCCTCCCCCTGCGTGTGCACGCATGTGCTCTGTCTTCCTCTCTCTAAAAGAAGTAAAAACTTCTTAAAAAATAAATACATTTTATCTTCCCATCTATATTACACATAAACAAGCAATTTATACATATATACATATACATTTAGTTTTATATATAAAATTGAAACGTTTCATAAAACCATACCTATCCTTTGTAGGTAGTATACCCTCATCTATTTTATTCTTTAATTAAAAAAAATGCTGATCACCATCCTATAAATGGATTTCATGACCCACTAATGGTCACTACCTACAGTTTGGAAAAAAACCTGTTGCTCGTGTTGAACCTTCTTGCCCTCACAAGAAATGCTTGCCGTCCGTGAGGCAGCTGGAACCCTGGGTCGGGGAGGGAGGTTGAGCTGGGCGTCCCCGCCGTCTGCTGGGGCTAATACTGTCTCCTCCCCTGTTGGTGTGGCAGATGGAGAGGTGCCCGGCAGCGCCGTCTTGGTGTTTGACATTGAGCTGCTGGAGCTTGTGGCCGGTCTGCCTGAGGGGTACATGTTCATATGGAACGGCGAGGTGTCACCCAACCTCTTTGAAGAAATCGACAAGGATGGTAATGGAGACGTCCTCCTCGAAGAGGTAACTGACCTTGGAAGGAAAGCGGGACTAACGGAGCCCAGGGAACCTTGCTGGGGTGGGGAAACCAATGCGAAGCCTTCTCAGGTGAGGAGGACACCTGTGCTTATTTCTTGTGATGATGGTAACCCCCACATGCTCATGTACCAAGCACGTCCATACACACGCTCCAAACTGAAGCTCACGATTCCTCTCTGAGGAAACTGAGGCCCCGAGAGGTATGGGGCTTGATTGCAGAGCTCACAATTCAGTTCTCAGTTCCTGGGTGCTTGCTCTGTACCTGCGTTATGCTGAGAGTTTTTCACATATATTCTCTTGCCTGGCCCTTGTGGCAGCCATGTAGTCATCATCCCCGTTTCAGAAGCAGCAGCTGTGCAGAGGGAAGGTAAATGACTTGCCCAGGGTCATGCAGCTACCCAGTGGTTTGAGCCAGAATTCTGTCCCGTCTTAATCATCTAGGTGCTGGGTGGTTTCTTCTGTAGCAAACGCCCCTTCGTGGAGCTGGGCAGTACCTCGGCCTGTCCTGTCACACCCTGCTGAATTCCACTACTCTGCCCGTTCTGTATCTGCTAATTCAAGGACAGGGCTCCAGCCTTCTCCGCTTTCTCTCTGACATCAGTCACTTTTTCCCGGCTACTGGGTGGTTCCTATGAGCACGAAAACATGCTCTTTTTCCTCCTTCTCTTGGCGCATCTTTCCATTTCTTTTATTTCTTTGCTCCCTTCGCAGCAAAAATGTCAAGACTCTTTTAAACCCACTCCTGTCAGACATTTTTCCCTCCGTGTCACTGAACCTGGTCTGGCTAAGGTGACTGGCGCCTTTCATGTGGCTGCAACCAGTGGTCACTTCTCACTTTCCTCGTACTTGGACAAAGCCAACTGCTTTGCAGGATACCTTCTTTCCCTGGCTTCCAGACCACACTTTCTTGGTGTTGCTTCTCCCTCCTGGGTGAGTCCTTCTCAGGCATCTTCTCCCTGCTCTCTTCATGTCAGAGTGCCCCAGCCTGAGTCCTAAGCCTGTTCTCTTCTCCACCTAATGTCACTTCCTGGGTGATCTCAACCAGTGCCGTGGCTTTGCCATTCAAAGCCCCATGACTTCCAAACTTGTAGCTCCGGTTCAGCTCAGTCTTCTTTACTTCAGACTGCTCCATCTAACTTCCCGGCTGACATTTTCACCTTCTGAACCCCTGCTACCTCCCTCCTGTGGACTTGCTTCACCCAAAGCCTTCCTCATCTCCTCCGATGGCAACTCTGCCCTTCCAGTTGCTCAGGCAAGAGCACTCAGTAATCTCTGACTCCTCTCTTTCTCACATAGACTATAGTAAATCCAGCAGGAACTCATTCTAGCTCTATCTTGAAAATTTATCCAGAGCCTGACCACTCCTCACCATCTCCATTCTGTAGCATTGTGGTCCAGAGCCTGCTTTCTCTGGCTTGGACCTCTATGAAGGTCTTCCTGCTTTCACCCCTGCCCCTCAGAGCTGCCAGAGCGACCCTTCTAAAACTTAAATTGGATCATGGCTTGCTTTGTCTCAGAACGCTGCAGAAGCCCCCATTTCCAAAGTCCTTACAGTGGCCTGTAAAGGCCCACAAATGTTCTCCATGACCTGCTCACTATAACTTCCTCTCCAACACCACCAGGCATGCACCCCCTTGAGCCTTTGCACCAGCTGCCTCTCCTCTCAGAAGACACTTCCCTGGATAACTGTTTGGATCATTCCCTCCCTCACTTCAAGCCTTTGCACAGGTCTCCCTTTTTCACTAGGATTTTACCCTGACTGCTGGATCAGGAACTCAACCTTCTCCCCTACCTGTATTCTTGATCTTCCTTGCTTGGCTCTACTCTTTGTTTTCTAGAGCATTTCACTTCCTATCTTACTATGTGATTTACTCATTTTTTTAAAAAAGATTTTTATTTATTTATTAGAGAGCGAGAGACTGAGAATGAGAGGGGAGAAGGTCAGAGGGAGAAGCAGACTTCCCGCAGAGCCAGGAGTCCGATATGGGACTCGATCCCGGGACTCCGGGATCATGACCTGAGCCGAAGGCATTTGCTTAACCAACTGAGCCACCCAGGCGCCCCGTGATTTACTCATTTTTTAAATGTTCCTTTCTAAGTGTGTCTTTCCTACTAGGATATGCTAGAATTACAAGAGCAGGATTTTTTTAAAAAATGATGTCTCTCTAGGATCTTGGATAGTGCTCAGCACACAGTAAATGTTTTTACTGTATGAATCAATGAATGAATGAACGAATGAAAGCAGGCAGCAGTGTTCTCAGAGACTAGGGTGGTTAGGGGATCAGCCTTTGGTGGAGAGCTAAGTGTTGATTAGGGAAGAAAGGATAGCTCCAATAGCTGCTGCGTATTGGCTGCCTGGAACCTATGGGCTCCTGGAGTCATTAGTCAGTGGTTTTTAACCTGCATCTGGAGGGAAAAAAAGAAAACAACCAAACAGGTCGTGTAGCTCATAAAATCGTGTCTGTTTTGTGAGCTTGGACTCCGATTCCAGCCCGAGCTCTCAGGATGCTGTGTTCAGGCCCAGGCTCGGCTGCCGTATCTCATGGCCTGTCCTGTTCCCTCTCTCTCCAGTTCTCAGAGTACATTCATGCCCAGGTGGCATCTGGCAAAGGGAAACTCGCTCCTGGTTTTGATGCTGAGATGATTGTGAAGAATATGTTCACCAACCAGGACCGGAATGGAGACGGGAAGGTCACGGCAGAAGAATTTAAACTCAAAGACCAGGAGGCCAAACATGATGAACTCTAAACCTGACTCGGGCCACTTGTGTGACACCAAGCCCCCTGTCGTGGCAGAATGTGAAGTGAGGCGTGAGGGTGTCAGAAGGGGAATCGTCCATAAGCAGTAGATGGTCACACAGTACCTGGGGCATGTCAGGGATGGGTCGATGCACATGGTGAGAATTTTAGGCCACATGCCAGTGACACGAAACAAAATTGGCGTGAGGTGCCTCAGCAGGGGCTGTGTAGAATATTGAAAGGGCTGCACTGTCCGCCCTTATTTTGTGAGCCTTCCGGGTAGTTTTGTTACTAAAGGAAAATAGTGTCATACAGAAGTTACAACCATCTTGGAGGGAACAGAGAGAAAATGTCCAGGATATTCACATAAAGAGGATTCATTTTTTTTTTTTTAACTGGCTGGTGTTTTAAAAGTGTTCTCCAGATGAGCAGAGAACACAAAGGTCATGTCCCAGCGGTATTCCCCGGAAGCCTGTACAGGCTCTGGTAATGCCCAGCTTCCACTTCCTGCTATATGCGCGCACGCGCACACACACACACACCCACCCACACACACACACACACGTACACGTGTGCTTTTATAGTTAATCAGGCCCTACCTGTTGTGGTCTTCGATTGGCTGAGTAACTTGGAAGTTAAGAAGAAAATCAGTGGACCAAACAAAAGGCATCTTGGACCACAAGTAGAAAATTTGATTCTGTGTTTGCCACGTAAGATTATCTGCTTCAGCCTTTCGTACTCCCATTGCTCTATCCTCCCTGAATCTTTCCATCAGGTAGATAGGCACAGGGCTGGTGGCTAAGCCATCCTCCAGAGTTTCTCACTGTGACCAAGATGGAAATGTCACCCCAACAGATAAACAAGGTGACATATTTCCACTCATTTGTGTCCTGGAGAGGGAGGTGCCCAAAGGCCCAGGGACCTCTCTCTGTGTAGGGAAGCAGGGACACGTGTTACCTGCCAGCCTGTGCCCATGTTATGCAGTAACCACCTAGCTGCCTTATGTCCTCTGTTCCCAAGGGGTGGCGGCATCCACCCTGAAGTAATCAATGATTTTCCTTTTGAAACTGCTTTATTTTACTAATTTAAACTGTTTTGTACTGATGTAGCCCTGAGATAGTTCATGAAAATGCTGTGCACTCATTCAGTGGAATAAATCTTGGAAAACTCATCGTTTCGTATATAAAAAAAATTGAATTATAACATCAGGTTTTGTGGAGTTTTACTTGGAGGCTGAGAGGATCCCATGAGAATACACTTCGATTATCCATTGATGATCCCCTGGATAAATACTCGAGGACTGCCTCTGAATTGAAGGAGTGTGACGTAGAGTATATGGGGTGGGGAGGTGTCAGGCAGCGTCCTGGTAGGAAACACACCCTCACATGGGACTTCTGAGGAGAAGCTGTGGGACGAACTCTACATGAGTAGGGACAGGGCTCAGAGACCTAGTAAAGATGTCAAGGTACATGACAGCAGCTGTGGAGCACCGGTAGGAGGCTGTTCTACCCCTCTGGCCTGAAAGGTGAAGGGGAGCCTCGGCCATGCCCAGAACCATGGCTGGTACTACAGCAGAGGAGTGAGGGCAGAGACACCGCCTTCTCTGTCCTGCCCCTGGTTCCCACTAGCTGAACCCAATCCGAAGCCAAAGGAAGAGGATGGGGGGCTGGCAGTCTCAGAGGCCAGCTTTTTGGGGGCACAGAGAAAGGTAGAAAATGACTGCAGGGCTTGGAGTGGGAGCAAATGGGGGAATGACTGGGATATGTATAGAGAAAAATATATGTTTTTTAAAAGCAAATGTTACTGTTTACTCTGAGGAAGCAGCTTCAGGGACTCTTCGCTTTTGGAAGGCAGATGTGCCGCGGCCTTCCCGGCTGCTGCTGCTGCTGTCATGGTAACTGATGTTCCTCGACCTGTCTTCAGAGCACAGTGACTCCAGATTTTCTGTTTAACAGAATTCCTTCAGTGCACTAGATAGGCTAATAATCTTGCTGAATTTGCCCCTTGGAATGCATTTAACCTGTAACACCTCACGATCTTTACACATCTTCATGAAGATAAAAACCTGCTGCTTATTCTCTGCTTCCGATTTTTAGTTGGTTCTGATTGAATTTTTTCACTGGCTGTTTTCTTCAGTGGTGGAGACAGTGGCTGAATAAAAGACATGTTTCTCTGGGGAAATTAAGGTCTGTGGGCCTCAGAGCTTCAAGAATAGAGGGAATCCTTAGCTTGTTTTTATTTTTAAATTGTCTGCCTGATGCTGTGGAACCTTGGTCTTCTCTGGCCTTCAGACTCAGACTGAAATGCTGGGTTCTCTTGAGTCTCCAGCCTGCCACTTGTTTTGTTTTTTGTTTTTTCTTCCCAAGCCTTACGGAGGTATAATGAACAAATAAAATTGTAAGATATTTAAAGTGTATGTTATGATTTGATGTACGTATATCCTTCACTTGTGAAAGGATCTCTCCCTGGCATAGCACCTCACTTTGTGTGTGTGTGTGAGAACATTTAAGTTTTACTCTCTTAGCAGATTTTAAGACTATATAGTATAAGTCACCATGTTATGTATTAAATCCTCAGACCTTATTTATCTTACAGCTGAAAGTTGGTACCCTTTAACCAATTTCTATTTCTCCCACCCCCCAGTAACCACTTTTGTACTGTTTCTATGACTTCAGCTTAATTTTTTTAATGCCACATATAAATTTTTTCAAATCCACATATAAATAATATGTGTAGTATTTATCATTCTAAACCCTGGCTTGTTGTTGAGTGCTCCCTGGGTGCTTCCATTCTTCCTGTTGCTAAGGAGGGCATTCAATTATCTGTGAGTGTGTCAGGGGCTTTAATCTCTGGGAGGACCAGCTGCTTAGATGGTTATAATGCTGCTTTATAATGCTGCTGCAACCCGTGTTTACATTTGCGTTATGATTATGGGTTCCAGCTCTGCCGGCAGGACTGTCAGTACTCATTAGGGAGCCAAATATAGGGTAGAGATGCCACAGAGCACTTTTCTTAATCATATTTTATACTCAATTTCTGGGTTGCTGCTTGAGGCAGCTTGGGTCTCTCGATAGAACAGCTGTTCACAGGCTCTAGATTGGGACCACCTAACTTAGAACTTAAGCAGATTTTGAACTTTGGGCCCTAAAGATGAAGTAGGTCATTGATGCCCAGTGGGAGATTAGAGTATCTCTATGAACATGACATCTGAGCACACATGTGACCTGTGTACTTGAAATACCACTAGGCTACCTTGCAAGCATCAGCAATCTGCATTATTTTGTTAAAACCTACAGTGAGTTTTGATCTCTGATTACTTAGGAATTTATAATACCTTTCAAAATTATTACTTAAAAGACAGAAAAAAATTTTTTTTGTTTTGGCAGGAGAGTTGACCTGACTGCAAGACTCTATATTGAAATGCTGATATATTGCACTTCAGGATCTTAGGTTTCTAGGAACAAGGTTGCTATCTTTTTGTATGTTATGTATGTATGTATGTATGTATGTATGTATGTATGTATGTATTTTAGAGAGAGGGAGCACAAATGGGAGAGAGAATCTTAGGCAGATTCTGGACCCAATGCAGAGCCCGACATAGGGCTTGATCTCATGACCCTGAGATCCTAACCTGAGCCAAAACCAAGAGTCAGACACTTAACCAACTTAGCCACCTAGGTGCCCCAAGGTTGCTTTCTTTGAAGTCATTTTTCCTTGGGGATCTGCATCTTTTTATAAACTAAGAATATGGCTTCCAATTATTTATTGCTAGATGCAGATATAAAACTTTCATGCTTATTAAAAGTGTTTGATTCTGTGTGGTTTTGGTCCTTAATGTTGGACAAGGGATTCCTTCGAGCTTAAACTGGCCATATTTGGATCCCATTTAAACACAGATATTTAATGCATGGTTCCAGCCAAAATTTCTCCTTTGAGTTTTAATCTATTTGGTATCTTCCCCTGTAGACCTCACAGGCACTTCAAACTTTGCATGTCCAGAAGAGAATGCATGTTCCCACTCCTTTCCCAACACCTTCCACCCAAGGCGGTTCTTTTCTTCCCCTGCCCCCACTTGCTTCAACCAGACATCTTCGAGACCCTCCTCTCTCACCCCACACATTTAATCCAAAAGCAAGTCTTGTCATTTCTAAATTTAAACCACTTAAAACGATCCACTTGTCTCTGAGTCCTACCTACTGTAATTTCTAGTGCAGACTTCTACAGCAGCTCCCTAACTGATTCGCTGGGGTAGATCTGCCCCACCAGTCCATTTTCCACAGGTCAGCATGATCATGGCACTTCTTTGCAGGGAGAGTAAAACCAAATGCATGATTTACAAAGCCCTGTGTGATCTGGCACCCTCACCTCCCATTCATGATTCTGTTCTTCCCTTTGCTCATAATACTGTTAAACCAGTTGTCAGTTCTTTGAACATCCTACATTTTCTTACTCGGGACCTTTGCACCTGCTCTCCCTGGAATGTTTTTCCCTCAATTCCTCACATGCTGGCTCCTTATCCTTCAGGTTTTGGCTGAAATATTATCTCCTCAGAGCTTTCTCTGGCTACCTTGTCTAAAATATTTGTGTTGGTTTTTGTGTTGTTTTAGTCACTGTATCTTATTTCTGTCTCATGTGCTAGGATGAAAGCTACGTGAGGGCAGGAATTAATTGGCATGTGGCATGTGTTAATTACTATTTCTCTAGGACCTAGCCCGGAGCAAGGACTTTAATTTTTGTTGACGAGTGACTGTTGACTTACTCAGGCCTCACTTCAAGTTCATATCCCACTTTAGAGATGAGGAAACCATGGCTTAGGAAGGTTAGAAACTTTCTAAATGTCCTCAGGTTCAAGTTTGACTGACTCGAACGCCTGTGCCCTTTACACCTTGGGCACATTTTATCTTATCTACTAAACTTGTACTGAAATACCAGAGTAATTATAAAACACAGCAGGATTGGTCAATCTTGAGGTAACTTTGGACAAGTTTCAGGATTAATTTTTCAAGATCCCACGTATCTTTTCCTTCCTGATGCCCCTGGGGTACACCAAAGAGAAAAACTCGAACCTAAAGTCTGGTTTAAAAAAACCTTTAATGGGGCGCCTGGGTGCCTCAGTTGGTTAAGCATCTGCCTTCAGCTCAGGTCATGATCCCAGGGTCCTGAGATCGAGTCCTGCATCAGGTTTCCTGCTCCCTGCTTCTCCCTCTGCCTGCCACTCCCCCTGGTAGTGCACACTCTCTCTCTAATAAATAAATAAAATCTTAAAAAAAAAGCCAAACCTGGGGCACTTGGGTGGCTCAGTGGGTTAAAGCCTCTGCCTTCGGCTCAGGTTATGATCTCAGAGTCTTGAGATTGAGCCCCACATTGGGCTCTCTGTTCAGCAGGGAGCCTGCTTCCCCTTCTCTGTCTGCCTGCCTCTCTGCCTACTTATGATCTCTCTCCCTCTCTGTCAAATAAATAAATAAAAATCTGAAAAAAAAAAAAAAAAAAAAAGCCAAACCTTTAATCTACTTAATCAACTCTGGTGTCTATTAAACATACCATGGAATGCAGAGTTCTTGCAAAATCACTCTGGAACAAACTAGTATCTCTGACAGTTGTTTCTGTTTTTCAGTTTCATCAAAATTGTTCATCTCAGCACCCAAAACTGCTTTACCTCCTAAAGTAAAATTTAAATTTGTAAGGAAAAAAACCCCATGAAACACAAAAAAACCCCTAACAGCTAATGCTAGACCCTTTAGAGAACACGGTAATTACTGCACACTGCCAATGTTCACTAGGGCTACGAAAGAGCTTTCTGTCTCCTCCATCCGCCCAGACTGCTTATGCCTTTCGTGGATGGGTAAGAGGTAACCATATGGAATACTGGTGCTACGCTATTCTAAATGCAAATATAAAACTTAAAAGCACACATTGCTGTTGATGAGTACATGTCACCCTCACAGTGATATATCTAGAGGATGTATCATTACCTTCACTTTACAGATGAAAAAGCTGGAACACAGGTTAATGGGTCCTGGTCACACAGCTGCTAAGTGGTAGAAAGAAGATTCAAATCCGGATAGTCTGACTCTATAGCTCATTTCCTAATGGCTATATTAAACTGCTCTGAAAGCTGAACTTGAAAACCAATTATTTTAAATATTGGTAGAAACGGGCAGTGAGAGGTGATAGGGTCACAGGCACATAGTAGAAGAACCAGGGGCCTTGGTTTGATAATCCAGTTAGGGCGTGGGTAGAAGGGGCTAGAGAGGCTGCATGCCCTCCAGGCCCTCATTTTATAGGGAGGTGCCTGACCTATAGCCTTAGTACAGGGCTGAGTCGTAACTAGAATGGAGGTCATAACTTCAGTATTTTTTACATTTACTCCATGCATCATGCTTCTTTGTAGAATAAATTATAATTTGTATAATTGTACAATTTTTATCATTATAATTAATTACACGCTCCTTTGGAAAACAGTCAATATGGCCAACTTTAATAGCAATATGGATAAAAAGCTACCATTAAATCAGAAATTTCCAAATAAAGCGGGGAATAGTCTACTTTTGGCCACTACAAACTTTGTTTCATTGTCTATTATAAAAAGAAGTAGTGGTAGAGGATAGGATGGGCTGCCCCAGGAAAAAGGTTTTCACTGCAAGACCTTGCCTACCTGCCACATCAAACTGGATTAGAGACTGCCGACCACACTGGATGTCCAGAACCAGCTGGAACATGCTCTGTATCACAGTTCAGATGCTTTATGGAATTAGTGGCTTGTAGACTCTGGAGTAAAAATGGTTAGAGTCAGGGTCATATTGATCACAATGGCAAGTCTAACCCTGGTAACCAATTATTGGGCAGCAGAAATTTGGAACGGGAGTCAGCCTGCAAAGAGGAATAACAGTTCCTAAATTAGCAGTACTCAGTTTTAGTTAATAGGAGACCCAGCTACACTTTGTTCCCTGCCTGTGGCTATTTCTGAAACTCTTAGACTTACAACAAAGTACGTTCTTTTACTGATACTTTCGATGACAGGAAATTGTGTTCTCAGTCCCCAGTATTTTCTGTAGGACTGATTCAATTTCCTCTGCAACTATCTTTTTTTCCTTAAACTTATGTGTAAGGTTAAAAATATTCAATCTAAATAGACACGATGACAATGACACTAGGATTTCTCTCTCTCTCTTTCCCTCGCTCTCTCTCTCTCACACACACAGGAAAAACATGGCAGGTGCTTAATAGATATTTGTTGAATAAATGAATAATTGTCTTGACAATACAATTTAAAAAGGCTTTTCATTTCATGTATATTATCAGTGCTTCGATATAGAACATTCTGTAATGATTAGTGACATGGATAGCAAAGGTTTTTTCAAACACTGAATGCCAATATTTTCTGGTAAATACTGACTTTCACAAAACAGAAGACCCAAACATAACACAATTTCAGGAGATGGTGAAATCATCAGCATAATTCACCCCAATTATAAAAATGGCAACACTTAAAATCATGCACATTATTTCACCATTTCATAAAACTTCTTTTTAAACTTACACAAACTTTCCCAGAGTAAAAAGTTTCCTCAAAAACCTCATGATAACATTACACTAAAAAAAATTCACTCTGGAAATGCAGGGAGTTATTTTTCAAATTTTGGCTTCACGATTTTCTTTTTCAATCTGTTAAAAAATAGAGTTGAGGAGTGTGTTGAGAGAGGTGGGGAAAAAAGGAGCTTCCAGTTGATGGATTTAGTATGTCCAAAAACACCTCAGTAAGGGAGAGGAAAAAAAACTTCAAGAGCAAGAACGCATTATAAATAGAAGTCTTTCAGCAAGATGAACAGGTGAGCAGTTCCCGCATCAATTGCACCCACAGGAGCGAGGTCTTCTTGAAGGATGCTTGTTTACAGAATCTTCTGTAAGATAGAGTTGGCTACATCCAGTGATTCGTCTTTTACTAGAACAATGTCGTAAGAGTCCATGTACTTTTCTAAAAGCTCATCCACCTAATCAACAACAACAGAAAAATGGATATGCGGGAAGGAGATGTAAACAGTTGCAGTGTGAATCTCATTATTAGGTTCAACCTTTTGGGCAAATGTAGCAAATTGAATTTACTTTCATAAAACCGGTAAAAATGAAGAAATTCTTTCAAACCGTGAAGACTTAAGGACATAGAAATTTTCCCACATGGTGGCTTTATACCCAAAGTCACTTCTCTCTAGTCCAGTGGTTCTCAACTGGGGAGACTATCCAAGCAACACCTGGCAACCTGGGGGACATTTCTGACTCTCAAGACTAGGGAGTGCCACAGGTTTGTAGTGGGGAAAGGCCAGAGAAGCCACCCCAATTCCGACCGCACACTTGTGCATCTCAACCCCCTTAACAACACCAAAGTAAAGGGATAAAGAACAATCAAAATGTCTCTACTTTCTCACATGTTTAGTAACAACTACTCATTAAGGTCCGTTCTTATTTTTCTTACAAGAAAATTAAATGACAGATCTATATACTTACTCTATCATTTAGATATCCAATTTTCAGGATGTGTTCAACGTTGGCTACTCCATCTGCCATTCTTATGTCTCCTTGGGAATCTCCCAGCAGAATGATGTTGCTATTGTCTTTTAGTCGACTGAAATATTCTGTGTTCTTCAAGGCACCATCATGTTTGTTAAATACATGAATTAGTTCACCTTTAAATCCTTTCAGCACTCCCTATAAAAATATAAATCTTTTGAAATAATAGGTTTCAAACTGCAAATTCTGTTTGTTCTATTTTCACATTCATGTCTGAAAGAAGGGCTCTGAGAAGTTAATGACTTTCTAGAGACTACTTTAAATGTCAAACACAAAGAGCTGAAAATCCGATTTTTACTTTTCATTTGTTTCCTAACTGGAGATCCCATTTTCTGTATATCACAATGTACATTTTGATTAGAAGACTTTGTTCAAATAACGACAGTTCTAATTCCTTCTTTTTTTCCATCTATGGATATTGAGTCCTCAAAGTTGCTGCATAAAATCACATTAAAAGAACTTTTCTTAATTTTAATATTAGTCTGTAGCTTGGGAAACAAAAGTTTAAGACAGGTATATTATTTTTAAAACACGGATATGTATATAACACTGGGAGATGATGAGTCCTATAGTTGGCCTACTGAGTGACCTAATTTAATGAATATACATTAAATAAAAAACAACTGCATTTACATGATTAAAATATATTCAGATTTTAAAAGTAATCATGAAGAATGATTTGCTGTACTTACATTGTCATCAAAATCCATGAAGTTGGACACTACTGTGATGTTCGGGTGATAAACGCCAGCTTGATGGATTACCTCCTCTAGTATATCACCAATACCAGCCGAAAATATGAACACTGGGATACCGTATTCTTGGAGCTTATCAAAGAAATTCTCATACCCTTCCCTGCAAAATGGAGGTAGGAACTGGTTGTTAAAGAGCAAGATATATCTCCTTTTCACCTAGAAATGAAAAAAGCAAAACATTTCTACCTAATTCATGGCTCATTTCTATTCCCTTTTCAGAATACTGCCCAAGAACATGGTTACTGATGTCTATGACAACACTGGTACAAGTTTTTCAAACAGTTAACTCTTTGCCTTCCTTTTAATAAATTCTAATAGTACAAATTAGATGCTTTTAGACTCAAATTAAATATGGATATTAAGCCTACAGTTCACAATCTACACCATTTAACAGCAAATAGTTAACTATCTTGAAAAAAACCTCATCCTGGAAAACCCATTTAGGGTGGGCTGGAGCACCTCCTGCTGGCCATCCTGTTCAACTACTTCCTCTTAGAAAACTGAGGCAGGGGGAGGAACTGAAGGGCATATTCTTTCCAGCAGGCATCTCTCCTACCTATGGTGTAACAGCTGTTGGTCATGTTCTTATCTTATAAACCTAAGTTTCTTGCCTTCTTGCTCTTCCTGGGCCACAGGTTAAGCTGCCTACAAAGGAATGAAATACTCACTAGCTATCTTCACACTCTTTCTGACATTTAATGCTTTCCTCCTTAGAGGTAGACCACCTTAAAACGTAGCAAGCAAGCAAGCAAGCAAGCAAGCAAGCAAGCAAGAAAGAAAAAAAGAAATGGCACCATACTTACCTAATGAGTTGGAAATGGTTAAGAGGCGGTAAACCATATTGAAAGAAGCTTAAAAATTTTTATCTTATCATTCATGTATCACAAATATTTTCATTATTTGCTAAATCATAGTCACCTTTCCTAGAGATAGTTTTCAAAGAAATTTGAGAATTCAGAAAGTAGATTCATGTAACTTATAAACTTCGAGCAAAAAATTTTTAAACTTGATTTATAAACATTCCTTTTATATTTCATGTCTTTTCAAAAGTATTCTCTTAAAAAATTTCAAAATGGTCCTGGTTCCATAAATTTCTAAGTTAGTCTTGAATTTTTTTTTTAAGACTTTATTTATTTATTTATCAGGAAAGAGAGAGAGTGAGAGAGAGCATGAGAAGGGAGAAGGTCGGAGTGAGAAGCGGACTCCCCATGGAGGTGGGAGCCCGATGTGGGACTCGATCCCGGGACTCCAGGATCATGACCCGAGCCGAAGGCAGTCGCTCAACCAACTGCGCCACCCAGGGGCCCCAGTCTTGAATTTTTTTAAAGTATTATTTATTTAAGTAATCTCTACACCCAGTGTGGGGCTTGAACTAATGATCCTGAGATCAAGAGTCACATGCTCTACCGACTGAACCAGCCAGGCACCCCTACTCTGAAAATTTTTAATGTGGAGAAAGGAAATGTAGATTAGAACTTAAATCTTGAGCTGTGTGGGTAGCTCAGTCAGTTTAGCATCTGACTCTAGATCTCAGCTCAGATGTTGATCTCAGAATCGTAAGTTCAAGCCCCAAGTTGGGCTCCATGCTGGTTGTGGAGAAGGAAGGAAGGAATGAAAGAAGGAAGGGAGGGAAGGAGGGAGGGAGAGAAGGAAGGAGGGAAGGAGGGAGGAAGGAAGGAAGGAAGGAAGGAAGGAAGGAAGGAAGGAAGGAAGGACTTAAATCTCACGAGGCTCTTATTCCCTATACCCAAGATCTAATACGTCATTCTAAACTCCTGACCTCACCCTATTCTGTGATAGGTGGCATATTTGGGCTATGTTTTTATATGCAATATAGTTACAGATTATTTCAGTAAAAACACGCACTTGAATACATATGGAAGTCTGTAGACAATTAACAGCAAAAAACACCCAAGAAACTTACTTGAGCATAACATCAGATTCTGCCACAATTTCTTTAAGTTTAGCTTTTGGTAAAGCTTGTTCAACAAGCAAACCATGTGACTTAGTATACCTGGAGATTATGATCAAAGAAAAGAGAATATCAATTAAAGCAAATTAAAACTATCACCTTCATTAAAAAACGTTCTTCAGTGACAGATAATGCAGTATTTCATTCATCATAATTTGGAATTAAATTTTAGAAATTTAAATTCATCACTGATGAATGTATATCCTAATGTCTCAAAATGTAATAGAAAATGTTCTTACTGCATTTCCCAGTTCTCCCCAAAGTCTCTTATTTTAAATGTGTTAGTAAGATAATGAAAGGATACTATGTGTAAACCTTTCTTCAGTCCACAGATATCCAATCTCAGGAGGCATAATCATTTTTCTGATTAGAAGAAGAATCAGAGCAAAGCCATTTGTTTCACCTGTGTGTAGTCTAAATTGTCGTGAAATACCTCAGTACTAAAGGTGCTACCTAGTGCGAAAGAGAAAATCCTTGTTATGATGCTTTATATCGAAGCACCTATAATCACTGCTTCTCAGTCACAGACCTTTAGAATCTACCTGAGATGCAGAACCTCTCTACCTGTGTCCCTCCTAAGTGACCCTCCACTCTGGGTCAGCTCCTGTCATTAAGTTAGTGAGCTCGTTCTGCCAGGGAAGTTATATTATTGCTAGAAAATTCTAATTACTAGACAGTCCTCTCTTTCATCATGGTGAAATCGGTCTTAGAACTTCCAAGTCTGATTTCCAGTTCTGCTTCCACAGGTATGTGGCCCAGGTCCAACTTTTCAACACTTCGAAGCATACACATTAATTAAGTGTCCAAGGTATTCAGGTTAGGTCATAGGATAATGAAGATAAATAACATCACTCCTGATCTGTTAAGATTCTAAAACCACAGCTGTTGTTTCTCAAATCACAGATTTCTCTATTCCATGAAATCCTCCCCAAATGGGATGGCTCCAGTTCCTGTGATTTTCACAGTGGCTTCTTCTGACACACACTATGCTTGTCAACCTTCTCTTAATAACAGCATTCTCTCTGGACTCAATACAATGCTTTCAGTGTGGTCTGCTTGGAAGGTTGGGCTTCCATTAATGCAACTGACACCAGGGGTCCATTTCTCAGCAACTATGTCAACCTACTGGCTCCAGCTCAGTTCAGAGTCAATTTAAATCACAATTCTTTTTCTTTATACATTCAGTCACATTTTGTCTATATACTTTAAAAAAATGCTTGTTTTTAACTTAAGGCTTAAGCGCAGGATTCTAAATTTATCCTCACTGACCTTCAGCTTAAAAAAAAACAGAATAAAAATTCTAGACTCTTAGAATGATTAGAAAATTATAGTTCATTTTGTTGTATTAATCACTGCTCTAACTCACTGGATAACTTATAAAACTATTATATACAGTACAGGAGGAAAAGAAGCCATTAGTTGTAACTGCTAGGTTATTTTATTATATTTTTAACCCTCCCATTGCCTGATACATACTTACCATTCTACCATATAGGGGTACTTCTCTTCTACTGTAAGAACAGGATCAATTTCAATAGCATAATATTTTTCCTTTAGTTGCAGTAACTAGAAATGAATGAATAACTTAATCATGAGGATGACAGAGTTGTCATTAAGCTGCTGTGTTTTACAGAAAGCAAAACGACATAAACAAATGGCTTCCATAAATTGCTGTTAAAAGATTAGATCATAAGTACCTGGCTAATGCATATATCAACTGAAGAGATCTTTGTTGATCTAGTTTACATGTAACAAAGTACTTTCAGGTCAGCAATTCAATTAAACCGACTAATAATCAAATTATTACTACAAAAAACCCTTTCGCTCTCATATGGAAGTATTAAATTTGATTCATCTTTGGAGTCCTATGTTATTAACACAAACACAGACAGACACATATACAAGGAAAGGAGAGAACTGAGGCAATTTTCTGGTCAATTTAAAGGAGCAAAACCTACACAAAACCAAAGTACTTTTGTTTTAAAGTATGGCTAATGTAAGAACACCAGAATATTTTGATAATCAATTAAAAAAGTTTTTTATGTGAATTTTGTTTTTGTTAAAAAGTTAATTTTTTCATTAAAATAAACTTGAGAGTGTATAACCCACACGATAAAACTAACATTTATTCAGTGTTTACTATGTGCTAAGTGTGGTTAGGAGCACTTTATATCCACTGTTTGTGTGGATGAACCTGAAGATATTCTCAGGCAAAAAAAAGTTACTCTTTGAGTAACTCTGGATTACCGTTAGCGTTTACCTTTTTTCGACATTCATCCGTAACCAGCTTACTGTTGTCAATGACATCTGAAGAGTGAAAGCAAACTAGCATTAAAAGAAATATTCTGATTGATATTGATATTGATATTGATACTACTTTAAATAACTTACTACTTTGCCAAGTCCACTAGCATGGTCATTATAACTTTTGGCCTTGGTGCTATAATACATATGGCATGGCTAGAGAACTTAATGGTTTTAAAATCTAAACTTTGGATCTAAAGCTTTTTTCCCTATATTTGGGAGTACTTCTTTAGAGATTCTCCAGAAAATTATTGGGCCAAAGGGTATGATTTCTGTTTTAATATAAATTATTAAAACAAATTCTCAAATTCCACATGCACCTCCAGTAAATGAGAGGCCTTACATCACTCCTTCTTTGTCAGGTTGAAGAGTATTATTTTAAAACTCACTACCAAGTTTGGGGAACAAAAAAGGTGTATTATCCTAGCAACACATTTTAACTAGATATTTATTTAGTCATTCATTTTTTTAAAAGATTTATTTATTTATTTATTTATTTATTTATTTGACAGATCACAAGTAGGCAGAGGCAGGTGGGGGTGGGGGGAAGCAGGCCCCCTGCTTGATCCCAGGACCCTGAGATCATGACCCGAGCCAAAGGCAGAGGCTTTAACCCACTGAGCAACCCAGGTGCCCCTAATCATTCTTTTACTTTATTTATCAACAACAAAAAATTCAGTAACATTCTTAGAAAACCAGAGTGGTTGATAAATGCTCTTTCTTTAAGTTAATCCAAAGTTTAAAGCCCATGAAAATGTTTCTTGAATAAATAATGAAGAGACCACATTTGGAGAAAATTTTCAGAAGTCTTCATTCCTCTTAAAACCAAGACCACACTTGAAAATAGCCATTTATATAACATAGAGAAAAAACAAATCCTTAAAAAAAAAAAAAAAGACAGGTCTTCTCACTTTCAATGTCCAAAAAGAAGAAAAAAAGAACCCCAGTCATATAGGTAAGAAAGGATCTTAAGGGGCGCCTGGGTGGCTCAGGTCATGATCTCAGGGTCCTGGGATTGAGCCCCACATTGGGCTCTCTGCTCAGCGGGGAGCCTGCTCCTTCCTCACCCCGCCTGCCTCTCTGCTTGTGATCTCTTTCTCTCTGTCAAATAAGTAAATAAAATCTTTCAAAAAAAAAAAAAAGAAAGGATCTTAAAATAAGAATGACTTTCATGAATTTGTTTATGAATGCCATACTTACAATGACATGTTGGGCATCTTTTCCCTTCATAGGAAAATCTACTCAGTGTCATATCAAAGTCTGTTATTATCTGTAAAGAAGAGGGAAAGGCATTATGGAACATACAGTCACCAAGGGCAAACACGCACTGTACTGCACCCTTCCTAGAGGTATGGGACTATACTCAGTCCCTGACCTGTCCCCACCCCACAGATTATTCTCTCTGCATTCTATTTTCTAATGCAGCTCTCCATTGGGAACAGCAGCCCTATCTCCTCCAACTGCAAATTCCTGTACTGATTAACCAGATTTTATTTGGTGACAAGGCTGGCGCACTTAAGGTATAACCTCGTAGTTAAGTCCTAGGAATCACCTTAATTAGGCAGTGATACCTTAAGTGCCCCAGCCTTGTCACCAAATCAAATTTCATTAATTAGTATAAAAATTTGTAGTTGCAGGTGATTGGGCTACTGTTTTTGATAGAGATAAAATGTTGCACAACCTCAACCCACCCGGTCAATGTACAAAAATGCAGCGGAGGCAATTAAACTATACGAAGCTCTCCATTACAAAGAAGGACATCCTGTCATATACTACAACATGGATAAAACTTGAGGGGACATTATGCTAAGTGAAATAAGCCACTTGGAGATGGACAAATTCTGCATGATTCCACTTATGTGAAGTATTTAAATTAGTCAAATTCATAGAAGCAGAAAATAGAATGGTGGTTGTCAGTGGGTGGGGGGTGGGAGGAGAAGGCAATGTGGGGTTGCTCTTCTATGGGTATAGCGTTTCAGTCATGCAGGATAAAGCAATTCTAGAGATCTGCTGCATAACAATTCACATAGAGTTAAAAACACTGTACTGTACCCTTAAACATTTATTAAGAGAACAGAGTTCATATTACGTGTTTTTTACCATAATAAAAAACATATCTCTAATGCAGGGCTTGAACTTACGACCCTGAGATCAAGACCTAGGGTGAGACCAAGAGTTGGGTGCTCACCTGACAGTGTCACCCAGGCGTCCCAAATTTGAATATTATTCTTAAAATGGTTAATACTTACACGTTGCATTAGTTAGCTTAGAACTCAGTATTGCGCAGATTTGAGCAAAACATGAGTCCGCCTGAACATTAAAAATCTTAAAGACTTAATAATAAAGACTTCCTAATAATTATTCACCTGAAGTTTGGCAGCTCCTCCCTTAATAAGACCACAGATAATTTCTTCTACTCTTGCGGGGTTCTTGATTCGAACCGAACTTCTCTGGAATTCAGGCATCTAAAAAATAAAAGGAAGTTAATTAACTATTTTTAATTCCTCTTTTCCCAGGTTCTTTTGATACCAACCAGAAGCTAATTGTATTATTTTAAGATTAAAAATGTTGAGGCATTATTTTAAAAAAAAGCAAACCATCATATCAAATTACCATTTTTACACATCAAATTTTTTGAAGCACATCAATAGTGTCTATCTCAAAGATTCAGACAAATTTCTATTTGTAATATATTATCAGAAAGTGTAATTCTTCTAATTATAAAAGTTGTGCATGGTTACCATAGAAATAACAGAAAACATATAAAAAAGATAATAAACATGCCTTGGAATTCTACTACCTGAGATAAACAAGTAAACATTTAAATTTATTTCCATTATTTTCATTTCTGTGATTACAAACATGCCTGTATATGCACAGTTTATCTCATTCTCATATATTTTTTCATCTGCCTTCTTAAAATTAATATTATTTCATATACTGTTATAAAATCTTTTTAGCAGAATTCTTTTTTTTTTTTTAAAGATTTTATTTATTTATTTATTAGGAAAGAGAGAGAGTGAGAGAGAGCATGAGAAGGGAGAAGGTCTGAGTGAGAAGCGGACTCCCCATGGAGATGGGAGCCCGATGCGGGACTCGATCCCGAGACTCCGGGATCATGACATGAGCCGAAGGCAGTTGCTCAACCAACTGCGCCACCCAGGCACCCTAGCAGAATTCTTAATCAAAATAAAACCCTGGAGTGGAATGGAGAATATCTGAATTTAGTGATAAAGAGGTTTCTTATAAGCTCTTTCTCCGTAAGGGGCACCTGGGTGGCTCAGTTGGTCAAGCATCTGACTCTTGATTTCACGTCAGGTTTTGATCTCAGGATGTGAGTTCAAGCCCTGCATTGGGCTCCACACTCAGTACGGAATCCCACAAGTGTATCTTTGCATAGGTAATTAAAATATATTTTAAATATATTTAATTGAAAAAGTGCTTCAAGATCTTTGTTCCTTTATTGTACTATATATTACACCAATTATCCCAAATAATTTCATTTTTCTTGGCATAAATTTTACAACAGATTTCTTTCAACTTAAGACAACTACTAAAAAGTATGAGACCACTAGCATGAGACTCTTGATCTCAGGGTCATGAGTTCAGGACCCATGTTGGGCATGGAACCTACTTAAAAACAAACAAACAAACAAAAAACATATTAGAACACCTGGGCTTAGGCAGCTACTAGGCTGGTTTATTCAGGATATAGTGTTGCTTAACAATTTAATGTTAAATATTATTTCTTTCTTCTACCCTATCACAGAGAGAATAAAATTGATCAGAATAAAATGCACAGGCACAGTGCTCTTGGAGCATGTGTACAAGAAGACTGGGGGGGAAGAGATTAGAGGGCATGTAATAGCTCCACGGTATAAAAAGACAGGAGGAGAACCTCAAATCAAGGTTCTATATTGGTTTGTACCCAATAACATTTACTTTATATGCTATTATTCTGGGTATGTTATCACCAATATTAACATATTTCATGTGTATCACAGACATGAGTATGGAAAATTCCCTAGACCTTTTAGCTCTGCTCCAAGAGCATGTGACCAGTTGAGTCTCTCTGGTCCTATGCTATCTCTGCATAATAGACAAAATTAGAAAATCGGAAAAAGACTGACAGATACATATGGAAGTGTATGGGAAAGAGAAATGCTAACATTAAAATTTTCTCCACGAATGAAAGATGCTACAATACACTTAATTTTAAAAAGCCATATTTAAATAGCACAGGATAACCTGCAATGCAACTAACTTTCATACAGTGATTCTTTTAACTTAACTGGACTTTAGAGGTGTCAAAAGAATAATGGTCATCTAAATATTTATTTTACAGAGATTTTTTAATAGATGAGAAAAGCAAATAGACACATATTCCTACATTCCTTTTCTTCATTCATTAATCCATTAATTTGCTTAATAAATATTTACCAGTATCTACTTTGTGTCAGACGTTAGACGTCATGGATATGATGATTAGCAGTACTTACACTGTTTTCCTGTTGAGTTTTAGAAACTGTGGCTTTTTTGGAGTATCACTTCTATAGCTACCTTACAAATACCTTAACTAGTAAGTTCATCTCCTAACAACTAAATTCTGCTCCTACCTCTGCCTTAACTGGCAGATGCATAGTAATCAGCATATGTTTGACTTAATAACTAACCCATTACTGAAACAACAGAAGATGTATGTCCCTAACTATATTTTCACCAAAAAAATTAAACATTTTATTTCAGTGTGTCCATACCGACAAAGATGTCCTGCCTCATGCAAATCACATTCTATAATACATTCAATTAAAAAAAAAAAACAGCCCAATACCCATATTTAAACAGGAAAGGATAACCTTTGTAAGATAATGAATAGGAAAATAGTGCCAAAGCCACTTCAAAGTAGGCTGGTTTCTGCTAGGTTAACAACTATTAGATTGGATTATAGCATCACTAGGGCCTGAAAGACAACCAGAGGCTGGAGGCATTGATATCCCTGTTTCTGTACAAGAGCCCTTCATTTTCAGATAAATAAGCAGTGAATACCCATATAGCACCAGGATGAAATCACAGTGATGAGAACAGATGAAAGAGCAGCAGAGAACACAACAGGAAAGAGGACACAGGTGTAAGAAATTTAAAAAACAATAACTATATCTGCTTTGGATTATATGGAAATACACTGCCCCCCCTTCCACGATACACATACAATTCACCAAAGCATATCATAAATATTTCTCAGGAACTTGAGATACTGGGCATTTTACTCAAATATTTTACAATGTAACCTAAAAATATATTTTTTAAATACTACATGAAATATGTCAAAGAATGTCAGAATATCACAATATTAAGAAATATACTACAGGAATACAAATTCATCATACATCACATACTTTGGTTACCTCCTCAAATCCCTTCTGTAATTCTTCTTGGACAAAACCACACCTGTTTGGGAGCACTTAAAATAATGACACTTCAAGTCTGAAGGGCAAGTTATTTTGAACTGTCTGAAACTTTTCAATTGATTATGACATAATTTTGTAGTAAAAAAAGGGGCTAAAAATGTCCATCACTTGCAAACAAAAGAAAACAAATTCATTTTATAAGGCATAATGTAAAATGCTGAAGGAACAAAGTTTTCCTGACGAGAATCAGGGCATTTTGGTTGACTGGAGCCAAATCTGACTTAATGCTAAAGGTGACTAACAAAAACCTAAAATACATGTATTCTGGCTGTAAAATGCATTTGTACAGATGAAATGAACTCCCAATCATTAGTTTCCTTCCTTAATCAAAAAGCAATGATTTCTGAAGAAGTTCATTTCAAAGTTATACAGTTTCATTCACAACTCTACAGCAATATTTGATTTGAAATTATCTTGCAGATACATTGTGATAAGATATAACAAAGTATCTGCCTGGCATAGTCACAAAAAAAATATATTTTTTGTTTTATTTTCCAATGTTCGTATTTGGTGGAAGCAAAAGACTTCATTACTGTATTGGTACAGAGGAGTGGGTACTATAATTTTCATGTAACTACATAAAAAGTATAGATCCAAAGCCACCTATTCACACTGGTATTCACACTCACCTACATGGATGATTCTGTGGTTTATTTGGAAGATTATGCATTACTCAAGTGTAGCGATAGCCAATTCCCCCTGCCTACCACATTTTTGGCCCGTCTCCACATTAAGGGAGTATAGGCCAAATTCATTCATTCAACATATAGTCATTAAATGTAAAGCAGCTCTGTAAGAGATACAAAAGTTTTAGTAAGATAAACATCTTAAACTCAAGGCGCATGTTCTCTAACCTGGTTTGTAATACAGGAGCCCAAATAAGTAATACATTGATTAGACATTCAGCTAAAATATAAGAGGAACATAAGAGACTGTGATTATCTCTGCTGGGGGCAAAAGAGAAAGAGCCAACTGAGCTAGGCTTTCAAAAAGAAGCAGGATTTGTTTTTGTTTTTTAATTAACATATACTGTATTATTTGCCCCAGGGGTACAGGTCTGTGAATCATCAGGCTACACATTTCACAGCCCTCACCATAGCACATACCCTCCCCAATGTTGAGAAGCAGGATTTATATATGCTGAGATCATGAGCCAAAGTGCAGAGTCTAATGTAGGAAAAAGATTAATAGCTCTGTCTAGAACTTTACTGTATGTGGTGAAGAGAGAGAGAGAGGGAGGGTGGAAGAGAGAGTTGTATGTGTAAAGTATGGAAAGACATTTGGAGCCAGATCATGAGAAATTAAGAACAACATCCTAAAGAGCTGCCAACTCGTTACCTATTTAAAGAGATACAACTTAAAAGATTCAACATTTTCAGAAAAGCAAACCCCAAGGTAAAAATTACGTAACTTAATGCAATGATTGTAAAAATACATATGTACATATATGTATATGTGTGTATGCACAAACACACACACATATATACATATATGTATACACCATTTTTGGGCTGGTTTTCCTTCTCAGGCTCTTTGTGGGTTGACTACAGTGCTACTTACTTCCAAAGAAGACACCCCAGAAAGTTCTGGGACCCAGGTAACAACAATTTATATGGTAGGACATTCCTACATCACTTATCTTTATTTTGGTTAAAAAAAAAAAAAAAACTCAAGCCAAAAAAGTTTAGATTGACTGAATTTTATATATCAGAGACAAATTTCAGTGCTAATCATGCAGTGGAAGCAAAGGTCACGCCGACGTATTAGGGCTGAACCAAATGAAACTGCCAGTGTTGGACTATTCAACATACGAAAGCACAGCAATTTCATATGTTCCATCCTGATAGCAACACTACACCGATGGCAGCTTACTCAGCACTTTGAGGCAGCCTTCATCTCCTGTCGCGTGCTGGATGAGGACAGTTAAGCCAAACAGGAGGTTTATTAATTGGGACACAAAGCTGTTTGCATGCTAAGTCATGTTCTGGTTTATAGGCTCAAACAAAAAGAAAACTAGGAAGAAAGGAAAAAAAAAACACAAGAGAAAAGGAAGAATGACAACAAAACAACAGAAAGAGAAGATACAAGGTGATCATGGGGCAGCTGTCCTCTTTAAAAGAGGAGAAACTGATTTTTTTTTTTTTTTTAGGATTTTACCACTATGAATATGGAAAACAGATATAATTTTTTCCACACATACAAATTCTACTTACATAGTTAAAACACTCACTAACATAACATAGGAAATCAACATTTACTGAGTGCTTACTGTGTGCTATTAGGCACTTTATATACTTTTTCATTAAATATGAATAAGAACATTTCATTTATACGATGAATAGGGTCTGAAATCCAAAGTATGCTATGGTGACTATATAACACTCTATTGTATAACTGAAATTTGCTAAGAGAGTAGAACTTAAATGTTCTCCACCCCCCACCACCTCCCCCGCCAAAAAAGGTAAAATATGTGAGGCGATGGATGTGTTAACCAAATTGGGAAGGTGATTCACAATATCTATCAAATCTCAAATCATCGCATTGGTCACTTTAAATATCTCACAATTTTGTCCATTACATCTCAAGAAAGCTGGGGAAAATATGAATAAAACAAGAGTTTGGTGGTTTCATACAATTTCTTAAAGTTGAGATTATTACATTCAAGGGTATCACAGCTCTTAAGGACTAAATTAACATCTGAAGCCAGTTCTGACTCCAAGGTCTATATTTTTCCATCCTCATTCTAATGTCTATAATGAAATGAGCTCTACTGTTATGCAAGAAATCTTTTTATTTCTTTAAACATTTGTCATTTTAATTTGAAAGCTTAAAACATCACATGCTGTATAATTTAAGTGTGTTATTGCTGAGCAAGGAAAATTTAGCACTAAAAGGAACAGGATAACCAATTTATATGCTGAGAAAGACTATAATATACATTATATTTCATGCAAAAAACTTTTTCTAAGGTAAGTTGAAATTTAATTCAACAAATATTTGAGGTTCTATTGTGTATCAAACACTGTGAAGAAAGACCTGAGTAAAGTTACAGTCCCATAATTAATGATCTGGTTAGAAATAGAGGTAAAAGTGGTGAAGATTCACCATTAATAAATGGAACTGGAAATACTCAAATACCCACCATTTTCACATGTACAGCAGAATCTTGATTAGGCATTTCTTGGCTATCCAATCTTCTGGATTTCCCCAGGTGATGTCACAGTAAAAAAGAGAGAAAAAAAGTACACGTGACGTACATATATTTCAGGCTGTTCCTGTAGGTTAATGACATAGTAAGGTGGTACTTTTGGTTTGACTTAAATACCAAGTTACTGATGGCACCTTTTCCTCTTCCCTAAGAAGCTCAGCAAAGATTTTTCTCAATCTTACAAAGGCTGGAGTTAAAAATTTTGTATGAAAAATTTGCAGCTCTCCTATAAGAACTTATATAGTGTTAATAAGATTTGAATAGTCAAAGTTTATATTTGCAAGAAAATGCTTTATTACAAGAATATTTTACCAACATTTTCTCTACATATAAGGATGAAGTTTGTGGGAAAATTATGCGTTACTATTACTGAATCAATGAAGGAAGATATGAATTGAACATAAGGAGAAACGTAATACACAAAAGTCAAGTTTATTCTTCAATTTTCCCATATTAAACTCTAAATTTGTGAAACGAGGCAACTACTATCAGAGTTAGTATCTGGCCCAGAATAAGTATGTGGTAGTGTTAACTAAATAATAATTTTATGGGTTTGGGTGGAATTTATACACATCAACTTGTTAAACTAAAAGAAGTAGTTTTTATAATATCTCTTAATAAAATAAAATGCTTATCATTATTCTTTTTTTTTCATTTTTGCAGTATCAATCTTAGAGAAAATTACTTACTTTTAAGTAAAACATTACTTTTGTTCCTCAGTGACCTTACTTTTACTTTACACTAGGTAAGTAAAATTTTTTAACAAAAGCAGTATTTAAAAAGGGCAACTTTATCAAAAGAGGAAAAAATCTGACTTTTTCTTAAAAGTTTGGCATTATAGGGACACCTGGGTGGCTCACTGGGTTATAGCCTCTGCCTTTGGCTCAGGTCATGATCTCAGGGTCCTGGGATCGAGCCCCACATGGGGCTCCTTGCTCAGCAGGGAGCCTGCTTCTCCCTCTCCCACTCTCCCTGCTTGGGTTCTCCCTCTTGCCATGTCTCCCTCTTTCAAATAAATAAATAAAATCTTTAAAAAAAAAAGTTGGGCATTATAGGGGCGCCTGGGTGGTTCAGTTGATTAAGCACCTGATCCTTGATTTTGGTTTAGGTCTAGATCTCAGGATTGTGTGATCGAAACGCTCAATGGACTCTGCGCTCCGTGTGGAGTCTGCTTAAGATTCTCCCTGCCCCTTCCTGCTCTCTTCTTCTCTAAAATAAATAATCTTTAAAAAATTAGACATTATATCTGTGTTCTTTATAATTAAAATGTATTATAGCAGATACATAAAATTTTCTCACTTCTAAAATTCAGTCCTCCCCTTTCATTTTAAATGCATAAAATTGGGAAATGTCTTATAAAAAGGTATTCCCCCTTCCCCTTTCAGAAAAGCGATTAGTAAGTTAATGGTCTTATACTTGATGGAATTTTTGAGCTAAGTAAACATTATTTCCAAATAGTAAGATACCTCCAATTTTTCACATCCAAAAAATAATATAGTATTTGCAGAAGTATCTGTCTATTTATCTATCTATACACTCTATAACTCATAAACACTTTGATCACTACCCCCAAAATGTAACTGTAATGGTAGTTTGGGGGTTAGTAATCTTTAGACGATTGTAGTCAAATTGAAGTAACCCTTCTTTTCTGTCAGTCCTTGATCTAAATAAAGGAGATGCCACAGAAGTTGCCTGTAAATCTCCTTCTTCATTTATAGAAACCAAAGCATACAAGATGCTTATGGTTTTCCTTTGATGTTAATACCTGAACAGAGGTCTATATTTCTTGGAAAGCACTATTCTAAATAAAACTATTTTATTAGCTTGAAAAAGAGGAAGGAGAATGTGGAAAAGTACTGTAGAGCTTACAAAACATTTGAAAAGCCCAAAGGAACACAGAATTCAAGCAATGCAAAATACATTTTAATATCTAGGAATCTCAGATCCTGTTGTCACACAGAGCCAGGCGGCTCAGTTCCTATTTCCCCCACAACCAAGTTTGGCTCATTTATGTTTAGTAAAAAAAAAAAAGATAAGAGGGAAAAAAAGCTAGTGTTAGTAAGTTAAAAAGTAATAGTCTTTCTCATGGTTGGTCTCTACATATTTTATCTAAACAAAACACAGAAATAAACAGTCATTAGAAATTTGATAATGGCCAATTTTAGGACATTATTTTTGATAGGTAAACCTACTAGTTCATGGATACTATGCAAATTTCAACTGAAGGTCCTTCATTCTTCCCAGTCCCCACTGGCAATCTGACCAGAATGTATCCTTGTTCAGGGATAGTATCACATAAAGTGGTACCGTGTCCTAATGTAAAAAATCACCCCATTATCTCTATTATTACAAAAGTGTCAAGAGTAAAGCATAAATGCCAGCATTCTGGCACTATTCTAAGGAAGACACTGAAAATTAGGGCAGGGTATTTTTAAACCAATCGGCTTGTAAACCTATACTTGGTATATAATGTTCTGGCTCACTTTGCCAGCAGTCATCTGTTGCAGATGCTTCAAGAGAAGAGCTGTTGGAAAAACACATCAAGTGTAGAAGACACGTTCAAAAATAGAAAATACTAGCCTGGAAGTATGAACCTTCTTCATAGGAAGTTTTGAAGTTTTAAAGTCCTTTGAATTTTTAATGTCGACCAGAAAGTGTGGAAATTGGAAAATAATTACTCTGTGTGCTTTCACTATGAGGTTAAGATCTCTGCTCTAATGGTGTTCATTACACAGAATATGTAGCACAAAGCTAAAGACTGAAGCAAGAGGTAAGAACTTTGCTGGATTAGCACAAACTTTTTTTTTTTTTAGCACAAACTTGATAACTGAAAAGTTTTCGCAATTGTGATATTTCCTTCTGAGATCATTAACTTTACCTTGACACAACAGTGACAAATCAATGACTGAAAATTTCTATGTCTACATGAAAAATTTTTACTTGCCTTTATACAAATTTTAAAGTATCTGAACGCAAACAATAATTTTAAAGGCCCACTTGACTCTAATGGGAATGAAAAAGATTGAGTTCATCAATATCATTGGCTTAAAAAGTTGTGATTCTGTTTCAGTTGTGATACTTGTCGAAACATTAACACAACAATAACGTAATGAAATTTTGAACGGTAAACTGTATACTACTTACATGGGAAAAGGCATGTATTACTATAATATGGACAGGGTATCAGCAACAGTACTAATCTTCCAAATGATTCCATTTTTGCTGCACTTTTCCAGCAACCTGTATTGCTTGTCCTAAGGTTACTTAACGTTTTTAATAATGACACTTTCTTAGGGTGATTAGCACAAGAAAAGTCAAACCTAAGTTTGTTATTTTGGTAGCATTGTACATCAGTTTCTTGGAGCATTTAAATAATTCTCCCTAATTAGATTTTCAAGGCAGCAGTAAAAAAAATATATACAAACTGGAAAGTGAAACTTTCTTGATACACCCATGAGACAAAAATGAAACTGAATATTCTCAGGTCTTTCCTGAGCCTCTTGGGGGAAAGAGAAACTGAGGTGGGAAGGGAAGAGTCGGAGATAGAAGAGGGGAAAAATAGATTTCAAAGGCTAGTTATTTAAAAACTGGCAATTTATACCAATTTTCTTAAATAGTAAAACTTGGCTTCTCAGAATTTTATGGATACTTAAGAAAAGACATAATTTCAGAGCTTAGAATTTATTCATATATGATCCTGACCCCCATGACCCTAATATCTAACAGCATTTTTTCAAGCTGAGTAAACCAAGGCATATGGAAATTAAGTAATCTATACTGATTACCCTTAGCCCACTCTGAGTTCTGTCCTTGAATTTGTCCTAGAATAACAGCATAGGTGGTAAGCAAAATCCAGAGATGCAGGGGCTTGGATATAGACTGCCAATAAAAACCAAGTAAACTGCTTTAAGAAATGGTCTACTCCATTATCTAATTCTCCTGATTAAAAACAAACAAACCCCAAACTATAAAAAAATAAGGTAAATTTAATTATTTAAAATGAAGATGGCCACAACATTCTAGGGTTTTATAGTAATATATGCTTGAAACTTAATTTTCAAAATACAATTTTTTAAAAACCTTAGAGACTGTAATCCAGCTTTTATCAATTCATAAACATTACCAGTATAATCCTATTCCATAATATCTTAGATAAAATAAGTACATAATAAAAATAAAAATTCATTATCTTTATTATTAGGCATAATATATGGTTCCTAGACCTAGAGATACAAAGCATGTGGCAATCAGCAAAACTGAGTCCCAGAGCAACTAAATGAACAACAAAATTGGATCTCACAGTGCTTTTTTTTCCTTTGAAAAGAGATTTCTGAGGATACTTTGCTTTTTCTCAACATTTACATGTGAAACAAGCAACTCTTAAAATTAGATGCTTTAAATTGTTATTTCAGAGACCCAAGACATTGCAAAGTTTTACATATTTATATCTTTGCAAACTGTAAAAGTTTTACATTATACTGCTTTACTCTATTTTTTATTCCCTTAATTTGTATTTTTAAACGCCTACAATTTCAACAAGATACTGAACCAAAAAGAATCAGATAAAGTTAATTAAGCCAGAGAAACTTATTTGTTTACATGAACTGTACACACTTACCCTGAAGGTAACCGGACAAGCTACACCAGCGAAAGAAAATTCTTCCTGTCTGAGAAGTACTAATATAGCACAAGGTGCAACCGAGGGCGGTTCCAAAAGCCTTGGCTAAGCTCTATGCAAAAATGGTCTTGTGACGCATTACTACACAGTGCTTTATTATGCTCCGGGTGACACTTGCTAGCTCTGAGCTTGTCACCAGCCAGTCTACAGAAAATGATCAATTGAAATAATGTGACAGTTAAGAGAAGGTAAAACGATTAGAGCTGGCAACTTGTGCTGCAAGGAAAAACGGAACCTCCATATTAACACTTAAAAAATACTCCCTCATCTTGTTTTTTGGCTGTCAATGTACTTGTGGTATGTGCTTTTTTCTGTATACAAAGTAAAAAAAAAAAAAAAAAATAGGTCGTGGTTGCTAAGGTCTGGGGGAGAGGAGAATGGAGAGCCACTGCTCGATGGGTACAAAGTTTCAGTTTGGAAAATGCAGAGTTCTGGGAGATGGATGGCGGTGACGGTTGCACAATGTCAGCGCATTCAAGGCCACCAAACCATACACTTAAAAATAGTTAAAATGGCAAATTTTATGTTGTATGTATTTTATCAGAATTTTAAAAAAGGTTACCTCATTTAAGACACATGAGAAAAGACATGATGAATGTAAGTGTAATCACTAGAATGTTCAGAGCCTAAAGTGAAGGGCACTGGGATTTAAGTGGTTTTTATGTTTTCTTCATATCCGCCTACACTATATTATTTGCTAAAAAAAAAATCTAAACACAATGAAAACCAATTTTTAAGGTTAAAAATTTGAAAAAAAAGTTACTTTCCTGTTGGAAATAAAAACAGTCATGAAGAAAAATATTTTTAACTTTTAAAGAGAACCAGTCTTGCTTTTAACCCAAGGAGCAGGATTGCAATATGCTAATACCATATGTCAGGGCCTGATAGATAAGTTATGCTATGGGCCCTCTGGGAAGCTTTATCATTAGGAACATCCGGAAGCTACACTTTGGTAAATAAACTTTTATATCTGCCTACTCTCTGCTATGCTCAAGAGAAATCAAACCCACACAGCATTTCAGTAATCAAACTTTGTGAAGTTGTATTTTCTATTAAAAACAATGCAAAAAAATGTTTAAATGATTCTTTAAAAGGCCACTAACAAATTATCCAAACTTGGTATCTACCAAAGGTTAAAAATTTGGCACTGTTATCTTATTTTAATAAGATGAGAAGATTCACAACAAAACATTCTTCTACGAGGAAAATCTTTTATACTCTACTAATGGAGGCTCAAGGTCTACCAGGTGATCTTTTTTGAAAATATTCCTGTATTATATATGAATATGACAACTTAACTGTCCGGTAATATATTAACATAGGTAGCAATGGTAAGAATTTTAAATATATTACTTAGAAAGATGACTCAAAAAAAAAAAAAAAAGAAAGATGACTCAAGATAATTCATTCTCAACAACAACAAAGGATGCTGGAATCAGAGTTCTTACCATTAAAAGCTTCAGAAATATACAATACCCTTGACACACCACTTTTATGTCCTAAGGATTTTAACCTAAGGAAATAAGGCATTACACAAAGATTTAGTTGCAAAGATATATACTATAGACTTCTATAGAGGATTTTTAAAGTAGGCTCCATGCCCAGATGGAGCCCAACACCGAGCTCGAACTCACGACCCCGAGATCAAGACCTTAGCTGAGATCAAGAGCAGGATACTCAACCGACCGAGCCACCCAGGTGCCCTATGGACTTGTTTTAGAACACTGGGAAACTGTAAACAACCTAAATGCCCAATATCTAAATGTTCACTAACATAAGATAGGTGAATACATTGTGGTATATACATAAAATATAAGATTATACAGTTCCCAAAAATGATTATTATAAATAGCTAAAATTTATTGTATGTTTACTATGTGTTAGGTACTTCTAACACTTGACATACTTCATTTCATATAACACTCATAATCCTAGAAGGTATGTGCTATTATTATCCTCATTTTTCACGTGAAGAAATTAAGGCTGTTGCTGAGAAGTGGCAGAAATGGATTCAAACTCAGGTCTGGCTTCAGAATCTATGCCTGTAAATCACTGGACACCAAGGCTCTGCGAGATCGATATTTACAGATATAGTCAGGTGTATATGACCTGTGATTGAGTGAAAAAAAGTTATGGGAGTATCTACAGCAAGAGTCCAATTTTTGGGCAAAATTCTTTATACAAGCATAGGAAAGTATAGGGATGCCTGGGTGGCTCAGTGGGTTAAAGCCTCTGCCTTCGGTTCAGGTCATGATCTCACGGTCCTGGGATCGAGTTCTGCATCAGGCTCTCTGCTCAGCAGGGAGCCTGCCTCCTCCTCCTCTCTCTCTCCCTCTCTGCCTACTTGTGGCCTCTCTCTCTCTCTCTGTCAAAAAAAAAAAAAAAAAAAAAGCATAGGAAAGTCTAAACTAGAATATATAAGACAGTATCAGATGGGAGTAAGGGGCCATTTTTATTTTCTAAGTTTTATAAAATACGTTCCTTGGGAAACAAAAAATGGCTTATTACAAATGTTACAGTAGTAGCATCAACCATGTCCATAATCAGAAAAGAAAATTAAAAAAAAAAGTAAAATAACCGGAGCTAGTCAATATCATGGGTGGATTACTTGAAACAGTATTTCTTAGTGGAGAAAGAATAAGGAATTTGGCCAATTGGTTCTAAAAACAAAACATAGCATGAAAAGAAAGACGGCTAATCTGTTATCAAGGGGTTGGAGGAAGGCTTTGGCTCTGCTGGTATTCAGTTCTGCTAGCCTAAGGGTAGAAGAGAGGAAATAGGAGCATTGCTCCCTGCCTACAGGGAACTTTTCCCTTAAGATCCATTCTATCCAGTGTGTATAAGCTTGGGGTGGGCTGGTGGGCTGGTGGGCTGTCCCTCCAGGAGGGAGTAACATTTTTCAAGCACTTTCTTACCCTGTCAGAATCCCAGAAGCATGCAATGGCCTTTTATATACTATGGGACCATGGGCACACTGCCCTAAGATAGCTCACTTTATTTTTTATTTTATTTATTTTTAAAATCTTATTTATTTGAAAAAGAGAGAGCGCAGGAGTCGGGATAGGGTGAGGGGGAGAAGGAGAAGCAGACTCTCCACTGAGGAGGGAGCCTGATGAGGGGTTCGATCGATCCCAGAACCCTGAGATCATGACCTGAGCTGAAGGTAGACGCTTAGGCGCCCCAAGATGGCTCACTTTAGCATAAAGATTATTTTGAGTTAAAAGCAAGCAAGACCCAGCAGATTTAGGAAAAGCTCCTTATCCCCACCCTCCCACCCTCTACAACTGCCTAAAAATAATTTAGATAAATGACCTGCTCTAGGAAGAGAACTATCCCCATAGGGAACTACATTATGCTATGAATTAGATATAGTCCATGGAGAAGAACCTAGCAAGGCCTCTTTGATCAAAGTCCTCTCTTTGTCCTACCATTTCCAAGTGACCTAACAAATATTTGTTTACCAAACATTTACTCTTTTTCAGTCTTTCTGAGGACTGCATTCCTCCCCTTTGAAGATTCAGACCCCTACTTCTTAGTTCAGAATGACATATAGCTCATTTTGCCTGACAGTCTTTGGAATTTCTTTGTGGATTCCCCATATGTATGCTATTAAGTTTGATTTTTCTCCTATTAATCTGTCTCATGTCAATTTGATTCTTTTTCTAGCTAGAAGGACCTTGAGGGGACAGGATATTCTTATTCCCCGACAATACGTTCTATTTATTCAGTAAAGTCTTATTCGAAAGATAATACTTCTTCCCTATTACTGGTAAGGAACCTAAGGCCTGGAGAAGTTACTCCTTATGTAACTTTTTTTCTTATTATATCATGCTGTTTCTAGGTGATAATATACACATTACTTACATGAGAGGGTTAGAAATGTCTGTGAATAATGTTTTGAAACTGTGCCAAGAAAAAAGAAAAAGGACACAAATACAAGCAAAGTACTGAGTAAAATAAAATGATTCTAGTATCGAATAGCTCTAAGATAATTGTTTTTTGTTTTGTTTTTGAAAGGGAATATAAAGGATTTAGAAGTAAGAATTTGTAAAGGGAAGCTTTTTTTGCAGCGTAATGAACTGTGATCTCTGGACTTAGTGACCGGCCCCTGTTGCCTTGGAGTTTCTTTACTTTTGGTCATAGAAACAGAAATCACTCAGAAGGCTCTGAAAGGAAATGCTACACCTGCAACTGACACGACAAAAAGCAGAGAAGTTCTCATACTGAACTCAAACTTTGGAAAAATTTTCTCCCCTTATTAATACCGTTATAACAGGCTGTCTTTATTATCAATGGAGAAAGAGGATATCCATATGTACTTCTGAGGAACAAGTTACGTTTTAGATACTGTCGATTATTCAATCAACTTGAAAAGCTAAAAATGATCACTTCATATTTGGCCATTAAAAAGTTTCTCAAAATTCTGAAATAATGAAAAAAACAAAAATCCCGTAGAAAATCAAACCTATCATTTTAAACCTTAGTAACTTATTGATAGATTCATTGATTTTGCCTTTAATCTGGGGGGAGGGTAGTAAAGGGAATGAAAATACTACATTAATTAATAATTGTATGTGAAAAAAATCACTTCATAATTCTACATAAAACCTGTAGTAAGGATAGTTTATTTCTCAATTATCCAATCTAAGACTTAACTACTAACTCAGTTAGCTTACCACAATCCAATTATTACTTGGCTGTGGAATGTATTTTTCAATCTGAACTTGACTGACACCCTAGGAAATTATTCCAAACAAAACAATAAAATCATATAAGGAAACCATTCAGTAGGAGGTGAGATGCAATACTCTATAAGGACTCTTGCAAAACTTGTTCCTACTAATTGTTGTAATTGCTGTATGATATATATAGAAAGAAGATTTTTTTTAAACATGCCAAAACATCCATCTAGGCATCTGACTTCTCTTAAAACTTCTCTAAAGAAGCCAACAGTCAACTAACTTCAGCACTGTGACTGTTCAAAACAGAACTGAACAGATGCTATTAATGTTTATAGAAGTATGATTTTATTTTTTATTATTTTTTAAATTCAATTAGCCAACATAGCAAATCATGAGTTTCAGGTGCAGAGTTCAGTATTTCATCAGTTGCATGTAATACCCAGTGCTCATCTCATCATGGGCCCTCTTTAATGCCCATCACCCAATTACCCCATTCCCCCCAACCCATCTCCCCTCCAGCAACGCTCATTTTATTTCCTATAGTTATATGAACATGATTTTAAATGTTTAAGGAGCAAAAACAGAGATGGAACAATGAATTATTACATTTTGGGGAAATGAACAGGAAGTAAAGATTTTCTCTAAGTTTCTTATCATTTAGAATCATTCCAGGGACGCCTGGGTGGCTCAGTTGGTTGAACAACTGCCTTTGGCTCAGGTCATGATCCCAGTGTCTTGGGATCGAGTCCCGCATCGGGCTCCTTGCTCCACAGGGAGCCTGCTACTCTCTCTGCCTCTGCCTGCCTCTCTGCCTGTTTGTGTTCTCTCTCTGTTAAATGAATAAATAAAATCTTTAAAAAAAAAAAAAAAAAAAAAGAATCATTCCAAAACCTTATCCTATTAAGTGACTGTTAGTGAAGTTGACTGCTGCATTTATGAATTTGTTTACATATATGCAAACTGAAGAAAAACTATGGTTCTAATCCCAATGCATTTCTTAAAAACTCTGTGACGATCTAGGATTGAGTAACTTAATTTTCAGAAACTCGAAGATATAAACACAGTTTATATCTTTTTAACTTAAAAAGTAATAAATTCTGTAGTTTAAACTCTTTTAGAGGAAATGACATTTATGTTGCAATAGGTAGGACAAATTCAAGAAACTTGGACGCGAGACAATATCATAAATGAAAGGAGTCTTTCCTAGCTCTCCTCTCAAATGCAGTTATGTTCTAGTATTTCAAGATGCTTAGCACTGAAATTATTTCCATTTTATTATATCTGGATCTTTGTGCCTGAATAGGAATAAGAATAGGAATGGAATAAGAAAAACTTTGTTTTAATTTCCATATCACACACTTGGTATTCTGTCTGTTGAAAAGAAACAGTATTGTTTAGGATTGTCATTTTGGTATGGGTCACATTAAAATGACAAAATGGTTGGGGCGACTGGGTGGCTCAGTGGGTTAAGGCCTCTGCCTTAGGCTCGGGTCATGGTCTCAGGATTCTGGGATCGAGCCCCGCATCGGGCTCTCTGCTCAGCGGGGAGCCTGCTTCCCCCTCTCTCTGCCTGCCTGTCTACTTGTGATCTCTCTCTCTCTGTCAAATAAATAAATAAAATCTTAAAAAAAAAGTATGTAAATAAACCACAAAATACACTCCTTTTGAAACATCCTTCAATATTAATAAACCAAAGTACTTAATTTAACCTATGCAAAGTCTTGGTAACATATATTCTGTCCAACGATGGAATGTGTGCTCATCAGAATAGAACTTATAAAAATAGGTTTATCAGAGAACAGATTTCAAAGTGCTTTTTAAGGTCAGGTGTCATGCTGGTGAACTCTTTCAAACTTTTAAAAAACAGATGGCCCCATGCTAAAGTGTTTAACAGCACATAAAAAAAGGTTAAGCTTTCCAATTCCATTTATGAATTCACAGTTAGTATAAAATCCTGAAACAAAGCCTGTCAAAAATAGTACAAAAAGAGGAAACATAACCTAAGTTCACTTATGAATATAAATATAAAAGTCCTAAGTAATAAACCAGTAACAAACTAAATTCAATAGTACAGATAATCATTGAACATGGCTGAATCAAATATATTATAAATATCAATTAACAGTAATCACAGAGGAATAAAAGGGTCACAGGTGACTCTATTTTCTTTTTCATGCTCTTTGGTATTTTCTAAATTTTCTATAATAAATCTATATTATACCCAGAAGGAAACAAATAATATTTTTAAAAGGTTACATGTCCCAAGATATAAGAAAGCAGAAGTTGTGTATAATGCTACTATATCTTTGACAAAATGGACATGGCATATGTTAAGTCATGTTTATGAAGGTAAAATGAAAATTATCTATTGAGGCAAAATTCCACCTTACTACGTTTTTCTGGAGTAGCCTTCCTCATTCTTTGTCTGGGAGGATAAACTAATGAGTAAGCTACACAAACTATTTAAACAATATGCTATATTCTCCTCCCACTCTGGATATCGAATGAAGTCATAATGTGTAAATGAGGAGTCATATACAAATTAAGCTCTGTAAAACATTATAAAGTATTAGTACATGGTTTAAAGAAGCCATTTAGGTGGGTGGGGAAAGGGGCTAAAAAGATAAAGGGGATTAAGAAATACAAATTTCCAGTTATAAAATAAAATCACAGAGATGAAAGGTAGAGCACAAGGAATATGGTCAGAAAGACTGTAATAACTTTGTAGGGTGACAGATGGTGACTAACTTATCAAGGTGAGTAACTGTAGAATTGTTGAATCACTATGTTGTACACCTGAAACTAATTTACTAATTAGTTTCTAACTAATAACACTGTATGTCAGCTATCCTTAAATAAAAAGAAGCAGCAGCAATAGCAGCCATTTAAAGATTTGAAAGGAGGGTCATACATAGACTACTCAAAAATGAAAGTAAAAACAAAAAAACCTGGAAAAATACATTTCTAACCTATTTCTACAGTTAAAAAACATTTTATAAAAGCCTTTGCAAATCAAGAAAAAGAACTTAGGCAATTCAGAAAAGAAGAAAATAAATGACCAATTATTTTTAAAAGTTAAATTTCAAAAGTAACGAATACTTTAAAAAAACCATCATTTGGCAAAAATAAGAAAAAAAATGACACCTGTTGCCAGGAAAACAGGGAGCTAGGTACTTGTATATACTGCTAGTGGAAATGTAAATTGGTACAACCTTTTCAGAAGGTAACCTAGAAGCACATTCAAAAGCCTTAGATCTGTAGATGCCCTTTGACCCAGATTCCACTTAAACAATCATGGACTTGCACAGATGCAACACAAATGTTTACTGACCCATTATTTTTCATAATGAAAAATGGTGAACAATCTCAATGTTCAACAATGAAGAGCTTGCTAAATAAATTATAACATATACATGATATAATAATATAAAGCAATATAATATAGTCACTAAAATAGGACAAAATTAGGAAGGAATAAATTAATAAGTGAATAATCTTGGGGCACCTGGATGGCTCAGTCGGTTAAGCATCTGCCTTCGGCTCAGGTCATGATTTCAGGGTCCTGGAATGGAGCCCTGCCTTGGCTCTGTTCAGCAGGGAGCCTGCTTTTCCCTCTGCCCCTCCCACGCTTGTGTGCTGTCTCTCATAAATAAATAAAAATCTTAAAAAAAAATAAGTGAATAATCTTATTAAAAACAATGTTAAAGTGTGATCTCATGTTGGGAAAAATGATAATAGTTATATGCATAGAAAAACAATGGAGTAC
>CM052806.1:53829855-53853068 GCA_028533885.1 Nasua narica
GGGGGAGCCTGATACAGGGCTTGATCCCGGGACCCTGAGATCATGACCCCAGCTGAAGGCAGAGGCTTTAACCCATTGAGCCACCCAGGCGCCCTGGGTTTCTATTTTGTAACATTTCACTATGCTGTAATGCTTAGGTTCTCAAACTTTTCCTATCTCTACCAAAATTGATCCAGTGTCTTATTCCCTTAGACCACTATGACAGAGAAATCTAGATAAACATAAACTGTTCAGGGGAAGACTGTATAAAAAGATAATGATTTTTTTTGTGTGTGCCATGACAAGGCTTCAGAGATAAAGTGGGGACAGGAAGGATCTTGTGGCAACCCACATGTGACTATCTATTTCCACCCACTCACAAGCAGGAACTTGCCAAACAAATTAAGCAACCTTCCAATCAACCAATAAACAATGCTATAATTTATTAGCACCTTGAAACATGAGGAAGATAAACAACACATGTGGAAAAAATAGACAATGGCATTTCAATCTATAACAGCAGAAGACTGTCAAAGTTGGTTTAAATTTTATAGATTAATGGCTTTAGGGGAGGAAAAATAATTTTCTCTGGACCCTTCTATGTTCTTTGCTGAGGCCATCCATCACATAATAGAAAGACAGATTAACAGAGAAGTCCTTAATTTCACACATATGGGAACCCAGAAAGATATGAGACTCAAAGGCAGTCTCGCAATTGAGGCTTATAAGCCATCCTGAGCTAAGGAGAAAGGAGAGGCTTGGGGCTTCAAAGGGGAGGAAGGCAATTCCAAGAAAATGAGAAGAGCAATGTTTGTCTTCCTGCAGGTAAGTCTCTAAGATAAAAGAATAATCTCTGGTAATAGCTCTCTTCCTGGTATAGGCCCCTTTTCTAAATTCTTTTAGGCAGGTAAAAGGGAGATAAAAAGTTCTTCCTGACCCCTCTGGGTCTTGATTATCTTTAGTCACAATAATCCACATACCAAAGTGGCATACTTTGCAGTGACAAATTCTGCTCCCCTCAGGCTGAAGCAACAGTGAGAGAGTAAACATAAAAATTCATAAACAAGAAAGGTAATTTAGAAACCTAGCACCAAGCCAAGCACCAAGCACCAAGTCTGCCACCTGCTGACACAAAAATGGAATCGGATAGATTTCCCTGATTGCTGTGTTTAAGCAGGGGGAACTTCAGATAGGTTTGACATTAGATTTCAAATAAATTACTGTACCGAAAGTAGAGATAAATTACAACACCTAATTTAAAAGAGAATAAGGATTAAAATGGGATTTAAGATTCTTTACAGGCTTAATTCAGTAACTCTAAATAATGTGAAGCAAATGGAAGAGAAATCTATGGGAATGACTTAATATAAACTGTAGGGAACATTCAAACTGCTATGATGAATTAAGGATAATCTAAGACACTGTATAAATTATAAAATCTATGGGGGAGGAAAAAAAATTTTTCTCTACCCTCTGGGTTCTTGACTGAAATCCTCCTATAACAAAAGACAGATTAATAGGAGAAAAATAAACTCAAATTCAATAACATGCATCCCTCCTGAATACATACATGGGAGACACCCAGGAAAATGGAGTCACTCCCTGAAACAGGCCAAGCCATCATCTTAAGTACCATCTCTAGCTAAAGAAAAAAGAAGATGGCATATTCTGGGGTTATAAATCCTGTTCCCTTTCAAATCCCACAGATTTCACCTCTGCGATCTGTCAACGTTCTGTCCTCTTTCTCTGGCTCCCACCGGCAGTCTAGGGCTTCATTCTCTTCTCTTCAATCCAGGCTTATTTCAATTTCTGCTCGTCCAGTGACAGAATGCCACCCCAACATATGCCTCTTTGGCATGAAGATTATTTTGAGCTGATTATTTCAGAGAAACAGTAGACACAAGAGAAGCTCTGAAAAGAGCAGAAGTTCCCTTTCATCGCAGAAATTTACATTTATAAAGGAAATCTCCATTTCTTTTTTTTTTAAGATTTTATTTATTTATTTGAGATAGAGACAGTGAGAGAGAGCATGAGAGGAGAGGAGGTCAGAGGAAGAAGCAGACTCCCTGTGGAGCTGGGAGCTCGATGTGAGACTCAATCCCGGAACTCAAGGATCATGACCTGAGCCAAAGGCAGTTGTTCAACCAACTGAGCCACCCAGGCGCCCAGGAAATCTCCATTTCTATGTTCGCCTCCATCTCTGTACCAAAAGAGAAGGCAGAAAAAGATGAAGAAAGCACCACAAACTCAAATCAATGGAGGGAGTGCACTTAAATCTGCATTATTCAGGTTTACCACCTTTTTCTTCCTCCCACCCAACAACAGGCCTCTTCCATATCCGTCTTTTTATTTATCTCTGTAGATGGTATAATTTTAAACCACCTAAGGGAGTTACTCACTTTTCCCAAGGCATCTCTCATGTATACTTGTTAATAAACTTGTTGTTCTCTTGTTAATCCTAGCTTTTGTTAAAGAATCCCCAGCACATAACTTAAAAAGGTAGAGGGAAAATTATTTTTTCCTCACACTCTTTGCCTCTTGATTCTAGTTATGCTAATTAAGTGTACTCAGCTACCAGATTAAGCAACTAAAATGCGTTCCAGATCTTACTACTTTAAAAAAATGAATAGAACACTCTCAAAGGCTCTTCAGCAAGTTAATTACAAACACCTCACTACTGACAATACAGATGTTTCTACAATGTGGTCGCAACACACTTTTAAAAATGTTTCTTTCAATTAACCGTTTTTGTTTTTTTTAGATATATATGCTCATGATATTTCAAACAGTGTGAAACACTAAAGGCTGAAAAAGTACAAGTCTCCTTCCCCAGTCTCATCCTCCCAAGTTCCACCATTACTAGTTAGAACAACAAACAGGTTCTAGTGCAGTTTTTCAAGAATTTCCAATGACATACAAGCACATACATGCATTTCTCTCTTGGAGCCACAACTGTTCTACAACGTGCTTTCTCCCCCTAGTTACCATCTTTTGAACTTTTAAAAATGTTAACTCAGATTTACTTTATTGTATGTATGTATGCATGTATGTATTTATAAAAGATTTTATTTATTCGAGAGAGAGATTATGCATGTGAGCACAAGCAGGGGGCGGGGCAGAGGGAGGGGGCAAGCAGACTCCCCACTGAGTGGGGAACCTGAGGCAGCGCTAATCCCAGGACCCTAAGTTCACTGACATGGGAAACAGTGACAGAACTAAAATTATTAAATTTCCTTATTACCTACAGCTCACTGACAAGTCCTTAAAACAGGCAGACTGACATTGCTTTAGGGACTCAGCTGCCTCGATGTTAATACCTTGCTAAGGGCAAAGGCAATCTTAGTGTGATCCCCAGGATCCTGTAAATCCACTTTAACATACAAAAATTCTTTTAGAAATTTCCTTTACCTTTAACCCCCACAAGATATATGTTGGCAATCACCTCCCCAAGCATATGACCCACAGATACACATCCAGAAGGGTCTCATGACTCAGGTTTTGTTTTGTTTTTTTAAAGATTTTATTTATTTAATTGACAGAGAGAAAGAGATCACAAGTAGGCAGAGAGACAGGCAGAGAGAGAGGGGGAAGCAGGCTCCCCGCTGAGCAGAGAGCCTGATGCAGGGCTCGATCCCAGGACCCTGAGATCATGGCCTGAGCCGAAGGCAGAGGCTTTAATCCACTGAGCCACCCAGGTGCCCCTCATGATTCAGGTTTTATTAGACAGTAATAAATGACCTTTTCCTAACAATAGCTAGCCCCTCAAGGTCTTGGAAACCTTGCTTCAAAAATTATGATTTTTGCTATCCCTTGAGACCTATCCTTCCCAACTTGAAAGTATATAATGGGCCAATCCTCATGACCCCAGTTCAACTCTTTCTGCCCACTGGTCCTGTCCCCATGCTTTAATAAACCACCATTTTGCACCAAAGACATCCCAAGAATTCCTTCTTGGCCGTCAGCTTGGAACCCAAACTCTTTCCTATGTCAATCATGATATGAGCCAAAGTCAGACACTTAACCGACTGAACCACCCAGGCACCCCTACTTGTTTTTAAAGTTACACAATGTTTTATTATACAAACATACCACAGTGTAAGCAATGCACTATAATTTATTTAACCAATGTATATAATGCTTCCAACAGAATAAACAAAAGTGGCCATTTTTCCACGTCCTCATCACTCAGATTTCTCTCCCCACGCAGCATTTGGCAGCTCCTAGTTTTGACTATTTGTGAGCAATTAAACTGATTTTTTTAAAACAAATTTTGTAAACTTTGTAATTTTGCTGGGGGCAAAAATCTGAATTCTTTACTTCTATGGTTCTCAAACTTTAGCATTCACTGGAATCACGTGGAGGGCTTAAAGTCAAAGAATCTAAGGATGTGATGATTTTTTACCTAGAAAAGAGACTTTCTGGATAAATTAAAAATATTATAGTATCAGGCCCCCGGATGGCTCAGTCGGTGGACCACGTAACTCTTGATCTCAGGGCCTTGAGTTCAAGCCCCACGTTACGCCTAGAGCTTACTTAAAAACAAAAATAAACAAAAAATATTATAGTATCTGGTTCGGGGGTGGCTCCATCTGTTGTGTAAATGAATTCACAACAAAGCTTAAGAAAAAAATTTGTAAAAACTCTAGCTGTTGCAGGAAGTAGTCTGGCTAAACTAAAAACAGCTAACTAGATAAGAGCTTCCACTTGTTGAAGCTGAAAATGTGATTAAACTTAAATGAGGATAATACATAGGAAACATGACAAATGTGATTTGCAAAAAAAGACAAAGTCATTTGCCTGGTACAAATAAATATCTATATACTTGCAAATTTGGGGAGTCAAGATGACCTTGAACATATTCTTTGCCAATGTTAAGAATTTAATAGAATTCCCCTTATTTTACAATATATTTAGACTGACCAATCATAATTGTTATCCTTCAAACACCACAGCCATCAAACATTACCCAACGTAATCTCCTATTCCTTTGAATTTCACATACACTTTCCTTGAGAGCTCTCTTATAACATTTATATTCATTCATTATAGAAGTGTTGTTCATGATGTGAAGAACAAAGGCAAAAGAAAAAAAAATTAAACTTCCTTATAACTTACAGCCCAAGTTATTTGGGACAGGAAGGGTGATCTTTCCTCCAGAATCTCAACTACCTCCACGTTAATACTTTGCTAAAGGCAAAAGGCAACCTTAGATTGACATTAATCCAACCTCCATGGTCCTGTAAGTCTACTTTAACATATGAAAATCCTTTTGGAAAATTCCTTTATCTCTATAACTATCCCCGAAGATATATGTTAGCAATCATCCTCCAAGCATATGGCCCACTGATACACATCTGAACGGTCTCATGACTAAGCCTGTACCGAGACAGTAGTAAATGACCTTTTCCTAACAACAGCTAGTCCCTCAAGGTCCTGGAAACCTTGCTTCCAAATTCCTTAGACTTCCGCTATACCTAACCCCTTCCAGTTTGAAAGAATGTAATCAGTCACTCCTCATAATCCTAGTGCAGTTCTTTCTGCCCATGGGTTCTGTCCCTGTGTTTTAATAAAACCACCCTTTTTGTACTGAAGACATCTCAATAATTTTTCTTTCTTTCTTTTCAAAGATTTTACTTATTTATTTGTCAGAGAGAGACACAGCGAGAGAGGAACACAAGCAGGGGGAGTGGGAGAGGGAGAAGCAGGTTTCCAGAGGAGCAGGAAGCCCGATTCCGGTCTCAATCCCAGGACCCTGGGATCATGACCTGAGCCTAACGACTGAGCCACCCAGGCCCCCGAGATTTTTTATTAGAGAAAGAGAGAGAGAGAAACAGAGAGAGAGAGAGAGAGAGAGAGCTCAAAGGAAGAGGGAGAGTGAGAAGCAGACCTCCTGCTGTGGGGCTCAATCCCAGGACCCTGAGATCACCACCTGAGCCACCCAGGTGCCTCTTAAGAACTCTTTCCTGTTCTCTCCGAACCCCAACATTTCACACCATTAGGACTCTAACTTTTAAGCTAGTTGTGACACAAAATTGTGACACTAGCTTCTAAATCTCATTAGCATGTATGAAGGCAGTGCTGATGTCTCAAGAACTAGTGAAGACCTAAGTATTTCAAGTGTGAATGAATAAATCTTATGCTTGGGGTGGGCAGAAGAGCAAAGCTATTCTGAGTCTGTATTCTGTCCTGCTGTATTACCAAAGACTTGTAACAGTTGGAATGCTCTATTTTTCTACCAGCCAACTAACCACCAGTAATACCAGATTCTATATATGTGCTTTTATTTGATCAACTATTAAATGAATTTACTGAATGGCAAAAGATGCAGAAAAGGAATAGGGACTATGGACTACTAGACTGCTTATTACCTAATTCCTCCCTTTCTTGCCTACTAATAGAATCTCAATTTTGTTGGAGGGCCATTTGCTCAGCCAAAAAAAATTCCTCAGCTTCACAGCTAGGGTGGCTATATGATACTGTTCTCTCCAATGACGTGTGAGGAGAAAGTTCTGCTTTACTGAATTGTGTGTCCTCCTCCCTGGAAGATGGACATGTTGGCCAGGACTGCAACAGCCAATTTGTGACCACAAGAAAAGCCATTTCAAGGAATTTCAAAGACCTCTGTCTTGATATCCTTGTACTCCCTAATTAATACCAGCAACTGTCTATTTTTTGGACCTCTCCTTATATTAGAAAAATAAGATGTTTATTGTTTATTAAAGACACTGATTTTGGGTCTCTGTCTCTCCTAGGTACAACTAATAAAAAAGACAAAGGGGACACCTGGGTGGCTCAGTAGGTTAAGTGTCTGCTCAGGTCATGATCCCAGGGTCCTGGGATTCAGCCCAACAACTGGCTCCCTCCTTGGCAGGGAGCCTTCTTCTCCCTCGCCCTCTGCCCCTACCCCCTGCCCCCGCAACCCCCATCCTGCCATGTGCATGTTCTCTCAAATAAATAAAATCTTAAAAATAAAAGATATGTACCAATCTAGACCCTTAAAGAACACATATAACAGTAAACAATACAAGACAACGTACAAATTGCTAGTTTATGAAAAATCATCAGGAAATACCACATGAGTTCGGGAGAATACGCTTTACAAAATAAATGAACTAAAAACAGGCCCTAAAAGGTCATAAATCTGAGTGCTGATATAAATTAAATAAAAGTTCGGATACAGAGATTATTTTTTAAAGCCTGTGTAATAGCATTGAGCCACTTAAGCAGTTGTATTTAAATCTTGGTTACCCGCCTCCTCCTTTTTCTAAATATAGACTCAATAGTGGGCTTTCCACTTACTCAGTATAGTACCCAGAGAACATCTGATGTTATCTTAAAATAGAAGAAAGGAAGGAGTTTTTGTTATAAGTTATCTCCAGGAAGGAAACTTACTCAAGTTTCAAAAACAGCACCAACTTACTGTAAGGAGTAATTGTTGGTGTTTACAAGGAAGCCATAAAAAGTTGAGATGTGTTTAAATTAGCAATGGGGGTACCTGGGTGGTTCAGTCAGTTAAGCCTTTGCCTTCAGGGGCATCACAATCCCAGAGTCCTGGGATCAAGCCCGGTGGTGGGCTCCCTGCTCACCTGGGAGTCTGCTTCTTCCTCTCCCTCTCCTTCTGCCCCTCCCTTCACTCTCTCTCTCTCTCAAACAAAATTAAAAAAAAAAAAGGATAATTTTAGCTGCTTGGGGAGCTTCTAGTGAGAGTGAAGCCACTGTCCACCTTGAACACTAGATGGCAATAATATCCCCACAAGCAGGGCTGGATTGGCCACATAATACACAGAACATAGAGGCTGAGACTCAAGAAATGGGAATGCTTGCTTATCATTCAAAAGCATGTAGGGGCTGAGGCTAGGCCGCCCCAAGATGGACCACTCTGGCATGAAGATTATTTTGAGCTGGAGGCAATGAAGACCCTGTGGGCTCAAGAGAAACTTTTGCTCATTCTTTAACTACTTAGAAGAACTCTAAAGTGGGGGTCTTTTCCAGAATAAGGAGAGATACATTTTACCTGAGTGACCCATCTATATGGCTGGGAAAACATCTGCTCTTCTTACTGCTCTATGAAGGCATTCCTTTCCTCTCAAGTCCCCGACCCCTACTGCCTTCTCCTTAGTTCAGAATGATATAGAGACCTCGTATTCCCAGTATTTGAAATTTCCATGTCTGTGTGGATTACCATACATATGCTATTAAATTTGATTTTCTCCTGTTAATCTGTCAATTGATTTCTTAATTGATTCTCAGTCCAGAGAAAAGAACCTTTGAGGGGTCACAAATCAGGTCATAACAAAGATTAACATCTAAAAAAAATTCACAGAATGTTAAACTTACGTAATAGATGTTAAATTAGGAATCTTCCTGTTTCAGTTTAATGCAGGGATGGGTATCCTACTAAGGTGAGGAAAGGAAAATGGAGAGAATTGGCTTCTTGACTCCTGGGTCCTTAACCACCTGAGAGGGAGGGACTTCAAAGGCAAGAGCCCAAATGGAGTGGATCACTCAAAAAAAAAAAAAAAAAAAAAAAAGCAAGCTGAGGTGGAGTAGGGTGCCAAAAAAATTGCCTATATTATGAGGTTACAGTGAAAGAAGAGAAAATACCTTTAAATACTTTGCAGGCCCAAAGAGAACAAACCTAACTAGTCAAACAAGAACTCTCATTTTGGGGCACCTAGGTGGCACAGTCAGTTAAGTGCCTGACACTTGGTTTTGGCTCAGGTTGTGATCTTAGGGTCTTGAGATTGAGCCCCTCACAGGGCTCCTCACTCAGCATCGAGTCAGCTTAAGACTCTCCCCTGTTCTCTGCCTCTCCCCCCACGTGCTTTCTCTCTCCAAAATAAATAAATAAACCTTAAAAAGAAAAGGGGTGCCTGGGTGGCTCAGTTGATCTAACTCTTGGTTTCATCTCCCTCTCGGTTTTGGCTCAGGTCATGATTTCAGGGTCCTGGGACTGAGCCCTGTGTCAGGCTCCATGCTCAGTGGGGAGTCTGCTTGAGACTCTCTCTGCCTCTCCCTCTGCTCCTCCGCCTCATGCTCTCTTTAATAAACTAACCTTTAAAAAAAAACCCTCTCATTTCTTCACTTCCTCAGTGAAAGAAATCCTTCCTCCTACCCTACTAACCCCCAAATCTGAAGCAATGGCTAGTGGGGGGAAAGAGCAGCAGTGGGGAAAGAGAGAGGTTGACTACCTCCTCTTCTCTCATCCCAGATCACTGGCCACCACTAACTAGGGAGGGGAGGAGCCACCTGCAGTAAGCCGCAGTTTTCCGGTAGTGAAGAAATCTGTATTAGGGTAAGTTATGGGGCAGTAACAACACAAAAATCTCAGTTCCTTAACACAAATAAGGTTTATTTTTCGTTCACACAAAGTCCAATATGGGTCCAGATGACTCTCCAGGGCAGCTGTCCTCCACGTATTGGCTCAATATTCCAGGCTGCTTTGGTACCGTGTCATCTCCATGTCATCATGATGCTTCAGGATTTGCTCCAACAGCAGCAAAGACTATGGACAACTAGGTCCCTTTTCATAACTACACTGGCCCAGAAGTGGCCATACCAATAGAGTGGCCAGGCACTCTATTGGCCAGAACAGCAAAGCTTACCCAAATACAAGAAAGAGAAAAGAGCTAAAGATATTGGTGGGTAATAGTAATGTCCATCTAGAAGTCTCACCACAGATTTATATTGAAATTATGTGTAATACAGGACTAGACACAGGTATTTACAGAAATGAGACTGACTGCTTGTGATTTTAAAAGACTGTCTTTTACAGTCTGAGAGTGAGCAATAAGTCATGGGCTTACCAGAATTTTCACCAGTGGCAAGAAACATTACCATCACTGAGTAGATTTGAAAGGGGCCATAATAAAGCAAAATAAAATTGTGTTCTATTTACATCCCTTGCATCATATTGACTTCTTTAGAAGTCATCAGATTGACACATCTTTAGAAGAATTCATAGAAATCAAGTTTAGCTCCATTTTTCATAAGATCTTTAATCTTTCTCTAGCTTAAAAGATTATAATTCTAGTTCTATATGTGAGGTTAGAAATGTTTGTTTTCCTCAGCCAGCTCTACTTACTAAACAGTCTAACTAAACGAAGTCACCCTCTTCCAAGAATATAATTTATTTAAGTTTTTAAACTCCCCGGGGAAAGGTGTATTTTCAATTTAATTTAACAGCAAACAGAAGAGTGACATACATTGTGGACCTTTAATTTAAAAGTCAGTTTTCAATCTTTTAATACCTTAGATTAAAAAATAAAATATAGGGGCGCCTGGGTGGCTCAGTCGTTAAGCGCCTGCCTTCGGCTCGGGTCATGATCCCAGGGTCCTGGGATCGAGCCCCGCGTCGGGCTCCCTACTCTGCAGGAAGCTTGCTTCCCCCTCTTCAACTCCCCCTGCTTGTGACTCCTCTCCGGCTGTCAAATAAATAAAATCTTTAAAAAAAAATAAAAATAAAAAAATTAAATAAAATATATTGTCTGCTTTCTAAAACAACTTCAAAAGCACAAAACATAGGGGATTTTGATAAATGGAAAAGTTGGTCAATTTGTTATCAGTATATGAAAGGCATTACATTTTCTGTCCTAAAGGACATGAAATAAATTTTCTGAATTAGTTTCTGGAATTAATACAACAGAACATGAAATTCTAAGTTACTGTACTAAGAGATCAATGTAGATTTGGACAGCGAAACGCAAAATTTAATAAAAACAAATAAAACCCACACTTTTGGCTAATCTATCTAACAAGAATGATGACTACAGAGGAACAATGGGGAAAACTGAGATTCTTGGAGAGGAGGAAGGAGGAGGAGGAGAAGAGAGAAGTTCTGTGGCCCATAACCGCAGGACAGGAGGGCTAGTATTCATTCATAAATTTAAAAAACCTTGCAAGATTTCTCCTAACATAATCCAGAAAGAATAAGACAAATTCTTATAAACAGCATAAGTGTATATAAATGTATAGACACATACACTTAAAATGGTTTTACTTTAAAATAATTTCCTTTTTAAAAGTGACCGCATCTTGTATCCAGAAAATAGAAAGGAGTTTCAATGCTGCTGTCCTAATACCAGATGGTTGACCAGACCACATACGTTTTTTAATTCTCCTCTTCAGAAGCCACATTTAGGACTTACATTTGTAAACTGCGGTTTTTTAATCACTAACACTTAGCTTTATTTAGTTTCAAGCACTTGGTTTTTGTTTTATGAGGAAAAAATTACAGTTCCTACTATTTCCCTACAATTTTATTAGATGTCCCTAACTTACGGTTTGACTTGTAATTCTCTGACTTTACGATGGTGAGGAAGTGACATGCATTTAGTAGAAACTATACTTTGAATTTTGATCTTTTCCTGGGCTAGCAATGTGTGGCAAAATACTCTCATCTGATGCTGGGCACTGGCAGCGGCCTTAGCTCCCAGTCAACCACCCAGTCACGAGGATAAACAACCATTCCACTGACGACCATTATGTACCATACAACTACTCTGTTTTTTACTTTCAGTACAGTCAATAAATTATATTAGATATTCAACACTTCATTATAAGATAGGCTTTTTGTTAGATGATTTTGCGCATCTGTAAGCCAATGTAAGTGTTCTGAGCACACTTATGGTAGGCTAGGCTAAACTATGATGTTTGGTAGGCGTATGAAATGCATTGCAGACTTAGTGTATTTTCAACTTAATGATGGTTTAGGGATATAACCCCACAGATCAAGGAAGATCTATTAATGCTTCTATATTAGGCCAAATTAATTTGATAAATGCTGAATAGAATAAAATATGGAAGCGATGCCCATGAATAAAAATCAACCAAGTAAAAAACCACTAAAGTTGTTATGTATCATTCAAATATAAAGAAGTTGTATGAAAGACTATATATATGTGATTACATTCCTCATTCTTCAAAGCCTAAATTTTGTGTTGCAGTGGGTTTCTCTATCTGGCAGGAAACTAGCAATAAGTGCTCAAGCTTTGTTACAGAATCTTTTTTACTAAGAGTAACTAAAAAGGGGGCAGAGGGAACAAGTCCTATCTGAGCAGGCACATTTTATTAGAATGGTGAGTTAAACTGAATAGCAAGTGATAAGTGATGATCAACAGCAATGAGGAAGGACTCAAAACTTGCCAGAATCTAAGAGAGGTTGGGGAAATTCATTCACAAATACAATTCATCCCAAATACTAATTTCATTTGTGCAAAATTCTACTGTATGTGTTATCAACTTCTATACATGTTTGGCAATCTTGATCATTTTGGTCCAGTTTATAAAAACTGCAAGCCATCCTTACTGGGGATAATTAGAATAGTTTTTACAATGAAGATTTAGGAGAGAGAAAGGTGAGAGAAAATAATACCAGTGGTTAAAAATTTTGCCCTACTGGTGTTCATAAGGAAAAATGACTAAGACATGAGAGTGGCTGACAGTCTGTGTTTTGGTATAATAATTACAACTACTATTTAATATGCAGTTATTTTGAGCCAGGTATTACTAAATGTTCTATATTTAACTTTTTTTTTTTTTTTTTTTTTAGATTTTATTTATTTATTTGAGATAGAGACAGTAAGAGAGAGCATGAGAGGGGAGAAGGTCAGAGGGAGAAGCAGACTCCCCGCGGAGCTGGGAGCCCGATGTGGGACTCGATCCCAGGACTTTGGGATCATGACCTGAGCCAAAGGCAGTCGCCCAACCAACTGAGCCACCCAGGCGCCCCTATATTTAACTTTTTTAAAAAACACATTTCTCACACCTCACACCAACCATGCTCTAACTCTTTCTATAATTCAATACAATTCTGACACTATCTAGAGTTAGTGCCTGATCCCATGAGGTAAGGACTCAGTCCACAAGTCTGTTCCCACTTCCAACACCAGTCACACACCCCAGGTTGTCACCCATACTTCTGAAGGACCAGTTGTGAATTTGGGGATTCCCACAATGCCCTCCTTGGGTTCCATAATCTGCAAGAATAACACAGAACTCTGGAGAGTGTTTTACTTTCCATGACAGGTTTCATATAAAGAATACAATTCAGAACAGCCAAATGGAACAGAAGCATAGGGAAAGATAAAGAAGGGGGTGGAGAACTTCCATGTCTTCTCTAGAACATACCACTCTATCCACACCTCAAGGTATTTGCAAACCTATAAGCTCTCCTTTAGGGGTCTTTATGGAGGTCTATTATGCAGGTAAGATTAATCAAATAAATTATTGACCAGGTGATCAGCTTGAACTCTAGCCCTTGTTCAAAGAAAAGGGGGGGGGCATGCTGAAAGTCTAATCCTCTAACAATGCCATGATCCTTCTGGCAACCAGCCCTCATCTTGAAGCCATCTTGGGGCTTCCAGCTATCAGCCCACCTCATTAGCATACAAAAGACACTGTTAACACTTCCCAGAGTCCAAGTGTTTTAGGAGCTGTGTGGCAGGAACCTGGGACAAACACAAAATATATTTTTCTTACAGTACCACAGATTCAACAAACAAGAAAAATCTGAGAAACTGTAACAGCCAAGATGAGATAAAGACACATGATGGCTAAATGTATGTGGTATTCTAGATGGAACTCTAGGACAGAGAAAGACATTAGCTAAAAACAAAGGAAATCTGAACAAAGTGGGAATATTTAAAAATGTATGAATATTTGCTCATTAATTTTAACAAATGTACCATACCAACATGAAATGTTAGTAATAGAAGAACTGGTTGGGACTCTACTTATTTGCTTAATTATGTTGTGAATATAAAAATTGTCCTAAAATAAAAATTTAACAAAGCAGTATATTAACTATGAAAAATGGGTTATCTCTGAGCTCCAAACATCTTTTTTGAAAAATTTTATGTATGTATGTATGTATGTATGTATGTATGTATGTATGTATTTGAGGGGGGAGGAGCAAGTGAAGGTAGTTTGGGCCAGAAAGAGAAAATCCCAAGCAGACGACCCACTGAGCACCAGCCTGCTGAGGTGCTCAATCCCAAGGCCCTGAGATCATGACCTGAGCAGAACCAAGAGTCCATCAAACGACTGAGCCACCCAGGTGCCTCTGAGCTCTAAACATCTTAAGCCATGTTTTCTGACAGGCTTCCTCCGTATATTTATCTTACTGCCCCACAGGACATTTCAGCTGTAGCACGCACAGCCCACAAGCCACACTTCTTTTAATTCAAAACTTTTAAAGCAGTGCATAATCTAACTCCATTGCCAGAAGTCCTTTGTTTACCTAGCCAGTATGAATAGGCCCACCTCGCTTGGGTAGTTACTGTTGGTTCCATTACTTGTGACCAGTTTAAGCTATGTCCATTGGACATTCACAGGTTTGTACAGATTCTCTAAGGTGGTGGTTTGGAGGATAGGGTGGGAGATGGGCAAAACATGCCCACTAACACACGGTTATTAAAAGAGATAAAACCAGGATTTGAACCCAAATCTTCAGACTCCCAATCAAATGTTTATCCCCTTTGAAGAAGCAGCCTATTAAAATTGCAAGTTAAAAACATAAAGCTCAGGGTGCCTGGGTAGCATAGTCAGTAGAGCCCTGTCTCTTGGTTTCGCCTCAGGTTGTGATCTCAGGGTCATGAGATCTAGACACAACCTGAGCTCCAGGCTCAGTGTGAAGTCTGCTTAATACTCTCTTTCCCTCTGTTCCTCCCCACTCTCTAAAATAAATAAATACATCTTAAAAAAAATAATAAAAACATAAAGTTCTTTCAACTTTTTCCTTTTAAAAGCTACTAGCAGGCTGCATGTATATCACAATCTGAATTAATATAACATTACATATACATATGTTTAAGACTGACTGATTTTTGCACTACAAATAAGTAAAGTTGGCCTGCCTGATGGGCTTTCGTTATTTTTCACAAAGATGGCAAACTGTTTTTAGGATGGTATCACTGTGGGATTTTATGAAAAAATTGATTTTTAACCCTATTTGGTTTAGAAAAGTGATATAACAAACCAATCTACAGTTTATGTACACGTTGGAAGATATGGCAATTAGTTGGTTTCTCCCCCCAACATATAGATTATAAATTTTTAGTTTGGGGCAAAAGGAAGCTGCCAAAGTTCTCTAAGCAAGACAGCAACATAAATAAAGTAAAATTTCTGAGATAAAAACATTTGCAGCTGTACTCACAGAAGTGGGGAAAAAAAAATAATCCAAGAATAATTTAAGTCTAGCAATAAACAAAACTTACGAATATTACTGGCACGAGACACGGGAGTTACCAATTCTTTTACTATTAGTTATGGGAAAATATTTCTGTATTCAACCTGGGGCCAACAGAAACCAAGAGGACAGTGTCTTTGATCAATGAAAACATTAATTGAGGCTGAGTATTCTAAGTATATGAACCTAAAATGATATTATTTAGTATGGTGGTAGACTGTCAACTTAGTTTTCATAAATATTTGACTCCAAATGTTCATGTGTGCAGCACATTATTGGGAGTAAACATGAGCTTATGCATTCCAGTAAGCACATTAGAATATAACTCCATGAGTCACTTGTCTTTATGAGTAGATTTTAATTAAAAACAAAAACAAAAAACTAAACTGAAACAACAACAACCAAAACCAAACCAAAACAAAATTAAAACCATCCTCAACTTTGAAGCAAACACTGCTTATCATATACCTTAAGTAGGATTCTTGAAACACTCTCACAATAAAATTGGAAATAAATTTCTAAAACACTGTTATGCAAGAGGTTTGGGGGGGGGGGAAACAAACACAAAGATACTTCCTGGCAGTTTGAGACAAGAAGAAATAACATTCAAATACAAAATAAACTATTCTGAATGCCAACCGGCTCAACAGGCATTCTTTTAACCACTGAAAAGTTACACCTTTTCATACTCTAACTCATTCTAGCCATGGAGCAGAAACAACCCTGTCCGAATTGAATTAGTCACAACCATTTGGCTGCAGGAACTAGGGAGCAACCCAGCCTAGAACGTTCCGTTTATTTCTTGAGAAATGGCTTTTGCTGCAAGAGGTGGCTGGTTTCCGAATCACCTACTTGCTGCCTTTCTGTTTCAAATGAAGACACAACAAAAGACAGAGGAGCGACACCCTGGAGGATCCAGACCAGGTCACCGGCCCGCCGTGTTGTCGCTCGCGGGGTGAATGGGTCCCCAGTTTACCCTTTGTATCCCAGTAGCGCCAGCACGGGAAGGTAAGGGCGGATAGAACGCCCTGCGGCCCATCAAGCGCTCGGGCACGCGGGGCCCTGCACTCACCATCTCGATGATCTTGGTCTTCCGCCCTGTCTTCCTCTTCAAGGTGAATATGTACTGGGCCAGCACCACTCCCGCCACCAAGACGCACACACTGGCGCTGGCCACAGCGCCCATCCTCGCCACAGCCGCCCGGTCCATGAGTGGCGTGTCCTGCGCCTCCAGGCCAGAAAAGAAGAGGTCGCTGGACTGCTGCAGTCGGCATAGAAGCCCGGACACCCTGCCCCGCGGCCGCTCTGAGGGAGCCCCGCCTCCGCCCCGCCCCTCCAGCACAAGCCCCGCCCCACTGAAAGCCCCACCCCACACGCCGACTCGCGGGAGGGGTAGGCGTGAGGGGCGTGGCGGGCGTCCATAGCGGAGGAGAGTGTGGGCTGGTCTTCCTCGGATCCTACCTCTGAGGAACTGTCCAAGGACCCAAAAGGGAATGGTATCAATTCACTCCAGCTCCCTACAGTAGAAATCTGATTCCAGCCAGACCCAAGCAGAAAAAGTCATCCGTCTTCCGCCTTCCACCCTCCTCAGTCACTCTGGACTACAGCCCCCAGAAGGCGTTCCAAGTAGTCTGTGCTGTGACAAACTGCTGCGCAGCCGAGGAAACAACCAACAGTAAAAAGGCCACTTAACAGAATGTGAGAAAACATTTGCAAACCATTTATCTGATAAGAGGTTACTATCCAAAATACCTAAAGAACTCCTACAACTCAATAACAAAAAGACGATCCAATTTTAAAAATGGGCAAAAGACTAAGGTGATGCTCAAAATCAATAATCATCAGGAAAATGCAAATCAAAACTATAATGAGATACTATTTCACACACATTAGGCTAACGATTATTTAAAAAATTACAAGTGTCGGTGAGGACATGAAGGAATAGGAACTCTTGTGCACTGTTGTTGGAAATGTAAATTGGTACAGCTATAATGGAAAACTATAGAAATTCCTCAAAAATTAAAAATAGATTTACCATATGATCCAGCAATGCTGATAAATATCCAAAAGAATTGAAGGCAGGCACTCAAAGAAATATCAGCACTCCCATGTTCGTTGCAGCGCTATTGATAATAGCCAAAATGTGATACAACTGAAATGTCCATCAAGAGATGAATGAATAAAGAAAACATGGTATATATATTCAATGGAATACTATTCAACCTTTAAAAAGAAGGAAATTCTGCAGTATTTGACAACACTGGTGAATCTTGGGCACATTATGCTGAGTGAAATAAAGCCAGTCACAAAAAGACAAATATTTCCATTATTCTACTTATATGAGATAGTCAAAGTCTTAGAAAGTAGAATGGTGGTTGTGAGGGTTGGAGGAAGAGGAAGAAATTGAGTACTGAGTTTCAGTTTTGCAAGATGAAAAAGTTCTAGAGATCTGTTACACAACCATGTGTCTATAGTTAATAGTACTATACATTTTAAAATGGTTAAGTTGGAAAATTTTATGTTTTATATCAATTTATTTTAAAAAATGCTATGATTGGGGCACCTGAGTGGTTCAATTGGTTAAATGACTGCCTTCAGCTCGGGTCATGATCCTGGAGTCCAGGGATTGAGTCCCACATTAGGCTCCCTGCTCAGCAGGGAGATGGCTTCTTTCTCTGACCCTCCCCTCTCTCATTCTCTCTCTCTCTTCCTTTCTCAAATAAATAAATAGGGGCGCCTGGATGGTTCAGTGGGTTAAAGCCTCTGCCTTCAGCTCAGGTCATGATCTCCAGGTCCTGGGATCAAGCCCCACGTGGGGGGGGGGGGGTGTCCCAGCTCAGCGGGGAGTCTGCTTCTTCCTCTCCCTCTGCCTCTCCCTCTGTTTGTGCTCTCTCTCTCTCTCTCTCAAATGAATGAATAAAATATTTTTTTGTTTTTATTTTTTTATTTGACAGAGAGGAGAGAGATCACAAGTAGGCAGAGAGGCAGGCAGAGAAAGAGGGGGAAGCAGGCTCCCTGCTGAGCAGAGAGCCCGATGCAGGGCTCGATCCCAGGACCCCAAGATCATGACCTGAGCCTAAGGCAGAGGCTTTAACCCACTGAGCCACCCAGGCACCCCTAAAATATTTTTTAAAAAAGTCTCTCATGGTTTGTCTCCCCCTCTGATGACTTCCCATTTAGTTTTTCCTCCCTTTCCCTGTGATCTTCTGCTCTGTTTCTTATATTCCACAAATAAGTGAAACCATATGATTGATATTTTGCTCAGCATTAATACCTCAAGTTCCATCCATGTTGATGTAAATGGTAGGTATTCATCCTTTCTGATGGCTGAGTAATATTCCACTGTATATACATGGCACATCTTCTTTATTCATTCATGTGTTGATGGATATCTGGGCTCTTTCCATAGTTTGGCTATTGTGGACATTGCTGCTATGAACGTTGGGGTGCAGGTGCCCCTTTGGGTCACTACATTTGTATTGTTGGGGTAAATACCTAGTAGAGCATTTGCTGGGTTGTAGCATAGCTCTATTTTTTTTTTTTTAAGATTTTATTTATTTATTTGACAGAGAGAGAGAGAGAGAGGGCTTTAACCCACTGAGCCACCCAGGTGCCCCGCATAGCTCTATTTTTAACTTGAGGAACCTCCATACTGTTTCCCAGAGTGGCTGTACCAACTTTCATTCCCCCCAACAGCATTAAGAGGGTTCCCCTTTCTCCACATCCTTGCTAACATTTGTTGTTTCCTGTCTTGTTAATTTCAGCCATTCTGACTGGTGTTAGGTGGTATCTCATTGTGGTTTTGATTTGTATTTCCCTGATGCCAAGTAATCTTTGACAAAGCATGAAAGAATATCCAATGGAGAAAGGACAGTATCTTCAATAAACGGTGCTGGGAAAATTGGACAGCCACATGTAGAAGAATGAAACTGGACCATTTTCTTACACCATACACAGATACACTTAAAATGATGAAAGACCTAGGGGTGCCTGGGTGGCTCAGTGGGTTAAAGCCTCTGCCTTCAGCTCAGGTCATGATCTCAGGGTCCTGGGATCGAGCCCCACATTGGGCTCTCTGCTCAGCAGGGAGCCTGCTTCCCCCTTCTCTCTCTCTGCCTGTCTCTCTGCCTACATGTGATCTCTCTCTGTCAAATAAATAAATAAACAAAAATCTAAAAAAAAAAATGATGAAAGACCTAAATGTGAGATAAGAATCCAACAAAATTCTGGAGAACACAGGCAGCAACGACCTTGGCCTCAGTAACTTCTTGCTAGACATGTCTCCAAAGGCAAGGGAAACAAGGATGAAAATGAACTACTGGGACTCCATCAACATAAAAAGCTTCTGCACAGCAAAGGAAACAGTCAGCAAAACTAAAAGGCAACCTACGGACTGGGAGAAGATATTTGCAAGTGACATTACAGATATAGGGCTGGTATCCAAGTTCTATAAAGAACTTCTCAATGTCAACACCCCAAAAAACGAAAAATCCAGCCAAGAAATGGGCAGAACACATGAACAAACATTGCTCCAAAGAAAACATACAAATGGCCAAAAATGCTCCACCTCATTTCCTCCTCTTTATAAGCATCAGGACTTGTTTTTGCCTGTCTTGTCTCTTGAAAGTGATTGATGCCCTTTCCCCTGCTTGTCTCTAGGGGTAACACAGAAGGGATCCAGAGAAGATCTTTGGAGTTAGTGGTGTTGCCTGGTGAAGGTCCCTTTTTGCCTGGGATATGGAACTAGTTGGAGGAGGGGAACGAATGAGAGGTAGCAGTGAAGCTAGGGGTTGCTTTTCTCTCACCTTCCATTCTTGATCCTGTTGTTCCAGCCCTGGGACCCTAGCAGGAGTTCTAAAAGGAAAATTTGTAGAGAGGACGTTCTTAGAAATGTAAAGTAGGTCCCACCTGATTAGGCATCTGGTAAGAAAACAAGTTTGGAATTAACTATCAGGCATGTGAATGCCCTCTCTGTGTCTTATTTTGTGGACAAGATTGATCCTCTGATGCCATAAAATGATTTTGGGGATATAGAGTGATCAGTTTCTTAGAAAGGATGTTAGCTTTTTTGTTCATTTTAATACAAGCCAAATATATGTGAGAACCTGTGACTATATCTGAGAAAAGATGACAGTATCCCATTCAGGAATGTCATATGGTGCTTGAGCATCTTTCCCTGTGACCTCAGCAGACCTTCAGTAAGTTCTCAGCAAATGGTAAAACAAATTCTAGCCTATGGTTGAAGTTGGATGCATGTCCTAATACCTTATAATTCCTTCTGGCAATAGGATTATTGCTTCTACTTTCCTCTAGTTTGTGGGTCTCTTGCAAGTGATTGATGCCATATCCCCTGCTTGTCACAGCAGTTTAGATTAATTTAGCTGATTTTAAGACCAGGATTAAGACCTTGAGATAAAGTCACTTGCTCTACTGATTGAACCAGCCAGATAACCATTGTGATCTTATATATCTACCAAATTCTTAGGAAAGGAAATTAATGGTATGAAATCTTTTCACAAATGAAATTTTGTGGTTTCTAAAATTACCACTGTAGTCTTTTACTGGGTTAGAGAATTAGTTTTTTGTATCTGAAAAGTAGTTTTTCTTACTTATAAGAAAAGTAAGTTAACTGTACACCAAAAGAGTAGTTTAGAAGCCTGATGAATATGGATAATGATATAAATAGAATAAATAGGAACATTGACTTAACATTTCATCTCCCATGCCTACTTTTTTTTATTTGACTAATTTCTGCCTTGTCTTACTTTTTACTAATGGCTTAATTATATATGATTCTTTGTATCTAGCCTGGTTAATGTCATGGAATATATTTGAACTGGAAGTTTGGCTGCTGCAAGATTCTTGAACATTCGTTGCATATGTTTGGTGATTCTATTTCAGTTTTAAGTTACACTAAAAGAACATAGGTGATTTGAAGAGGGTCCAGGAAAAGCATGAGAATATCAACATTGATTCTGGGTCATCAAAAGATTTAGAGTTATCTAGGTGATATTTCAGATTGGAAAGCTGGGAACATTCTGATCTGGGCTGCAAGGGAATGATGTATCTTTGGTGGTCCAATAATACCACATATTATAATATTTCTATACATCTAAGTACATAAATGAGAATATGGGCCATTTATTAAATACTGTTCTCTCTCAAATAAAAAAATCAATAGAGGTACATTTTAAGGGTTTATTGCATTTATTCAAGAGTCACTGTCAGATTTGAAATTTAACCATCTGCTGATTTACATGGTTATTAACACAAATTAGCAATAAGGAGTGATGCAAATGTTTTTCAGAAACTCTCCCGTAAATGTTAATATTCATTACACATTTATTTATTTGCCATATATTATTTTCTTTGGTTCCACCAAGAACTTTTTTTTTTTTAAAGATTTTATTTTATTTATTTGACAGAGAGAGAGAGATCACAAGTAGGCAGAGAGGCAGGCAGAGAGAGGGGGAAGCAGGCTCCCCGCCGAGCAGAGAGCCCAATGTGGGGCTCAATCCCAGGACCCCGAGATCATGACCTGAGGTGAAGGCAGAGGCTCTAACCCACTGAGCCACCCAGGTGCCCCCCACCAAGAACTTTTTTTAAAAAATCTGAATAATTTCTTTCTTCCTAGCATAAAGAAAAGACATTGGCTGGAAGTATCTTGGGAGCAAAGACTTCATTTTTTCTTTTTTTTCTCTTTACATATATTTCTAATTTTCATTTTGAAATAATTTTAGACTCCCATAGAGGTTGCAAAAGTCAGGGCGCCTGGGCGGCTCAGTGGGTTAAAGCCTCTGCCTTCCGCTCAGGTCATGATCTCAGGGTCCTGAGATCGAGCCCTACATCAGGCTCTCTGCTCAGCAGGGAGCCTGCTTCTCCCTCTCTCTCTGCCTGCATCTCTTGTGATCTCTCTTTCACTGTCAAATAAATAGATAAAATCTTAAAAAAAACGTTGCAAAAGTCACGCAAAGGATTCTCATGTGCCTTTTTTTTTTTTTTTTTTAAGAAAGAGAGAGAGCATCCAAGCAGGGGTGGAGGGGAGGGACAGAGAGTGCAGGAGAGAGAAGGAGAGAAGCAGACTTCCCACTGAGCACAGAGCCAGACGTGGGGCTCTATCTCACCACCCTGAGATCATGATCTGAACCAAAATCAAAAGTTGGACGCCCAACCTACTGAGCCACACAGGTCCCTGGCCCTGTGCCTTTCACTCAGGCTTCCCCCAGTGATACGATCTTACAACTATATCTTATAGTTATAGCACAATTACAAAGTAAATTGACATTGGTAAAACACAGAAAGTCAATTGTACATCTTACTTGGATCTCATCAGTTTTCACAAGCACTTTTTTTTGTTGGTATATAGTTCTACGAAATTTTGTCAGATGAAATCACCATCAGGATTAGGATACAGAACAGGGTCCAGGAAAAGATCCAAACACCCTCCCAAAGAAGTTCCCTTGTATGACCACTTTCTAGTCACATCCTTACCAAAAACTAACCCCTGAAAATCACTGATGTATTCAGTACAATGTCCTTAGGATTCATCTAAGTTCTGTGTATCAATACATCATCTTTTCTTGGGCTGATATGGATTCCATGGTATGGATGTACAAGTTTCACCATTTACCCATTACACATTTGGTTTTTTTCTTTTTCTTGCATTCATTGGGTACTTAATAAATAGTGCCAGATTGAATTGTTTTATTGAACCACATCTCCAGCTCCACTTCTTCCCTCCCTGGAGGCTCAGGGGGTGGGACTGAAAGTTCCAACCTTCCAATTACCAATTTGGTGTTTCTGGTGACCAGCTTTCATCTGTACTATCCAGAGGTTTGGATCTTGCGTCACTTTATTAGCATCAACTTTTATGGGTTCAGAGGGGCTTGTTATGAATTAGAAAAGATACTCTTTTTACTAAGGAAATAACTAGAAAGTTTATGAGCCCTGTGCCAGAAACCAGAGTCAGAGACCACACGTATGTTTTCCTACCCACAGGCCATGGATCTCTAACAAAAAAGATTATGAGTTAAGATACTGACACATT
>CM052806.1:53853568-53932847 GCA_028533885.1 Nasua narica
TGCTCATGTACATTTTTAAAATTATTTTTAAATTGAGCTACTTTTAGGTGTAATCATATTCATTCTTAAGTACTGTCACACTACTGGGTATCAAACATACTGGACGCCCCCCTCCTCCCTCTACAAAAAAGAAGGAACTGAAAAATCAAGCAGAAAAACTGAACATCTTAGGTCTTTTCAGTGCCTCTATAAAGAACATTTTACTGGAGAGGGTATCTGGGCAATGAGGCTGGTTTAAAACTGTGTTTTGACTCCAAAAGCTTGGGAGTGTGAGAGTCCCACACACTTCAGAGATGATTAATTTTCTGAATTTTGTATAGTAAAAATGTCTCACTTTTAGCACCAGAAAAACATTAATAAATGCTAAAATGGTAAATCATTTATCTAATACTCAAATAGATATTGATTGGGGTGCTGGGTGGCTCAGTCATTTAAGCTGCTGCCTTTGGCTTGGGTCATGATCCCAGGGTTCTGGGATTGAGTCCCACATCGAGCTTTCTGCTCAGCAGTGAGCTTGCTTCTCCCTCTCCCTCTGCCTGCCACTCTACTTGTGCACTCTATCTCTCTGTCACATGAATAAATAAAAATCTTAAAAAAAACCCCAAACAAATAGATATTGATTATCCTAAAAGGAATGTAGAACAATATCCAAAATAGTTTAATTTAAAAAAAGCAGTAGGGTAAAGAACAGTGTATTTCGTGTGCTTCCGTTTGTGTATATGGGGAGAAGGACACTACATTACCTATGTGTAAACACAGACATGCCTCATTATGAATAGAATACCTCTGGAATGATACCTGAGTGAAGGATCTTTATTTTTCACTTATACTTATTTATATGCAAATATATCACTTCAAGTTTTTTCATTAGGAAAGAAAAATGAAATTGATGGCATTTTCCTTATACCTATGTTGGCACAGGCCCAGAGTAATTAACCTCTGAAAGAAAAACCAAAGGTACTTTGAAATTAAAAAGGAAAGAAGGGCCAAAATATGCTATTAGCAAGCTCATTTCTGCTATAGAGTTATATAGGCTGCATTTTGTTTTAAAGTTTCAATGTTATTTCTGTAATTTTCTTAAAGAATTAAATTTCTACTCTAGCTCTATCCAACTTGATATTTTCCTCCTAAAAAAAAAGAAGAGGTACAATAGGGGAAACTAAATTTAATTCTCAGGAAATACTGAAGGTTCAACTTGAAAACTTACTCATTACAGAAGTAAACAGTCAACAATTATGCCAGGCATAGTGCTATGTATCAGAAGAGAGAACTAAGGGTATAGAAAACTTGCTTTTGTTTTCTATACCCTTAGTTCCGGGAAGTACCCAGGAAGAGTGAGGCAGTGTACTCCCCAATCCATGGATTTATTTCCCTTGAATAAAGGACATCAAACTCATTATTACATCACATTATTTTTGCTATTTGACTTTCTTTATAACTGTGCAATTGCTTTGCTGTGGTGTTTTTGGAGTGGAGAACCCCACATTCCAGTCGTAACATTTTCCAGTTGGAAATGAATGGGCTCTGGGGGTGTTAAAAAGAAAACCATAGGCCCAAAATGGAGCCACTTAGGCCATGTCACCAAACTGGGCTTTAATATATACTCTAATTACAGTTTTAACCTCCCTCATAATTGTAGTCTTAACCGTCAGTCAGCAGGAATTTTCTGATCAGTACCAATAAACTAATCTGTTGCATGGGCCCCCTTAATCCCCCCCCCCAAAAGAGGTGATCTGCATAAGACTCCCTGCTCTTCCATCTAAGGCAAAGTGACCTTGCCTGGAACAATCCTTTCTTTTCTTTTGCTATTAAAATTATTTACCACCTCCTTACAGAAATCTTTCATTTTGTACAACTCTTTTAGAGCATCTCTGTACTTGCTAGGTGGGATGCTGCTGGATTCTTGAATCAATTAATAAAGCCAATTAGATCTTCAAATCTATTAGGCTGAATTTTTGTTAGCACAGGTAAAAAAAATTTTGGTTTGAATTCTGGTTCATTCTCACTGCTGTGTACTTTGGACAAATTCTTTCACCTTTCAGAGCCTCAATTTTCTCATTGGTGAATATGTCACAGCAAACATCTCTTTCATCTATGGAAAAGGCGCTTCACAATGCTGGCTTCTGCTCCTTCTGTTGAAAGCAAGTCATTGCTTTCAGCAGTTTTATGAGGCAGCCTAGGACCAGGGCACTAGTGTGACAAAGGCCAAGATGTGGACCAGCAGAGAAGCCTGGCCATCCCAAGCCAGTCTTCACATCTTTTTATAGATATGCAGTTTTACAGGGATTTGCCAGCTGCTCCTAAGTGGAGGTGGGCAGAGGACTGGCAGGGGACTTCCCACAGACACCACACCCAGCTGGGCTTATTGCCTTTCTAGGCCATGGGACTCAGGAGACTGCTCTTTCATATCTGGATATAGGGATCACTGCCTTTTCCCCATGTACGTGGGGCATTAGAATTCAGCCAAGTCTATCCCCATTCTCTTGTGAGGCTCATAAAATATGCCTTATTATAGATATTAAAACTATCATGTTAAAATCTCAGAATAAGGAAGGGCAGGCCAGGGACTCTTGATCTTTTTCTCTTGTCTTTTTTCTCCAACATCAGTTCCAACATTTTTCCTCATTGATTCCAACAACTGGAAGCTACACCAATTAAGAGGTGGAATTGGAAAAATCACCCAGATCTTGTGACATCTAGAGTTCTTTCATTGAGCTGCAACCCCTGTTCTAAGCCAGCAATGCATTTCTTGTATTAGTAACTGTTCATGGTTTAAATAAATTGTGTAAGGGCACATAGCCAAAGCCCCTGTGCTCACTTGTATATGACTGTTAGTACATGTTTAGCTAAATCCAGTAATTATTCTAGCACTATATTTGCCACTAGAAAACAGAAGACTGCAGGAACACTTTAAATCTGGAGCTTGAGTACAATTTGATTTGGGCACAAATACTGTTGTAAATCCAGTTGTCCCTAAAAATCCCTCCTCCACCATTGCTCATTTACCCACTTTTTATTATTGCAATAAAATTCCTATAGCATACTTCCCTCTGTTTTGACAACACCCTCCCCAACCCAAAGCAAAATACTTCGAGGCTAGAGGGAGGTAATAACAAGGACAATGACCTCATGCCCTCTCTGAGGCAGAGGTTGGGTTGAGTGTATGCAGATATTAAGTGCATACATGTTTGGTTGTTGATACTGGGAACATCCATGCAGCCGCAGATAATTCTAAGGAGTCTGTGAGGGGAAATGTCAAGCTAGGAGTCAACATCTATCTGAGCCAGGCCCTGACATTCACCAAGTTGATGTGAAACAGAGCTACAGGGTTTTTAATCATAGATTTTAGCAAGGATAAGCTTTCATCATCTGGTTTGCAGAGCAGGAATCACTTTGTTATAGCAGACTTCCTCTGTCTATGCTCAGTGGCACCCAGGCACCAGACTGGCTAGGCCCTCCTTATTTCTGGGGACTGAACTGAAGGCCCTCCTTATTTCTGGGGACTGAACTGAGAGAGACCCTGAAGCCGGAGAGACAGGAAGCAAATTCTGAGGATGGGTGTCTGTGTACTCAAAGAGTGTCTCAAACTCTTAAAAGGGATTTGTATCTCTTCTATAAGGAGTAATACATAAGCACTTCAGTTCAGATCTGTGCCTTAACCTTGTAAACCTCCAGGGAAGGACTCATTTTAATACTTCAGAATGGCTGCAAATTATAGATACACTTAATGATTTAATGTTTTCTTTATCCTGACCCTCTTTTTATGCACCAGCTTTAAAGACCCTTCAGAACAGATTAAGCATTGGAGGTTACAAGGGTTTGGGAGAATTGACCAAGGGAAAAGTGAAATGTTTTTCTTTGGCCCTTCTCTTAAGATGTGAAAGAAAACAACTTTAGTCGGTGTGATATTGCGACTTATAATACGAAATACATATTTGGGCTTCACTGTTCTGTTTAAGGCATACAGTTCCTTAAAACCTTGTAATTTCCTGTATAAGGGTCATACGAGCATCTTTTCTTATAATATTTAGTTTTGTTCCCAGTTCCTGAACTGGGTTCTGAACCTGAAATAGGTCCAGAGGTATAAAGGTGAAAAGTTTGTTATTCATAAGAAGCCCCTTTCAACCAAACTGTTTATGGCAATGAGGTGACTTTTGCAAAGCTCCTAAACATGAGGCCTGATTGCCAGGGGAACCAGTTCTGTGACAAGAGGGTTGGAACTTTCAGCCTTACCTCCGAGGAGACTGAATTAATCACCAATGGCCACTGATTAATCAATCATGCTAATGTAATGAAACCTCTATAATAAAAAGAAAAACAACCCATGGGTGCCTGGGTGGCTTAGTTGGTTACCACTTAGTTGGTAACGCCTTAGTTGGCATCTACCTTCAGTTCAGGTCATAATCCCAGGGTACTGGGACTGAGCCCCAGGTAGGGCTCCCTGCTGAGCAGGGAGCCTGCTTCTCCTCCCACTCGTGTTCTCTCTCGCTGTCTTTTTCTCAAATGAATAAAATCTTTAAAAAACAAAACAACAAAAAACAAAAACCCAAAAATGGATTTCAGAGACCTTCAAGGTTGAACACGTGGAGGTGTGGTGTATTGGAAGAGGACATGGAAACTCCCTACCCCTTCCCACACACCTTACCCTATGTATCTGCTCCATCTGGCAGCTCCTGAGCTATAACCTTTCATAATATATCAGTCATCAAGTAACTAAAATGTTTTCCTGAGTTCTATGAGCTGCTCTAGCAAATTAACCAAACCAGAGGAGGGTGCTGGGGGAACCTCTGCTGTACACGTTGTTAGAAGCTACCCGGACTTGTGACTGGCATCTAAAGCGTGTGGAGAGGGGCAGTCTTACAAGACTGAGCCCTTAACCTGAAGGTTCTGACACTGACTCCAGGTAAACAATGTCACAATTAAATCTGTAAGACATGTACTTGGTATCCTCTGAGAATAGGAAAATTTCTTAGTGGTGCTGGAAAACTCCCACACAGAATAGTGCTCTGAATGTGAAAAGGAAAACAGGAGTGTTTTTTCCCTTATAGCAGATGAAGGATGAGAAATGGCTACGAATCGTTACAGCAAAGAAAACTTCCCTTTGGGTTCATCTCTGGATGCTTCCAAATAAGGATTGTGATGGAGGCTTCTCCACTCTCATCCTCACCCTCGTTAATCCAGTTTTTCTAAAGGGACAGAGGAGGACTTAGTCCCTGAAGTTGTTTTAGATATAAACAGAATTATCTTTTTAGATATGTTATTTCCAGAGCAAATATTTCCACTATTTTCTGGTGGAAAGCTGTGGCATGCCATATGCCTAGGCCTCTCTTATCAAAAATAATGGAAATTTGGCTCTATTAAGAAGGTGGGGGGCACCTGGGTGGCTCAGTGGGTTAAGCCTCTGCCTTCGGCTCAGGTCATGATCTTAGGGTCCTGGGATTGAGCCCCAAATCGGACTCTGCTCAGCAGGGAGCCTGCTTCCCCCTCTTCCTCTGCCTGCCTCTTTGCCTACTTGTGATCTCTCTCTGTCAAATAAATAAATAAAATCTTAAAAAAAAAAAAAAAGAAGGTGGTACAGTCCACCAGCAGCCATTCATTCATTAGAAACATTAATGCCATCCTTTATGGACTGGGACTTACGAGACCTTGGAAGGGAGGAGGTAAGATCTTCATAAGCACCCAGTAATCCAACAATACTTTCTTTTGCCACAGGAGGTGTATAAGTAACATTTGGCCAAACTAAAATCCACACTCCTGAAAAATATGAAAAAGTTTCTGCCTAAGTGGAAAAGGAATGTGGTAAGAACTGATTGCCCATTTTGAAATCTGTTATTATTAGCAATGGACTTCCCTAAAAAGTCCATTTTACAACTCTTTCTCCAAATTTAAAGGAATATAGTTGATGTTTTTCAGAGGGCTTGACAATTCTTTAGTTTATGTAACATGTTAAAAAAGATATTTCTCAAAGTCTAAAGTAATAATTAACTATTAAAAATAACAGATCTGAGGGATGCCTGGCTGGCTCAGTTGGTAGAGCATATGACTCATGATCCCAGGGTTTTGAGTTCGAGCCCCATGCTGGGTGTAGAGATTACTTAAACAAACAAAAATTAACCAGACAAGAATGGGAGTGTTTATTGTGTAGTTGGCTTTTGAGCTGTCACAGTTGAGAGGTGTGCAGTCCTTGTAGTTAATCCTTAGAATTAAAAAAAAAGTTAAAAAAAAAAAAAAGTTTGTGGAGGCCCATTATTTTGTACCATCTAGGAAGCCTTGCTATTATATCATTCGGACTGTATTAAGTTTCTCTGAGCAGTACGAAGACTAAATTTAGGTAAGAGAGGAAAAACTTTATCTTCCCAACTGGGCAAGAAATATTTATTTTGCCCAGTACTTAAAAATACTCTTGTATTTCTGAGTGCTAGCATAAGATATCTTTTGAAAGAGTCCTTCATGTAAGCATGCTCAATTCCAGTTGTTCTCATAGCTTACTCCTATGGGGTAGAAGGCAGAGATGAAACTGCCACATATATACAGAATCTCCATTCTGTCATGTTGAGAAGACAAAGGACACTTGAATAATAGGGTTGGAGCATGGTTAGAGCACAGAGTGGGAGACTCAGATGCCTGCGGGGTCCTGGCAGGTATGGTCAAAGGGTAAGAAAAGGTAAGGTCAAGTGTAGGAAACTGACCAGAGGAGTGTTAGGGGACCTAAGGAGGGCAACCAGGGGGTAAAAGAATTTGAATTCCGTTTTTAAAAAAACCACTATGGGGCCTCCCGTTTTACATGGCTGGCTGGATAACTTAGTTATTTGTCTTCCTTTTCATTGCAGTCTGATACCCCTACAGTGAGACTTTCCAGTCAATAAACCAGCACCTTTGCATTTTCTCTCTCCCAACTTCTCCCTTCATAATAGCTTTATAATGCCCCAGTCTTAATGGGGAAGATCCAAGGATGCCTGAACATTAGGAAAAAACCTCTCAGTAAAAGAAATCACAGGAAAAGGCAAAGAAGTTACAGACAACAAAGAAGAAAGCAAATGAAAAAAGAGAAAATGAGTATCCTCAAAGATGACAGATTTGTTATTGAGGAAAAAATAGGATGCTATGAGAAAAAGAATTCTCAGTACAAGAAACTTCAAAGTTCAAAATCAAAACTTAAAAGTACAATGGTGGAAGGACTGGAAAATAAATCTTATAGAAAGTAGAATGGGGCGTCTGGGTGGCTCAGTTGGTTAAGCAACTACCTTCGGCTCAGGTCATGATCCCGGAGACCAGGGATCGAGTCCCATATCGGGCTCCCAGCTCCATGGGGAGTCCGCTAAGCCCGCTTCTCCCTCTGACCTTCTTCTCCCCTCTCATGCTTTCTCTCTTCAAATAAATAAATAAATAAAATCTTAAAAAAAAAAAAAAGACAGTAGAATGAAGGGGCACATTGGTAGCTCAGGCATTAAGCGTCTGCCTTCAGCTTAGGTCATGATCCCAGTGTCCTGGGATCGAGTCCCATGTTGGGCTCCCTCATCTGTGGGGAGTCTGCTTCTCCTTCTTCAGCCCCTGTGCTTGTGTTCCTTCTCTTGCTATCTTTCTGTCATAAATAAAATCTTAAAAAAAAAAAAAAGATACAGAAAGTAGAATGAAAAGAGGATCACAGAAATCTAAAAGTAAGAAAAAACAAAGTGGAGGAAAGGAAATGAAAACACAGATCATATATGAATATTAAATACCCATGAAGTATGGAGAAAATTTAAAAAAAAATCTGAAATCCAGGGGGAAAAGTTCACATCATGAAACTGCAAGGGGCACCTGGGTGGCCTAGTTGATTAAGTGTCCGAATCTTGATTTCAGCTCAGGTCATGATCTCAGGGTTGTGAGATTGAGCCCTATGTTGGGCTCCCCACTCAGTGTGGAGTCTGCTGGAGATTCTCTCCCTCTTCCACTCCCCTCCACGCATGCTCTCTCTCTAAAATAAATGAATGAATGAATGAATGAATAAATAAATATAAAAAAAAAACCCTGCAAAATACTAGCTATAAAAAATTCTTTAAAGCTTGCAAAAGGGGAGGTACAACAAGTTCCTTACAAAAGAAAAGGAATCAGAGTGGCATCAGATTTCTCTGCAATACTGGGAGCTAGGACTATAAAAGCAAGTGAAAATTTCTACCCTAGAATTCTATACCTAGCCCATCTACCTTTCATGTTTGACGGTATGGTAAAGGCATTTTCAGATATGTAAAGACTGAACAAATTTACCCCAGTGTATTTTTTTAAAAAAGATTTTATCCATTTATTTGTCAGAGAGAGAGACAGAGAGAGAGAGAGAGGGAGAGAGAGAGAGAAAAAAAAAAAGTGTGAGCACAAGCAGGGGGGAGCAGCAAGCAGAAGGAGATGTGGGACTCGATCCCAGGACCCCGGGATTGTGACCCGAGCCAAAGGTAAACCCTTAACCAACTGAGCCACCCAGCACCCTATCCCAATGCACTTTTTAATAGTAAGCTACATAATATACTTGAACAAAATGACGTAAAGAGAGAAAGAGGAAGACACAGGGTCCAGAAATGGGGTCCAAGACCAGAGAGTGACAAAGGCAGTTGTACACCAGGGCTAAAATGTAACCAAAGTGTACTGGAGAACAGAAGGAAGATTTTCGGTTTTAAAAACAAACTGATAGACTGATGTAGAAAAAGTACTCTAGCCTTTAGAGCCTTTCAAATAAAATTAGCTGCAGGTAATAGGAATTTTAAGGTAATAGGAAATTTAAGCAAATGAAAAAAATTGAGGTGCTTATTAACTAGATGAAAAACAATTGTGCTAGAAAGCAAGACAAATCACAGAACACCCTTTGGCTCAAACGTGAACAATACTTAATAGTTATAATAATGTTAATACCAACTAGCTTTAACAGAAATTATAAAGGGGCTATATTGGAAGGATGGACGCAAGAATGATAGGAAAAGAAAATTAAATCCTCATGTATATAACATGAGGTTTATAGGTAATGTTAATGTTCAATCTAAAAAACCAGCATAAGCATATAATTTGGAAATAAGTAGTTAAGTCCCAGAAGAAAAAAATCGTTTTCTTATTCTAAACTTGGTTGGAGGGAGGGTTGAAGGGAGTGTATGGGTGACTACAGAACAGGGATGTGAACCACTACTTTTTGAAATGAGTCTCTTAGCACCATTTGATGTTTAAAGTATTACTCTAAAAATAAAAATTTTGATTTAAAAGCAAACAAGTCCCTGATTAGTCAAACTAAATATGTCAGCAGCCCAGAAAGTTTAAATCTCTGTAGTGGAAAAATCCATCTGGTTTGGGAATCAGACACCTGGGTTCCTCTTTAGTTTTGCTAGTTTACAGGTCAATGTATCTTTGATCAAGTTACTTAACTGCTGAACCACTGTTTCCTCATCTGCAAAAGGAGGTTATAATCTCTCTGATGTCTATGAGTGCTCTGTGAGCTACAAAATAAATGTATAGTGTTAACCACTATCTGGTACTCCACAGTTAAAGAGACCAAGAGTCAGACTGGGCTCTGCAAAGCTCAGGCTTACACTAGGGAAAGATACTTGAACATCCGCATTGCATAGGACAGGCCCACAGAGGGCCCAAAGAGGCCAGGACTGTGGGCGCTAGCAATGCAGTGCCTGTATCCTGCAACCACTGCCTTACCACCCACCTGGCATGAGGTGAAATTCAGCTCAAGGGTCACACTGAAAAGAGCAGCCCAGCCTCCCAACAGTGCAATGCATTTTGTGTCAAAGCTCCCAGGTTAATCATAAAGAATCTGAATCCTTTGAGGACTTTTCACTACGTGACCATCTTAGATTAGGTATGCAAGTGCCTGAAACAGAAACGAAGTATGTATTGAAGAATTCCGTGAGCAACAAACTTACAAGTTGGCCAGCTAATTACAGAAAGAATCATGGAAAAGAACTGTAAGGTCACGAATCCACTTCCCACCTAAAGTTTCAATCTCCTTTACAACCGGCCCTCCTCCTGCGGGTTGGGGCTCTCTCCCTGAACCCGCTGGAGCTGGGGGCGCAAGGCGCCCCTCTCGGTCAGGCCATGCTGACCAGCAACCACAGGAGACTCCGGTCCTAATTCTTTTAGTTGAGCTGGAATTGGCCTCTTTGTAGCCCCCACCCTTCTCGCTGGTAAAAGCCCTCAGGACTCAAGAGAGCAGTCTCCACTCTCTTCCACTTATGGGATCTTTAGGGACAGGTCCGTCACCCCATTCTCCGGCCCTCCCCTCCCCACCGCACTAACGGTAGAGGACGGCGTGTTCTCCTCCCTTCTCAGATGATGAGAATGGGGGGCCCCGTGAACCGACCACCCTGAAAGGGCAGGACGGCAGCGCTCACCGCACCTGCCCCGTGTTCGGTCCCCAAATCCCCACCGAGCGCCTACTGAGTGCCGCGCGGTCCCCAGCGCCAAGGGGAGCTGCGGCCGCACGCCGACCTCGGGCGGGGGAATAAAGCCCGGGCTTCCCTGCTGCCGCAGGCCGCTTGGTGCGCCGGGGGAACGGCCCTTCCCTCCTCGCGGAGGAGCGACTGGAAGTCTGGGTGCCAGCGCCGCACGGGTCCCCGAGGACCCAGCCTCCCGCGCCCCGGCGGCGCCAGCCCACTGCGACCCGCGACCGGGGGCGGCGCGGACTCACAAGGACTCCAGGTGCTTGAGCTGTTGCAGCTGCTGCGCGTCGTGCCGCCGCCGCTTCTGCTCCCGGCGCCGTTGCAGCTCCTGCTCGGCCGGCTCCCGCGGCCGCCGCACGCCCCCGGCCCCCGCGTCGTCGCGCCCCGGCCGGGACGACATCGCGGCCCGCGCGGCTGAGATGGCCCCGCGGCGCGCCTGAGGCGGCTGAGGTGGCGAAGACGGCACTTCCTCCGCGCCGCGGCCGGCCAGCCCAGCAGCGCCCCCTCCCGCCGCCCGCCCGGGTAGGGCCCGCAATCCCCGTCTAGGCCCCCCCCGCCGCCTCCGGTGTCGTGGCCCCAAGTCCGCGCTGGGATCGCTGGGGCCCCGCCGCCACACGGGCCGGGGCCGGAACACGCCCCCTGGCGGCGGCCGAGACCGGGAAGGGCGAGGCCTGCGGGACAGCCAGGGAGCCCCGCCCCTTCGCGCGCGCCCCTCCCCTCGGAGGGCCAGGGGACCCGTGCGGGGTGGGCTTTGCTGCCCCCTTGGCTAGATACTGGCTGCTGCTACTTGGTGCTGGGATTCACCCATCTTTGAAGAAAGCAAGACACCCCAGAGAAATTCTCTGATATTCCAGAGCATGGTTAAAACAGAGTCAGCCTGCAGTGTATCTAGACCAGGTTTGAGTGCTGCACGGTAAGCTATAGACACTGAGCGCTTTTTATGTGCTCGTCATTGAGCTGAGCCCGTAAGAAAAGTTGATTTAATCTTTAAAAACTTACCAAATGCTGTTATTACCCGTATGTATTACCCTTCTTTTATAGATAAGGAGGCCGAGAGAGTTAAATAACATGCCCAAGGATGCAGAAGTAGATGTCGTAGAGCCAGGCTGCGAATTATTAAAGTGCTTAACTAGGTTGTATTTTGTAAACTTACCTGCTATGTGAAGTTACGATCACTAATTTAGCTTTAACATAATCGAAGAAACCACAAAGGAAGTAAAAGTAACAGCATAGGGAATATTCCCCTCAAATTTGGCGTTCAATATAGTTAATACTTAAAGTATATAAGGAGCTCCTTCATATATATTAGAGAAAATCCAAATGAAGAAATGCACAAGGGCTACTAGCAGAAACAGTATTACATTGATATGTCCCAAAACTTGGGAATCAGGTTCTCCCCCTGGAGGGAAGAACTAGTGCATAAACCATGTAGCAGCTGATGCAAGTTATCCGAACCAGTAAGTGCCCCATAAATACCCTGGCAGTGAGGTGGTTAAGTCTGGCTTTCTGGGTCTCCTACAGGTTTGATGAACTACCTATTTCCCTTAAAACTAGTTTTTGTTTAACCAGCTGGAATGAATTATGTTGTCTGTCACTAAAGAACTCTGTCAGAAACAATGATTGCAAAGTTAGCTTTTTAAAAATTTTTAAAAGATTTTTATTTATTTATTTGAAAGCAAGAGAGAGAGCATGGGGGGGGGGGGGAGGTTGTAGGACCAGAGAGGGAGGGAGAGGCAGAAGCAGACTCCTGGCTCATGCCAGGCTCCATCCCAGGACCCTGGGATCATGACCTGAGCCAAAATCAAGTCGGATGCCTAATCAACTGGGCCACCCAGGTGCCCTGCAAAGTTAGTGTTTAAAACCAACCTGGATGTCCTGATACTAAAGGAATATAATGGTAGTATAATTCATTATTTAGAAACATAAGGTTTTCTTCTTATACTTTGGAATAACATCTTGATAGTTCTTACACATGAGAGGTGATGATACTCAATAACTCAGTCTATGAATGGTGAAGTCCTTGGTCCCAGCTTGTGTGCAAGCCCCCACTTCTGGTGCAATTCCACATATTTGAGTGCGTCTAGTCTGTTTTCGGTGAGCTTTCCTGAGTCCTGATAGTATCAGGGTCCATGGAGTCTCCTGAGCAAGAACCCATCCATTAATGGTCATAGGCCTCAGGCACTCAAGCTGGCCAGCTAGAAAGGCACCCCAGGAGGGAAGGAAGCATTTTAGTCATTTGGTTGGTGTGAGCCACTCAGATTTATCTTTGGTATGCACTATGGAGTCGCCTGAACTCTGGGGAGAGCCAGAAGATGTAAGGTTATAAAGGTGAAGGAAAGAGCTAATAAAAATTTCAAAAACATTCATTTATTCATTCATCAAACACTGAATTAGACCTGTGAATATGTTCTGAGTCCGGAGGAGAAACCAGTCTCTGCCTTTGTGGAGCTAATATACGAAAAATGTTGAACTGACAATTCATTTCACATTTACTCATATATGAAAATTTCAGTTATGATCAGTTCTATGAAGATATATGGGGGTACCTATTCTAGTGATGGTCCAGGAAGCCTTCCATGGGGAAGGGAATATCAGCAGAGTAGGAGCTGGTGGAGCAAAGGAAAGTATCCCAAGAGGCAGAGTAACCTGTGGAAAAGGGGCTTCATGTCCAGAAGAAACTGAGAGAAGGCAAGTGTGGGCCTGGAGCCTGGGGAGCAAGGAGAAGAGCGATAAAATGAGGCCGGAGAGGCAGAGCGGACAAGATTGTCCAGTATCTTGTAGACCTTGTGTAGTACTGAATTTCAGAGTAAGTGTGCTAGGAAGGTAATGAAGAAAACAAAGTTGGAAGAAGTCATTATCATATTTGAATTTTAAACATTTTTCTAGCTACCATATGGTCCTGTATCATACTATATGATGCTACACATATTCTGCATCTGTTGATGTGCCAAATCTGCCTTTATGACATTCATTCATTCTGGAAATATTGATTTCGACTGATAAATACTACAATCATGCTGTTCAAATTTGGGGTCAAGAGTCATTAGAGGACTGTGAAATCAACTCAGATAATTGGTAATATCGTAAACTAGCAAATAAAAAAGGAAAAAATAGAAAGTAGAAGTACCAGAGGGCACCACATGCAAAAAAGTTAGGTATTATCTTTTCAAATTAATTTTGTCCTATGAGTTAAAGCAAAAAAATAATTGAGATTTGTGTTCTGAATATTAAAGGATCCAACGTGCTTCATATAGTACCTGGCACATATATTTATTGCATTCCTGGTTCAATAAATAATTGGCCTTGACGATAGGTATAGTCCTTTATGTCTCTAATATGCATGAAGTGTAAAAAAAATAGCATCTGTTGGGTGGGCATTTCTGCTTTGGAGTGGCTTGATGGATCTCTGCAGTTAGCTGGTGGCTCTGCTGGGTTTGGTTGGTCTAAAATGACCTCACTCATGTGTCTAGAGAGGCAGTGGAGATGACCTGACATGTTTCTCATCCTTCAGCAAGCTTCTACAGGTCATTTACATAGAAGTGGTTGCAGTATCTTCAAGAGAAGCGTGCGAGGCAGAAGCACTTTTTGAAGCTTTGCTTGCATTATATTTACTAATGTTTCATTGACCAAAGCAGGTTTAATTTAGATTTAAGGGTAGAGCTGCAAAGTCACATTGTAAAGAAATGAGCACACAAAGATGGAAAAAAACTACAGCTATTTTTTTAAACTATCACACTCATTAAGAGGAATTATGGCACCCAGCCGTTGAAAATAAACTTTTTATGCCAGAAATAAATTACCTGAGGTTTCCCAGGAAATAGTATTCTTCAACAGTCCCATGCTGTCACTGAAATAGATTGAATTTGGATATCAACCTTTCAGAAGCTTCTCCTGTCACAAGGAATATGGTTTTTTCATTTGCTTTTAATTAAGCAGTTACATATCTTGGTAGGTTGAAATATAAATTAGTAGGGGCACCTGGGTGGCTCAAGTGGGTTAAAGCCTCTGCCTTCGGCTCAGGTCATGATCTCAGGGTTGTGGGATCAAGCCCCACATCAGGCTCTCTGCTCAGCGGGGAGCCTGTTTCCCCCTCTCTCTGCCTGCCTCTCTGCCTACTTGTGATCTCTCTCTCTCTCTGTGTCAAATACATAAAATCTTAAAGAAATATAAATTAGTAGTTCAGGATAATTTTTTCTTTCTTTTTTTTTTTCAAGTAGGTTCCATGCCCAGCGTGGAGGCCAACATAGGACTTGAACTCATTCATTATGCTGAGATCAAGACCTTAGGTGAGAGAGAGTCAGCTGCTTAACCAACTGAGCCACTCAGGCACTCTCAAGGTAATTTTCACGTAATTATTTTCATAGAGTATTTTGTTCTATTATTAAAAAAAAATCTTTTATCCTAGGGGCACCCCTTTGCTTTTGAAAGCAAAGATGAACAAAAAAGTAAAAAAACCCTGGCATTATTATTATGTTCCATTGTAAAGTTGAACATTTTACATACTTATATGCCGGATAATCCACTCTAAGGTATATGCTAAAGAGAGCTGCACATGGGATCAGGAGCCATGTATAAATAACCTCATTGCAGCTCTGTTTCCCCTAGGAAAAGATAAGCACCTGGAAATTGTTTAAATGCTCCGCCGTCTCCACGATGTTGGTCTTCCGCCCGTCTTCCTCTTCAAGGTGAATGTGTACTGGGCCAGCACCACCCGGCCACCGGGGCTCGCACACTGGCTCTCGCTGCAGGAGCACTGCACCTCCGCCCGGTCCATACATTTGGCTTCCCGCGCCTCGAAGCGGGAAAAGTAACTGCTCCAGAAGGTTGGGAAGCGCGAGCCAGCAGAAAAGCCCGGACGCTCCGCCCCTCCTGCGGGAGCCTCGCCCCCGCGCGCTGACACGCGCGAGGAAGGCGTGGGGGGGCGTGGTCTGCGTCCACGGGGGAGGCGGAAGGAGCCTGATCTTCCTCGGACGCTACCTCTGAGGAACTGTGCAAGGAGCGGAAAGGGAATGGTATTAATTGTCTGTGCTAATGAGGACTAGGGAGTGGTTCACTCCAGCCCCATCCTTTAGAAATCTGATTCCAACCGGACCCAAGCAGGAATGTCTTCCTCCTTCCACCCGCCTCAGCCGCTCTGGACTACAGCCCCCAGAAGGCGTCGCAGCTCAGCCGTCTGACTTGCGCAACGGCGTTCGTTGTAAAGTGCTATGACAACAGGGCGAAGATGGCTTGGAGTTAGGCGGGAGTGGGGAGTTGTCTCTTCCGCCGTTCCTGTCCTCTATCTGCTACATCCCACTGACTGCCTCCCTCACCATTTCCTTCTCTTTGTGAGAAGCAGGACTTGCGGTTGTTCTGGCCTGCTTGGTCTCTTCCAGGGGATTGATGCCGTTTTCCCGGCGTGTCTCCGGGGTTGACACAGAAGGGATGCGGGTTTACTCCTTGTGGGTGTCGCTCCAACTCTGCGGAGCTGGTGGTGCTCCCTGGTGAGGCTCTTCCTCTCCTTCTGGGACGTGGAACAAGTCGGAGCAGGGGAACGACAGGGAGTAGTGAAGCGAAGGGTTGCTTTGCTCCGCACCCTCCATTCTTACTCTCGTCGTTTCAGCCCGGGGACCCTGGCAGGCGTTCTTGGAGGGAAATCTGCAGAGAGTTCCAGGAAAGGTGGGGCAAGACCCACCTGATTCAGCATCAGGTAAGAGCATGTCCGAAATTAAATACTGGAAGCGTAAATGCCCTTTCTGTGTTTTGTTTTGTGGGCAAGATTGATCCGCTGATGCCATGGAATGGTTTGGGGGGATATTGGATGATACGTTTCTTAGGAATGATGTTTGCATTAAAAATAAAGCAAAACGCAAGTAGGAGCACTAAGTGTGAAATCTTATGAACAATTTTGAGAAAGGATGGTAAAAATTTTTCAGGATTCCGTTCAGGAATGTCACGTGGTGCCCAAGCATCCTCTTCCCATGACACTTCAACAGGTCTTGTGAGCAAATGGTCAAAGCAATTCTCAGCCTATGACTGCAGTAGGATGCATGCACTAATACCTTTTAATTCTTGTAATAGGATTATTGCTTCTCCTTCTCTCTCTATATTGCAGACCACAGCAGTTTAGATGAACTGAGCTGGTTTTTACCAGCATCTCTTTTTCCTAATTAAGAACTACAATCGACTTCAATTTCTTGGAGAAATTCATAGTTGTTTTTGCTTTGTTTTGTTTTTGCTACCTCGCTTTTACTTTAAACATGAAACCACATCACACACATACACAACTTGAAGATGCTAGGAGGAAAACTATGGGTCTTAACTATAAAGTTGGCCAGCATTTAGAGTGCATATATTTTCTAACTTGTTAGAAATATGTAAAGAGAATAATTGCTGAGTTTTTTTTTTGGTGTGTGAATAGACTAAATCCTTATTTAGAAGAATTAAAAACTTGCAAATAATTTATAAGTTATTTGAGTTTAAGGAATTTTTCATTTTGTGGAATTGTGTGTAATTGCTCTTAAATTACAACCACACACTTATATTTATGGTACAAGTTCTTGGTGGAAACATTTACTGAAGGGGAAAAAAATCCTCTATCAATAGCTATAATAGTTAATGTTTTACGTGTTTTCATGTATGTAGCAAGTCCCATCCCTCAGAATACTTTCAAATATTTCTCAAAAATTATTGAAACACACGATGTTATGAAACATCCCTGTTGATTAACATTATAGTGAAAGATTACTGTCTTTTTTTTTAAGTGTCCCGTTTAAATATTCAGTCCAGAGTTGGCATTGCTCAGAGTTCTACCACCACCACTTATATTATTACTAATAGGTTACTAATGCCATTTATCTGACACTTATCGAGTACATCCTATGGTTAAACAGTTACACACGTGTTAGGCTATTTATCTTACCACCCCTCAGAACAATTAGGAGAATAGAACGTGTGGGATTTGTTTAAAGTCACTCTGCTGAGGTATGAAATGGAAAAGGGAACCTAGATGTGTTTAACTCCCTCTCCTATGCTCTTTGTCTTCTGTGTCTTTTATTGAAAATTTTAATACTGATTCCTTATAAGATTGTCTTCAAAAGTAGCATTCTTCTAATTCTATATATACTTCTCATTTTTCTTGCCCTGGATGACCTGATTCCTACTTTCTAAAATTTGAGTAAGCACTAGCATGACCTGGAGAAAGCAAAACTGCAAATATGTACAACAGTGTCAGCAGTTTAGCCTCCTAATTTCAGGATCTGCTTTCTAATCCACATATTCTCTCTCTCTCTCTCTCTTTTTTTTTTTTGAAAGGGAGAGAGAAGAGGAAGGGCTTTGGGAGAGAGAGAGAGAGAGAGAGAGAGACAGAATTTTAAGCAGGTTCCACTTCCAATGTGAAATCAAACTTGGGGCTTAATCTCACAACCCTGAGATCACAACCTAAGCCTAAGTCAAGATTGGACGCTTAACCAACTGAGCAACTCAGGTGCCCCCACATTTTCTTTCCACAGGATTCTTGGGGTAATCATTGTTGCAGTAGTTCTTCTAGTCATCCTTCCATATTGTAGGACTAGGGCGATAGGGTGTTAAAACATCCATATCTTAAATGAAAGCTAAATCTCAGTAAATTTTGGGGCGCCTGGGTGGCTCAGTGGGTTAAAGCCTCTGCCTTCGGCTCGGGTCATGATCCCAGAGTCCTGGGATCGAGCCCCACATGAGGCTGTCCGCTCTGCTCGGTGGGGAGCCTGCTTCCCCCTCTCCCTCTGCCTGCCTCTCTGTCTACTTGTGATCTCTCTCTCTGTCAAATAAATAAATAAAATCTTTAAAAAAAAATCTCAGTAAGTTTTGATGTGAAAGATAATGTATATAAGTAAGTATTAAAAACAAGGAAATGTTAAGTGTGGAAGAGTATTTCTGGAGTTTAGGGGATAAAGAGATTATCTTCTGTTTATTGACATAAGAAATCAATCATTTATGGTCATAGGTATGGGCCTTTTAAAGCCTTCAAATTATTGTTTTTATGTTTTTAAAACTTTCAAATTATTGTTTTTATTATATATAGTGGGTTAGTCATCCTTTAAAAATTTAATTAGGTGAGAGTGCCTGGGTGGCTCAGTTGGTTAAGCATCTGGCTTTAGCTAAGGTCATGATCCCAGGGACCTGGGATCCACCCCTGTGTGGGGCTCCCTGCTCAGCAGGAAGTCTGATTGCCCTCTGTTCCCCACCCCTCATTTTCTCTTTCTCTCTCGAATAAATAAACAAAATCTTTTTTTTTCAAATAAATAAAAAATATCTTTAAAATTTTTTATTTAGTTGTATGAAAATACTTTCTTGCAGTTTTAACTTGCAGTGATTACAATTAATATCAACAAAGTATATCGTTTTAGTCTTTGAGGGGTGGCTGCACTTGTTTAGGACTTTGGAGTAGACAGCCTGCTTTGGGATGCTACTTTGACTACTTAGTAGTTGTGACCTCTTGGGCAGGTTTCTTAAGCTCTCTGTATTCAGGGATACCTGAGTAGTATTACCTGCCTTTTACTTTGTAGTTCTGTTTTGAAGATTAAAATAGAGTATTTGCAAAGCACTTAGAACACTGCCTGGGACTTAGTAAATGATTAGTAACTGTTAGCTCTTATTTTCCTTTCTAGTGAAGGGAAATGATGGCCATCGAAAACCTGATTTTTGGTTTTTGTTTTCATTTACTTAAAACAAAATCACCAAGGACCTGGAAATCAACACTGAATGAATAGGAGATAAAATGCAAATCCTTGTTTCTTATTTTTATTCAAGGCAGTTAACTAAACCAAATAAAAAATCAATTTATACGTATTTAATTTTTTATTATCCAGCATACTTTTTGTTTTTGTAACAGAAAGTCCAAGTTTCACAGCTGAAAAATGCCTCATTTCTCCTATATAATTTGTACAGTTCAATGTTAATTTTGTATATTCACAGATATGTGCATCATCACTTGCACTGCAGACAGTTTTAGAATATTTTCATCACCTCAAAAAGATACCTTGCACCGCTTACCTGTAACTCTCCTGTGCTTTACTTCCCACTGGACCAAACCAGCCACTAATTTACTTTCTGTCTGTATGAATATGCCTATTATGTACATTTTATTTATTTATTTATTTGTTTCCTTATTTATTTTTAGTTGAAGTAATAGTAATACAATATTTAGTTTGAGATGTATTCTATACGTTTTATATAAATGGAATCATAAAATAAGTTGTCTTGAGTGACTGACTTCTTAGAATAATATTTTCAAGATTCATCCAAGTTGTAGCATATATCAGTACTTTTTTTTATTGCTGAATAATATTCCATTTTATGGATATGCCAACATTTTGTTTATATACTCATCAATGGATAGACATTTGGATCATTTCTACATTTTGGATATTATGAATAATGCTAATATAAATTTTCATGTATAAGTTTTTATGTGGACATATGTTTTCATTTCTCTTGCAACTTTGGACTGGAATTACTGGATCATACGATTACTCTATGTTTAATTGTTTGAGGAGTTGCCAGATCACTTTCCAAAGTGGTCCTACCATTGTATATTCCCACCACCCCTGTATGAGCGTGTTGATTTTTCCACATCTTTGCCCATACTTGTTTCTGTCTGGCTTTTTGATTCTGGCTATTATAGTGGGTATAAAGTGATATCTCATTGTAGTTTTGATTTGCATTTCCCTATTGGCTAATGATGCTGAGCATCTTTTCTTGTGTTTATCAGCCATTTGTGTATCTGACTTGGAGAAATATATATTCAGATCCCTTGCCCATTTTTTTTAAAAAAGATTTTTTATTTATTTATTCGACAGAGAAAGACACAGTGAGCGAGGGTACACAAGCAGGAGGAAGGAGAGAGGGAGAAGCAGGCTCCCCGTGGAGCAGGGAGCCTGATGCGGGGCCTGATCCCAGGACCCCGGGATCATGACCCGAGCCAAAGGCAGACGCCCAACGACTGAGCCACCCAGGCGCCCCTCCCTTGCCCATTTTTAAACTGGGTTTCTGTCTGTCTATGATTGAGTCATAAGAGTTCTTTGTATGGTACAGATCTGTGTCTTTTTTTTTTTTTTTTTTAAAGATTTTTATTTATTTGTGAGAGCATAAGCCAGAGGAGGGGCAGAGGGAGAGGGAGAACCAGGCTCCCCACTGCACAGGGAGCCCAATGAAGGACTTGATCCCAGGACCCTGAGATCATGACCTGAGTGGAAGCAGATGCTCAACCAACTGAGCTACTCAGGCACCCTCAGATATGTGTCTTTTATCAGAGATATGATTTGCAATATTTTCTCCCACTCTGTGGGTCTTTTTCACTTTCTTAGTGTTGTTTGAAGCAAAAGTTTAAAATTTCGGTAAAGTCCTTTTATTTTTTCTTTTGTTTCTTATGCTTTTGGTGTCAAGTTTACAAATATATCACATTGTCTAATATCATGAAGATTCACTTTTAAGTTTTCTTCTAAGAAGTCTTCTAAGAGTTTTATAGTTTTAGCTATGCATTAGCGTACAGAAAGGTCTGCTCCATTTTGAGTTGGTTTTTTAAAATATGGTTTAAGGTAATGGTCCCACTTCATTCTTTCTCATGTTGTTACCTAATTATCCTAGAACTATTTGTTGCAATTTTTCATTGAATGGTCTTAGCATCTTTGTTGAAAATCAGTTTACCATAGGTGTATAAATTTCTTTTTGGACGCTCTATTCTCTTCCATTTTTCTATATGACTATCCTTATGCCAGTACCATGCTGTCCTGAATACTATTGCTTCGTAGTTAAGTTTTGAAATGGGAAAATCCTCCAACTTTGTTCTTCCTTTTTAAGATTGTTTTGGCTATTCTGACTTGCTGGCTGGCAATTCTTCTTATTCTTTTTTTTTTAAAGATTTATTTATTTATTTAAAAGATTTATTTATTTATTTATTAGAGAGCGAGAGACTGAGAATGAGAGGGGAGAAAGTCAGAGGGAGAAGCAGACCTCCCGCAGAGCCGGGAGTCCCATATGGGACACGATCCCGGGACTCCGGGATCATGACCCGAGCCAAAGGCAGTTGCTCAACCAACTGAGCCACCCAGGCGCCCCTAAAGATTTATTTAATTAGTTATTTGAGAGAGAGAGAGAGAGAGAGTGTGAGTCGGGGAGGGGTAGAGAGAGAGGGAGAGAGAATCTCTAGAAGACTCCTGGCTGAGCCATGAGCCCCCATACAGGGCTGGATCTCATGACCCTGATATGATCTGAGCTGAAATCAAGAGTCGGATGCTTAATTGACTGAGCCACTTAGGTGCCCCACTTTCTGGCAGTTCTATATGAATTTCAGAATAAGCTTGTCAATTTGTACAAAGAAGCCATATGGGAATCTGATAAGGATTGCACTAAATGTGTATTGCATACTAATTGCAAGTATTGCATCTTAATAATGTTATGGCTTCATGGACATGGATGTTTTCCTCTTTGTTTAGATCTTTAATTCTTTCAACTGTGTTTTATAGTTTTTATCTTTTTTGCTTTATGCTTCTTTTGTTAAATTTACTCCTTTGTATTTTATTCTTTGGATGGTATTGTAAATGCAATTGTTTTTTAAGTTTCACTTTTTGAATTGTTCATTGCAAATACATAGAAATGCAATTGATTTTTGTGTATTAATTCTTTTGTATCCTTCAACCTTACTTAACTTGTTCATTACCTCTAATAGTTTTTCATTGAATTTCTTAGGATTTTCTATACACCAGATCATGTCATCTGCGAATAAAGATAGTTATACTTCTTCCTTTCCAGTCTGGGAGCCTTTTAGTTCTTTTTCTTACCTAATTGCCTGACCTAAAACCTCCAGTACAGTGTTGAATAAAAGTGGTGAATATGGGCATCCTACTCTTGTGTCTGATCTTAGGGAAAGAGCATCTAGTCATTCATCATTGAGTATGGTATAAGCCATGGGTTTTGCATAAATGTCCGTTATCGGTTTGAGAGAGTTCCCTTTTATTCCTAGTGTTTTAAGTGTTTTTATAATGGAAGAGTGTTGGATTTCATTTTGTCAGATGCTTTTCCTGAGTTGAGATGATAAGATGGTTTTTAATTTTTGTTAAAACTAACAAAAACTACCCACTCTTTTTGTGGGTAGTTTTCGTATTGTGGATAGTTTTTTGATTTAGATTTTCTTTTTCATCTTTAGTCAGCAACAGCTGGAATCAAGATAAATATTGCTGATGCCCTGCTCCTCGAGGAAAGATAATTCTCTGACTGGGAGCTATGGGGTGGGGGTGCCTCTATTCTTGGCTGTACTTGTCTGGAGTGGAGTTTCTATCTTGTCTTGAGCTAGGAGTGAGGAGAGAAGGAGTGAGCATTGGTTTTTTAAATACTATAGACTCTTAATTTTCTTAGAGTTTTAGTAGATTTTTTGTTTCTTTATTTTCTATATAGTCTTAGGACAATTTCCAGAGACTTTAAGTGGTTGCTTTAAAAAATAATGTTCACCAGTTTTGCTGGGGAGTGGGTCCATGGAGCTTCTCACAGGTTATTCTGAAAGTGAAATCCTCTGAAATTTTAAAATTTTGAGTTGCATAGCATAATGGTTATGGGAGACATATTATCAAAAGATTTGGTCAGGGTTCCAGTAGATAACAAAGTACCTCTAGGTTTGAAAGACTGTTAAAGAGTAAGTTAAAAACTTATTATATACAAGCATATTAGGGACACAACTGTGTGCAAAGAGAAAAAATTTTAAAGATTTAATTTTAATTTGAGAGAGAGAGGGAGAGTATGGGTAGGGGGAGGGGCAGAGGAAGAGGAAGAAGCCGACTTCCCAACCTACTGACTCATGCTTTTTCATTTTTTCTTGATATTAAATTGCAGACAGTGGCAATCTAACAAGACAAGAAGCTAGACGCTAGGGAGAAGGGTATGCAGAAGCAAGTTTCTGCCATTAGCTGTATGACTCAGGGGAATCATGTTACTAACCTCTCTGGGCCGTTCTTACAGAATGAGAGGACTGACTGATTATTAGGTACCTTCTAGTTGTTAATGTCAAAGTCTCTTTCAAACCTTGGAAAGGTAACTGTGGCACAGGTCCCAGGAAAAAGGACGTGGGAAAGTAGAGCCATGCTATAAGCAAACATCTACTTTGACTATCAGGTATCAATTCAACTGGTGCTTTTTATACATTAAGGTGGATGTGAATCACCTGGGAATATTGTTTGAGGTGAGGCTGAGGTTTTGCATCATAAGCTCTTGGATGATATTGACGCTGGTCCCTGGACTACACTTTGGGTAGCAAGGAGCTAAACAATATAGGAAAGGGGGACTTAAGCAGCTAATGAAGTGGAGGGTGACTAAGGAAAAACTGATAGAACAGGAGAAAAAAGAAGGAACCAAATGTTGTCTGTGTTATTTTGTCAATAGGAATAGATCTTATGATTATATATGTTATGTATAATCATAAAATAAATTTTATGATTGAAGTCCTTCAAAAATTAGTGCTTAATGACATTTCCATTTACAGACAATGTTGGAGAGTTAGTTTTTCATACTGGAGGGTTTTTTCATTTTTATTTTAGCAAGCTGAACAAATTTGCTCATTAATAAAGATTTTTGAGGCCACTTTCACGTAATAGCTATTTTCACCTGATGGAGTCATGTGTGTTTATACTCACTTTGGTTTTTTTTTTTTTTTAAAGATTTATTTATTTATTTGCGAGAGAGAGAGAGAGAGAGTCTGAACACAAGCAGGAAGAGTGGCAGGCAGAAGGAGAAGCAGGCTCCCCACTGAGCAGGGAGCCCATCATGCAGGACTCAATTCCAGGACCCTGGGATCATGATCTGAGCCGAAGTCAGCTGCTTAACTGACTGAGCCACCCAGGTGTCCCTCACTTTAATTTTTTATATATTATTTAATAGCATTGATGGAAAAAACTCTTCTCTATGACCATTACTTGGGTATTTAATATGGTCTCTAGGCAGGTCCCATGAGGTTTTCTCTTCTCCTTACATGAGGGGAACGATACCCCTTTGGATGTTGAGATCTTCCTATTTTCTCTCCTTGAGACTCCTTTTAAACTGGCTGATGCAGAATGTATACAAAGGATCTCATATTTGTTGGTTAATCTGTTGATTTCTATTTTTGACTATGTCTCCAAATGGAGTTTTGATCCCAAGCTTTCATTCTTGATGACATATCAACAGCATAGAGCTGGCAACTCTCTTTTTCTAGATACACTTTTTTCCCCATTTCCCTCCAGAAGGCACACTCCTGGTTTTCCTTTGGTATCATTGGATGCCCCTCTTCAATTTTCTTTTCTTTTTTCCCCCTGGTCTCTGACCCCAGAGTTTTTCTACCTTGGAGGTTTGTGTCTGATTTCCTCCAGAACTCCACCCCTCTGCCCCCCACAGCCCAGCCTCATGTACCTTTTCCCTTTTTTGATTATACTTTTTATTCTTTCACTGTAATGAATAATAGCCATGATGATAACTATATGATGAGTGCAGTGAGTCCTCCAAGTGAGTCTTTGAGTGGTATTGAATTTGGGTAATATTCTGCTCTGGGCTTCAGGAGAATGATGTATCTTTATACTGGTACTCTAATAGAATGGTGTGTAACAACTTTCCATATGTATCTGGAGTATATAATGAAAATATATGGCACTTATTAAGTACTGTTACTTCCCTCTCAAATAAAAAATCTAGTAAAAGTGTAATAAAGTGTTTATTACATATTTTGTATACTTGCTGCCAGGTTTGAAGTTTACTCATCTGGCAATCTGTATGGTTATATAATGACATTAGTAATAATGAGTGATGCATATGTTTTTCAGAAACTCTCCCACATGTGTTAAAACTCATTATAAGCTTTTTTATCTGCTGTGTTTTTTCCCTTTACTTCCATAAACACTTTGCCTTTACCAGACTAATTTTTTTTTTTTTAGTGGAGAGGCCTTGGATGGAGTTTTCTTTTTTCTTTTTTACCTGTTTTTTCTTTAAACTTTTCATCTGAAATAATATTATACTCACATAGAAATTATAAAAGTAATGATTTCCCAGTGGTAGCAGAACAATGATCAAACTACTAAATTGATGTTAGTATAATACTATAACCAAACTATAAATCTTATTTTAAAAAATCTTATTTAGATTTCACTAGGTTTTACATTACATACACTGTTTTCCTTGGGATATAGCTCAAAGGAATTAAAATTTATCCTATGAAACCACCACCAAAATCAGGGTACAGAACTTTTCCATTATCCCAAAGAAGTTCCCTTCTACTAGCCTATTAAAGTGCCCTCCCCCTTAACCCTGGCAATCACTGATCTGTTTTCCATCAGTTTAATTTTTTCATTTTGAAAATATTATAGAAATGGGATTATTGGGGCACCTGGGTGGCTCAGTAGGTTAAACCTCTGCCTTCGACTCAGGTCATGATCTCAGGGTTCTGGGATCGAGCCCTGCATCAGGCTCTCCGCTCAGTGGGGAGCCTGCTTCCTCTTCTTTCTCTGCCTGCCTCTCTGCCTACTTGTGATCTCTATCAAATAAATAAATAAAATCTTTAAAAAAAAAAAGGAAATGGGATTATTTAATATGTGATCTCTTGGGCTTAGGCTTTTTATTTTTATTTTTTTCACTCAGCATAATGCCCTTGAGATCCATCCAAGTTGTTGTTATTTCATTTAAAAAAATTGCTGAGTTTTATTCTGTGATAAGGATTTACCATAGATTATTTATTCACACAGTGAAGGGCATTTGTTTCTTTTCTACAATGTATGTTAATTTTTTTTTAAGATTTTATTTATTTATTTGACAGAGAGAGAGAGAGATCACAAGCAGGCAGAGAGGCAGGCAGAGAGAGAGAGAGAGAGAGGAGGAAGCAGGCTCCCTGCCGAGCAGAGAGCCCGATGTGGGGCTCGATCCCACGACCTTGGGATCATGACCTGAGCCAAAGGCAGACACCCAACAACTGAGCCACCCAGGCGCCCCTCTTCAATGTAGGTTATAAAAAAAATTTAAAAAGGGTAAAAACCATAGCAATGGCTAACGTTTATTGAGTGCTTATGTGGCAAGTATTGTGCTAATAATACCGTGTTCCTTTTTTCCAAACTAAAACTTCTTTTTGATTTTGAATTGTGATAAAATATACATAAAATTGCAATTTAACCATTTTTAAGTGTACAGTTTAGTAGTGTTAAATACATTCACATTTTTGTGCAACCAGTCTCCAGAACTCTTCACCCTACAAAACTGAATCTCTGTACCCATTAAACAAAAGCTCACCACTTCTTTCTCACCCCAAACCTGGCAGCCACCACTCTATCCTCTATGAATTTCGTTACTCTATATACCTCATATAAGTGGAATCATGCCATATTTGTTTTTGTGACTGGTTTATTTCACTTAACATAATGTTCTTAAGGTTCATCCCTGTTATTGCATGTGTCAGAGTTTCCTTCTTTTTTAAGACTGATAATACTCCATTGCATGTATATACCACATTTTGTTTATTCAGGCATTCATTGATGGACACTTGGGTTGCCTCTACCTTTTAGATATTATGAATAATGCTGCTATGAACATGGGAGTACAAATATTTCTTTGGATTCTTATTTTCATTTCTGTTGAATAGATACCTAGAGGTGAGATGGGTAGATCATATGGTATTTTATATTTTTATTTATTTGTTTGTTTTTATATTTTATTTTATTTTATTTTATTTGAGGGAGAAAGAGCAGGGGAGAGGGGCAGAGTGAGGGAGAGAGAGAATCTTAAGCTGGCTCCATGCCCAGCACGGAGTCTAACACAGGACTCAATCTCACATCCCTGAGATCATGACCTGAGCTGGAATCAACAGTTGGATGTTTAACAGACTGAGCCACCGAGTAGCCCTGGTAATTTTTATTTTTAATTTTTTGAGAAACCACCATACAGTTTCCATAATGGTTACAGTTTTCTAGATTTTGACCAAGAGTGTCCAAGGGTTCCAATTATATTCCATCCTTGCCAACACTTGTTATTTTCTGGATTTTTTGTTTCTTTGTTTTTAGCTTTCCTAGTGGGTAGAGGTGGTATTTCATTGTTTTTGTGATTTGCATTTCCCTAATAATTAGCGATGTTGAACATTGTTTCTCACATGCTTTTTGGCATTTGTATATCTTCTTTGGTTAAATGTCCTTTGTCCACTAAAAAAAATTTTTTTTTGTTTATGTGTATGGGTTCTTTATGTATTCTGTATGTTAACCCTTTATTAGATATGTAATTTGCAGATATTTTCTTCCATTCCATAGATTACTTCCACTGTGTTTTTATTTATTCCTCACAACATCATTCTTTATTTTATAGATGAGGAAGCTGAAGTATAGAGAAATTTGGTAACTTTTAGTAACCCTCCATTGATTTCATGATTTGTATGGAACATGGATTCAAATTCACACTGACCTCCTCCAGAGTCTGCACTTTTCACTACCACATGATTCTCAGCTAATTTCTTGGCAAACTTAATGAAAGCAAGTGGTCTTGCTTTCCGTGATTAGCCTATGTGGAACCTGCTTTAAGAAGCAGATTGATAAAAAAAAAAAAAAGAAGCAGATTGATTTACATTTTTTAAAATGTGTAGTTGATTCTCATTATTTGAGGATTTCCTATTTGTGAGTTTACCTATTTACTAAAATTTATTTGTAATACCAAAATCAATACTCATGGTGCTTTTGGGTCATTCATGGTCATGCACAGAGTGGCAAGAAATTTGAATCACTTGATATACATATGCCCAGCAGATATCACCACTGCCTACTTGTTTCAGCTCTTATACTATAAACAAGTATCCTTTTCAGGGTCTACTTAGTGCCATGTTTTCCACATCTCTGAGGTTTGGATTTATTTATTTGTTTGTTTTAATTTTTGTTGCTTAAAAAGGTCCCCAAATGTAATAGTGAAGGGTTTTAATGTTCCTAAGTGTGAGAAGGTTGCTATGTACCTTATAGAGAAAATGTATGTATCAGATAAGCTTCCTTTGGGTATGAATTATAGTGTTGTTGACTGTTGAGTTGAATGTTCCTGAATCAATAGTATATTAAATAAAGTATCTTTAAACAGAGATGCACACAAAACAAAGTTATGTATTGATTGGTTCATGAAAATATTGTGACTGAAGGCTCACAGGACCTTAACTTTCTATTTCCCCTAGGAGCAGTAGTTCAGTAATTGCTAATACAGTGTTTGCTTCAACCTTGCAGAATGTAATGGCTTTGAATAAGGAAAATTGACTGCATTTCCTAACATTTATTTAAATCAGTGTAGCAGGAAGGAAAGGCTTATTTATGTTGGATAAATGAACTTTCATAGAATCCGAGGGTGTTTGATGTTTGTTTTGTAATTCAAGAGGTTCAGTGGGCTTTCACATTTATATTAGTAACGCAATGGTAGTTGTTGCTGGTATATCCTCATTCTGGATGAGGAATCAAAGCGGAGAGAAATTTTATGGGTGGTTAGTAATATAGTGGTATAAATGCGTCTATACTCAGTTCTCTTTGTTCTTTTTTAGTGTAAATTTCCCTCTTCCATTTTGCCTTTCTACAATTAGAATGGGGAAAGCTTGTGAATGCTTTTTGAGTACCTATAATGTACCAGTTCAGTATTAGTCATTTGATCTTGTTTTTCTTCTCAGCAACTCATTGTGACAAGAGATGCTATGGTTTTTCCAATGACCAAAATGAAGGAAAATTAGATACTTTGCTAAGGAATTATGTACAAACAAGTGTTGTTAGAATTTGAATCTTGATCCTCCAAAGAATATTTTTTTTGATACTTTGTGTCATTCTCTACGAAATGTTCCAGAAGAGAGAATTGGCCCAACATTTATGTATAAAATTTTTCAGACTGACTCTCTAGTGGCATTGCGAAATATCTGATTATGTTTCCAGCTGTTCGGATTTGTGGTTTCACATATTTCTGCAAAACATAAAAAAAATTAAATCAGAAGTGTTTTTCTTAACATTGTCCAAGTTTAATTTGCTATGCTTTAAGATATAACTAATTCATAATTCTTGGTGTGAGGTAGATTTTTACTCTAAATAAATGCTTTCTTTTTACAGTGAACGAAAATGTCTTTATTTAAAGCCCGTAATTGGTGGTCTACTGTTCTGGGAGAAAAAGAAGAATTTGATCAAGGCTGTTTGTGTTTGGCTGATGTTGACAATACTGGAAACGGACAAGGTAAGCAACTTATGACTATGCATCTTGGAGCAACTCTCCCCTCCCTCCCTCCCTCCCTCCCTCCCTCCCTCCCTCCCTTCCTTCCTTGATTTTATTTATTTATATGACAGAGAGGAGAGAGACCACAAGCAGGGAAAGAGGCAGGCAGAGAGAGAGGGGGAAGCAGGCTCCCCGCCCAGCAGAGAGCCCAATGCTATGCGGGGCTCATGCTATGCGGGGCTCGATCCGGAGATCATGACCTGAGCCGAAGGCAGAGGCTTTAATCCACTGAGCCACCCAGGCGCCTTTCTTTTCTTTTCTTTTCTTTTCTTTTCTTTTCTTTTCTTTTCTTTTCTTTTCTTTCTTTCTTTCTTTCTTTCTTTCTTTCTGATTTTATTTTAGAGAGAGAGAGAGAGAAAGAACAAACTCAGAGAAGAGGGACATAGGGAGAGGGAGAGAGAGTCTCAAGCAGACTCTGCACTGAGTGTGGAGCCCTACGTGGAGCTCACTTCCACCATCCTGAGATCACGACCTGAGCCAAAACCAAGAGTTGGACACTCAGCTTACTGTACCACCCAGGCGTACCCCCATCCCCGCTTTCTCATCTTATGAGAGTTTTATTGCATACCTAATTAAGTGTGACTTCATCTTAACTTGATTACTTCTGTGAAGACTCTATTTCCAAATAAAGTCACAGGTACTAGGGGTTAGGATTTGAACATATCTTTTTTTGGTTGGGGATGGGGGGATGGGGAGACACAATTCAGCCAACAACACTTATGTTACCATTTCCCCTTCTTGTGTCCAAGTATAGACATTGTTCATCAAAGCATTCTATCTAGTGAGGGCTCAGAATTCTTTTTTTTTTTTCTTAAAGATTTTTTTTAATTTATTTATTAGAGAGCGAGAGACTGAGAATGAAAGGGGAGAAAGTCAGAGGGAGAAGCAGACTTCCCGCAGAGTCGGGAGTCTGATATGGGACTCGATCCCGGGACTCCGGGATCATGACCTGAGCCGAAGGCAGTCGCTCAACCAACTGAGCCACCCAGGCGCCCCAGAATTCTTTTTAATACAATGCTTTCAACAGCTGTAGAGTTGACACTCTATGTTGAAATCAGTGTACAACCTTATATTAGTCTTTTGTAAAAGGACTTGCTTTGATTGAGTTAAATTATAACTACTGACACCAAAGCAAAGCTTAGGAAAAACACATAGGTTGTTAGTGTGCTTGAATATTCATGATATAAAAAGAGTTGTCTTTAATTACATCATCTGCTGGCAGATTGGCCTTTGTATATGAAACAAGACTCCATTGTTTTAATTTTTAAATTTTTATTTTAGACATTAGGAAGTTTCTTTCCAAAGAAATTTTGTTGCTAATGTTTATTTCTTCTTAAATCTTTTAAAAATATCTCTCTACAGATAAAATAATTGTGGGTAGCTTTATGGGATACCTAAGAATCTTTAACCCCCATCCTGTAAAAACAAGAGATGGAGCTCAAGCTGAAGATTTGCTTCTAGAAGTGCATCTACGAGATCCAATATTACAAGTGGAAGTAGGGAAGTTTGTTTCGTAAGTACAGCTCATTAATTCTGACATTTTATCTTACTTGGAGTATATCATTCCCTGACTGTGTCATTTTTGTAGATTCTTTTTTTTTTTAAAGATTTTTTATTTATTTGAGATAGAGACAGTGAGAGAGAACATGAGAGGGGAAAAGGTCAGAGGGAGAAGGAGACTCCCCACGGAGCCAGGAGCCTGATGTAGGACTCGATCCCAGGACTCCGGGATCATGACCTGAGCCGAAGGCCGTCGCTTAACCAACTGAGCCACTCAGGCGCCCGATTCTTTCTTTTTTTTTTTTTAAAGATTTTATTTACTTATTTGACAAAAAGAGAGAGAGAGATCACAAGTAGGCAGAGAAGCAGGCAGAGAGAGGGGGAAGCAGGCTCCCCGCTGAGCAGAGAGCCCAATATGGGGCTCGATCCCAGGACCCTGAGATCATCCCAGGACCCTGAGATCATGACCTGAGCTGAAGGCAGAGGCTTTAACCCACTGAGCCACCCAGGTGCCCCAGATTCTTAAGTGAAAAAAAGATTACTCATGAGTTAAATATATTTTCTGGATATTGTTATCTGAGCATTCCTCATGTACTGAACATTTTTTTTTTTAATTTGGAAACCTGCACAAAGAGAATAATTTACAACTTTTTTTTTTAAATAGTAACATGTTTGACATCAGAAGTTTAAAGGAAAAGAGATAAGCTTTTGAGAATAAAGAAATAAATAGAAAGTATTTACTTATTTAAAGCACTAACCATCCAGGTTATATACATGTCTGTTTAAATAATTAGACAAAGTAGCAGTTATCGTATTTGACACATAACGTTGAAGCTTTAAAATGAATTACTGCACTTATTTGGTGTAGAAAGGTCCTTAGTTTCTTAAAAGAAGCCAGCTCAATCCACAAAGTGAGTCTTATTCTTACAAGAGCTTTGTTTCCAAGTACTTTATTTTTAATCCTAATTTATTTTGAAAGCTGTTTATTAACAAAGTTTGCATTAAAAACAAAGTTTGCATTTTGTGTAATTGTCTGCTTTTTATTTCATGATGATGCTACTGATTTTATCTTATTGTCATGTATGAATTTCTTAAAATTGAGCCTGTATTTCTTTTTTTTTTTAAATTTAATTTATTTATTTGACAGAGAGTGAGATCACAAGTAGGCAGAGAGACAGGCAGAGAGAGAGGGGGAAGCAGGCTCCCTGCTGAGCAGAGAGCCCGATGCGGGGCTCGATCCCAGGACCCTGAGATCATGACCTCAGCCAAAGGCAGAGGCTTTAACCCACTGAGCCACCTAGGCGCCCCTGAGCCTGTATTTCTTAATCATTTATAAAAGTATGTATTGTGAAAAGTCACATAGATAGAGGTGGTCTTGTTATCCTTACTTTTTTTTTTTAAAAGCTTCCTTTGCCTTCCTGAGTCTGGGAGTACCCTGAGCTCTGGATTTTGACTCACTACATTTGCTTGTCATAATTTACTGGCCCCACTTTCCATTTATTCAGGGACTTGACTCTTGCTAGAAAAACCTGAACAACCATTCTTGAACATTAATGCCCTTCTAGTGAGGTTTTATTTTGATGGGAAGATGCTTCATGGATGCTATGGGCAGGGCACGAGATAGGACTTTAATGCCCTGTGATAGACTGGATCAGAGAGATTTTGTGTCTGATGTGGTTGGTAAATATCTACTCCATCTAAAAATAGATGATGATTATGTAAGTGCCTGTTGTATACCTAGCATGTATTAGGCATGGTAAATTTATAAAGGAGACAGAAGGATTCTTGCCTCTAAAAAAGCATTTTTATCTTTTCACATTTTGAAACCGTGAGGTGCAGTTACGACCATTCTTTTTTTTTTTTTAAAGATTTTATTTATTTATTTATTAGGAAAGAGAGAGAGTGAGAGAGAGCATGAGAAGGGAAAAGGTCAGAGTGAGACGCAGACTCCCCATGGAGCTGGGAGCCCTATGTGGGACTCGATCCTGGGACTCCGGGATCATGACCTGAGCCGAAGGCAGTTGCCCAACCAACTGCGCCACCCAGGCGCCCCAGTTATGACCATTCTATTCAGTAGTCCTAAGTATAGCTTGATGGAAGGAAGGAGGTTAACGTTAATGAGTGGATACTATACTGCTATTAATTAACTAGTACTATCTCATTAATCTTATCTGTAAGATGTGATCTGTATATAAAGATAAGGAAACTAGCTAGAGCTCAGAACTTTAGGTCACACAGCCAGGATTCAGACCCAGGTCTGTCTGACTCCATACTTTTATCTTTCCATGACATAATGTTCTTTTCCTGTGCATGAAAGAAAAATTGTTTTGAGTGTGCAGGGCAATAATTATTTTTTGAAGTCAATATTGAGTATGTGACAGTTGTATAAATATTTGCATTTTCTGGTAGTAGAATGGATAGTGAGCATTTACATTCATTATAAGGATGTTTTTGTTTTTGTTTTTGTTTTTGTTTTTTTTTTGTTTTTTTCATTATAAGGATGTTTTGCAGGTATTAACCAATATTCTTATTTTGTAAATGAGAGACTAACACTTTGAAAGTTTAAATGATTACACAGATACCAAGGTGCACAGGTCAGGACCCCAATCCAGGTCTTCAGATTTCAATTATCGTCTTTGTAGTTTAGAACAAACAGAGTCTGCATCAGAAGTTGTACGCAGGAGGACTGCTTGCGGATGTGTTTTAAATTTAAAAGAGTTGCCAATATTTAAGAACCAGGAGATTTCCCATAAAATCCCTGCTTTCTTGCTTTTCTTGAAAAAATGTGATTTGACCACATGCCCAGAGCTGATTAGTAGCTGCTTCCTCTAGACTGGCCTTACTCTGCAGCAGATCACAGCTACTTACATCCTTTACTCATTTCTGTCCACTGACCTGACCCTTGAAGACTGGACTTGAGATTTCTAGATTGTGTTATGTCTTGGAAACCACTTGATAGGGGCTGAGAAGTGTATTGGTGACAGTGGCAGTTAGTCCAAACAAATATTTTCAGTGCCTTTAATAAAATGTCTGAGCTGAAAGTGACAAATGCCATTTACTAATAATGATTAGCATTCTTTGGTGCTTTATACGTCACTAGGTGCTGTCACATGATTTTATTTCATTTAATTGAAACCTCTTATTTTCCAGAAGGGGAAACAGGCTCAGAGAGATTAAGTAACTTGACCAAGGTCATAGGTTGATTGCCCAGAGAGATAAGGTCGAAACTTGGATCTCTGTATTATGGGAGAGCACTCATGAAGGGGCCTCTGATATGACTTCCTGGGAGGCTTCAGTGAATTCAATTAAAGGCAGTTCCTTGAGCAGAGTCCTTGAGTCTCTGGGATTGTCAAAGTGGGTATTTGTCGTTACATTTATTTTTCAGTTTTGAATGTTGTCTAGTAAGTTTTTAGTTTGCTGATGGTAGGTTGTGGTTATAATCTCTTTTAAAAATTATGATTTTTTTTTGTTATGTCTGAAATTGATATTTGAACTTTTAAAACTTTCCCGTTTTTCAGAGGTACTGAAATGCTTCATTTGGCTGTGTTGCATTCTAGAAAACTTTGTGTCTATTCTGTCTCAGGTAAGAAACATTTTTTTGTAATGTAAAATTTGTATTAAAAACACCTTAATGTAAAAACTCTATTATATAAGAATAGATGCTTACTTATGTTCACTTGCTAGAGAACACAAAACGTTTCGTTGAAGGTTTTTTCTTACTTTGGTTAACATTTTCCCTTGCTCATTTGTTTTTTTAGGTACTTAGGTTATTACATTTTTTCTGGTTTGCTATTTATATGCATATTTAAATTTCTAGTGGAGGATTTCTTCTGATCTCTTCCCAGGAATTGTGTCCAGAATTGTCTGTGACTAATAGAGGCCAATTCTGCATGCTTAGAATACTTGAGTGTTTACAAAAATTTTTATTTATTTTTTTATTAAAGTGTAGCTGACACAATATTACATTAGTTTCAGGTGTACAGCATAGTGATTCCACTTCTCTATACATTATGCTGTGCCACCATCAGTGTGGCTATCATAAGTCACCATACAATGCTATTACAGTACCATTGACTATATTCCTTATGCGGTACTTTTGTCCAGGACTCTTGAGTTTTAAGAAATGTTTAAAAGCAACAACAAAATTCATTAGATGCTGAGAGTCATGGTGGTTTAAAGTACTTTTTCTTTGAACCTCAGTTGTTTTCTTTTTATGATTCAAATTTCTTTTTTTTTTTAAGATTTTATTTATTCACAGAGAGCAAGTAGGCAGAGAGGCAGGCAGAGAGAGGAGGAAGCAGGCTCCCCACCGCACAGAGAGCCCGACGTGGGGCTCGATCCCAGGACCCCGAGATCATGACCTAAGCCAGAGGCAGGCCTCTTAACCCACTGAGCCACCCAGGCGCCCCCTATGATTCAAATTTCTTGGCTTTTGGTTGTTTTACCCAACCTGCCTTAAGGCACTTGTTTGAGGTCTAATCAGGTTTCATTTTCTGACACGGTTCTGTAGATACCAGTATGTCAGTTAACTGTAGTTTGGTTTCAGCATTTCAATCATTAATAAATATAAAAGGTAACTTAAAAAAATTTTTTTTTGTAGTAATTAGATAAATTTTAGTTCAAGCTGAGAGAGTTATTTTCATGGATGTCAATATTGGGGAAATTTTTTTATAGGTACAATAAAGCTAGTTCTTTGGGGTCTATTCCTTATACAAGAGGTATTCTTTGGAGTTTGCTATAAATATTAGCTTCTAGGATTTGGATTTTTCATACTCATTCTCTTGATTTGGGCTTTCTTTGTATTCTGCTTTCAGTTTGTAAAATGATGTGTCTTTATTTATATGTGTAAATTTATATACCCAGTGTGGAGCCCAATACGGGGCTTGAACTCATGACCCTCAGATCAAGACCTGAGCTGAGCAAGAATCAAACACCCAACCAACTCAGCTGCCTAGGTGCCCTGATCTGGATATTCTTTTTTTTTTTTAAAGATTTTTGTTTATTTATTTGACAGAGACAGCAAGAGAAGGAACACAAGCATGGGGAGTGGGAGAGGGAGAAGCAGGCTTCCTGCTGAGCAGAAAGCCCGATGCGGGGCTTGATCCCAGGACCCTGGGATCATGACCTGAGCCGAAGGCCAGAGCCGCCCAGGCTCCCCTGATCTGGATATTCTTAAGTAGTCTCTTTTCGGGGGTGAAGGTCTGTTACATTTCTAAGGCAGGCTTGGTAACCTGGCCTGTGGTATATGGTAGGCATATGTTGACTATACGAATAAACTAATTTTTGGGGAGTGTTGAGGCAATTGGTAGGGGCTCTTTATTCTCTTTATTACTCTGTGTTATTTTTATTCTTTCTTCTTTTTTTTTTTCTCTGTTACCACTGTCATTTTCTTTTCTATTTTTCCATTTAGTCAGAAGCCTAGTATAGTACCTCTCTGTCATTGGTAAACACTCCCATTGGTTTCGTGGTAAAAAATGTTGCTTTTCCTAGTGATAGGGCAAATTAAATTTAGTGTTCCAGAATAAATGGAGAAGATGTGATATAGGCTACTTTACCACATGCATCTAGTTGTTCTTTCTTTTCCATCATAAGGCTTGTTAACTGTGAGGTGATACTATTAACTGGTTTACACAGGACATGGAGGAAGGGAAGTTATACACAGTTACCCCTGAATACTTCTTGGAAAATTGGTCCGTTCTGGAAATTCTAAGAGGGCAGGAGAGGGAAAAATCCTACAAACTAGAAATTAGTTAAGAACTCATGGCCTTCCCTGGTCCCAGCTGAATGATGGCCCAGAAAGACAGAAACCTCTAGAGTTTCCCTGAAGCAGAGGGCATAATAGACCAGTGATAAAGTGTATGTTTATCAAAAGGACTTGCTGAAAGAAACTGGCATGTTTGGTAACAATTTGTTTATGGGACATTGGTATTTTCCTTCAAATTAATGTTGAAAATGACAATTACTTGTCAGGGGAATGGTGATTTTATTGCTCTTGTATTCTTTGTATTCGTTTGCAAGCTTTGTATTCTCTGGGGATCAAGAGTCTCCAAACTACATTCCCTTTTGCCCCACCTCACTTCTCTATTCTGTTTCTCATTTCTTGAGCCTCTTATGATACTTGGAGGCTGACAATTTGTATATTTTTTCTGGCTTGGCTTAAATTGAAAAGCAGGGGAGTTAATATTTTTGTTCTCTCGAATATGTTTCTTGAGTTCCAGACTGAACTTTTACCTAGCTTTTACTGTAACAGGGCAAGCATAAACATTTTTTAGTTTAAGTTAAACCACTGGTGTCAACAAATGAAAGTGTTAGCTGAACTTGATATTCTCACCTCCAACTGCCCCCTCCCCAAATATTTTTTGTTTTCTTTTTATGCCGTGTGTTTCTAAAAAAGATTTGAGGCATTCTAGAGGAGACCTCCTGGACATACCAAACAACCCTTAATAGGCTGCTATGCTGACCTCTTTTTTGTGGGTGATATGTTATCAAATGCATGCTTAATATAGAGGAATAGCAGGGTCTTGCTGAAATGAACCACCTTAATATACCTAAAGGAAAAGCATCACATGGCATTTCAGATTACTTTCTGATGGGCTTTAGTTTCTGATAAATGGTTACATACAGATATGTGAGCATAAGCCATACTGATTATGTCCTCTTAAATATTCTTTTCCAAAAACTGTGTACTTCAGCAAGCATTTGCTAAACATTTGAATATTTGTAGAATTTTAACGTTTGCTGTGGGTGGGCCAGAAGATGTGGTTGTTTACTTTTGATAGGCTTATATAATCTAATTTGGTTATTTAACACAATGAACCTTTTAATTTACTCTGTAATGGCTTTTATTTCATTTCACTTCGATTTCTCCATAGTTGTCTAAAATTGCACCAAAAACTGTGTCAAGGTGATCTTTGATTTTTCTAGAGAATTTTTTTGTTTAAATCAAATTGTGCTTAAATAAGGCCAACAGTGTTAATGTTCTAATATCCGTTTTGCCTTCTAATTGATGAAACTTCGTATTAATTTTAGCTATACATGGACTGTATTTATAGAGATACACTTGCTATATTCAATCTGTATATCCCAGGACAAAACCTGTGTATAAGTAAGGGTGCCTGGGTGGCCCATTCAATAAGGGTCTGCCTTCAGCTCAGGTCATGATCCCAGAGTCCTGGGATCGGCCCCCTCATTGAGCTCCCTGCTTGGCGGAGAGCCTGCTTTTCCCTCTCCCTCTGCCTGCTGCTCCCACTGCTTGTTCTGTCTGTCTCTCTCTGTTAAATAAATAAATAAATAAAATCTTAAAAAACAAACAAGGAGAAAACTTCCCAAGACCCCCCTGTGTATAAGTAGTTTTAATTTTGTATCATCGATGAATCTCTAGAAAAAAATGGTCAGAAATTTTAGATTTTTCAGATACTACCTTTATTCCAAAGTAGTGTCTAAGGACAACTTGTCTTCTGTTCTCCATAGGTGCACTATTAAGTTTTAAAGTGCTATTACCTGAAATTTGAAGATTTCCAGTGCCTGTGGGGCTTTTTCAGAGCACAAATCCTAGTGTCATTTCATGCCAAGTTTGTATAAGTATTGAATGCTGAACCCCTGTTCACTGACCTTTCAGCTAGCAAACATATGTAGGTGCATTCCTAACTTAGAGGGGTTGATTTGGTTTTAAGTATAGGATGCAATTGGTAATTTCTGTAGAGATAAACCAAAGGTTTCTTGGAACTTCTTTTTTCTGGTTTCTTGGAGGCTAGACCTCTCTTAAGGTTAAGGCTGTGAGTTATTTAGTGTGTGTGTGTGAGTGTGTGAGTGATTGTGTGTGTTTCTTTTTCTTTCCTTTTTTTTTTTTTTTTTTTGGCCCACGTAGTTGCGATTACCCCTCAGTTTCCCTGGACCTTTCTGATTGATTACCATTTAGATTCGACAAAGCTTTCATCTGTCAGGGTTAGCAGGCAAATTTGAGTCTTTCTCTTTGTTTCTTATTCTATTGGCATGTGAAGTTTGTTGTTCTCATTTTTAGGGTCATAAATTGGATAGAAATGATTTTCCTCCAAGAAATCCTCCCCTATTAATTTTCTCTTTCAACCCTTCACCTTCCAAATGAAGAAAAGGCCAGGCTGAGAAAGGTGGAGGTGGAAATGATATTTTTTGATGGCTGGTTTGTTTAGGGAAATTGTCATTGTCTTACCAAGTTTTTTCCAAGTTGTAAAATGATGGACGGCCAGGCACCAGGATATATGGCGCTACCTCTAAAGACCTAGTTTGAATACTCTGCCCTTTACCAGGTGTGTGATTTTGGGGGAAATTTCTTAAATATCTATCTATCAGGGAGATTGAGAGCACAAGAAGGGAATAGCAGACAGAGGGAGAAGCAGGCTCCACAATGAATAATGAGCCTGTTGTAGGACTCGATCCCAGAACCCTGGGATCATGACCTGAGTTGAAGGCAGATCCTTAACCGACTGAGCCACTCAGGTGTCCCTTAAATTTTTTTTAAACTTAGGGTACTTGCCTCATTTCTGAAATGGAAATAGAAATATTTTGGTTCTTACAACCTTAGTGTACATTGGTAAAATCTTTTGGACGCAAAACAAATAAATGCTCATGTGTAAATATGTCTACACATACATACAGACAGACATGTTTGTTTAGATTATTTTAATGATCTAATACTATCCAGTTTGGGGACTATTTAATTTGCTTTATATTTTAAGTTTTTCTTTAAATTTTGCATTTTTGAATAGAAGACAAAGATGCTTCTTAATGGAAAAAGTTGCATTCTGAATCCTTTTTCTTCCTATCACCCCTTTTAACTGTAATGTTCTTGCCTGGTTACTGGGACATAGCTTCAGCTGTAAGTACTCTGGAAAACAACCAGAGAGTAAAATAAGTATGAGGAATCTTTTTCGGGATGCTTGGCTGGCTCAGTTGTTTGAGTATCTGCCTTCAGCTCAGGTTGTGGTCTCAGAATCCTGGGATGGAGTTCTGCATCAGGCTCCTTCCTGGGTGGGGAGTCTGCTTCTCCCTCTTCCTCTGCTCCTCTTTCCCGCTTGTGCTCTCTCTTTCTCAAGTAAATAAATAAGATCTTTATTAAAAAAAGAATTTTTGGGGGGCGCCTGGGTGGCTCAGCGGGTTAAAGCCTCTGCCTTCGGCTCAGGTCATGATCTCAGAGTCCTGCGATCCAGCTGCATTGGGCTCTCTGCTCAGCAGGGAGCCTGCTTCCCACTCTCTCTGCCTGCCTCTCTGCCTATTTGTGATCTCTCTCTCTCTGTCAAATAAATACATAAAAATCTTAAAAAAAAGAGTCTTTTCAAATTTGGAAACAAATAGAAAGTAATTTTAGTACATATGACCTATTAAATGCAGAAAAATATCTTTGTTTTGAAGGAGATTCTTCGCAGACTTTGAATAAAACATACTGTCCTATTTACTTGCTAAGGGAAACTTTAGAATATCTCTCCATTAAATTAGGATATAGTATTTTAGAGGCTTGAGTATTTTGAGGGGTGGGACAGGAAACTGAATTGCTTGAAAGTGTGGGGAATTTTTTCTAAGACACTTTGAGTCATTCTTTGCTCTATTATTGTTTAAGTGTAAGGAACTTAACCTTATTTATTTCAGAACTAAAATTGGATGGTTTCGTTTTTATTTAAATAATTACACTTTACTCAGACCTAATGGATAGATAAGAAATGCCACGCGGGGTGGTATTTCATCTTATGGTATAATCTACCCAAGACTTAAATTGTCCTAACTCTGCTGGCATTCTGTGTCATCAGTATGCTAATTATTCATAATACACATTGTTTTAGTGCTTTGTCATTTTAAATTTCACTGAAATTGAATTACTTGGAATTGGTGTAGAGGATGAGAAGAAATGAATATTTTTAATATAAACAAATACAAAGCAATTCTGTAATTTTTTTCTCTTTAGGAACCTTGGGTAATGTGGAGCATGGAAACCAATATCAGATCAAATTGATGTATGAACATAATCTTCAGAGAACAGCCTGCAATATGACTTATGGATCATTTGGTGGTGTGAAAGGTAATTGGCATTAATCATGAGTGTGCTATTGCAAGTACCAGCTTTAGGATATTTGGCCATATTAAAATGGAAGATCATGGGGTATGAATCTCAGAGGTAGTTAAACATATTTTATTGAGATCTTTATATTCGAGTGGTCAAGCAAAATTTGAAAAGAGAAAACTTTAACCATCAAATGTTTGATTCTCCTATAACCAGCACTTTTATATGGTCTATAGAGATATTTTCTTTAAATTTTGTCTTTGTACATGAGCTGACTGAAATTGAGCTTTTTTGTGTAGAATTGTGTGACTGCCTCTCTCAGTGGAAGAAGGGGTTGATCTCCTTGATAGGGCGTCCCTGTCCTACTTGTGATAGGCAGGGCGAAGCTGCAGAACCGTCTCCCCACCTCGCTCACCTCCAGGGCCACTGCACAGGGTTCTGTAGGTTGTTTCTGCACTAGGGCGCCTGGACTGCAGGCAAGCACAGAGTGAAATGCAGACCTCATCCTGCTCATCAAGCCATGTGCCCTGGCCTGGAATAAACCTCCCCAGAGCAAGGGGGCATTTTTAAAATTTCACAAACACATTACATTTATCAAATGTTGCTCAGTGAGGCTGGGTTTCTTCCACGTAGGGGGGTATCTTTTTCTAAGTAAAACGGGGCTACGTGCAGCCTGCCCACCCTAATCCCAGAGCTTCTGGGGTTACCAGGACTTGGTGCTTGCTTGGGTACACTGTTGCTGTTGGCATGGGAGAGTTTTTATCTATCACCTACCTCCTCTCACTTCCCTGTGACAAGGTGACAGAGGAGCCACTGGTGCTGGAGTGAGGACAGGAAACCAGGTAGTGACACTTACCTGTGTGTGTGTGTGTGTGTGTGGCACCTGTGGAACATGAACTAGGGATTTCATAATATTTTACGTCTTTCTGGGCTCATATTTTTTTAGTTTATTGTTTAATCATTGCATTGAAATGTAGGCTACCCTATGTTAGATTTTTTCTTTAGTGACATGAAAAAAATGACTTTATTTTGGAAGTCATTTGTGTGAACTCAGCTTTTTCATACATAGAGATAAAGGCAAGGACGAATGAATTTGAGTGTATTAATTAACAGGAATATTTTAGATGGTGATGTATAAATAAATGTTTTGCATAAAGTGATATGAAACAGAACACTTGGCTGGATTGCAGAATTGCTTAACTTGAGTAATGGGAATGTTTGGATTATTTAAGGAATATGGAAGATGTCCAGAGTTGGATGAAGAGAAGAGAGAGAGCTAAAATTTGTTGAGAGGCAAATCTTTATCAGTGAAGTATCCCTTCCTAACCTCAGCTGTCAGAACTGATTTTCACTGTTCTTTAAAAAAAAAAGTCTGATGTGATCAGGTACCTAGGCCTCTGTTGTTTAATAAACTGTTTTAATTCTTGGGGCGCCTGAGTGGCTCAGTTGGTTGGGCGACTGCCTTCGGCTCAGGTCATGATCCTGGAGTCCCGGGATCGAGTCCCATATCGGACTCCCGGCTCTGCGGGAAGTCTGCTTCTCCCTCTGACCTTCTCCCCTCTCATTCTCAGTCTCTATCTCTAATAAAAAAAAAAAAAATCTTAAAAAAAAACTATTTTAATTCTTTTCCCCTTATTAAATCTTCAAAAGGCAAATTGCTAAATTCTATGCATCTGGAGTCCAAAAAATTATGATAAGAAAAAAAAGTGCTTTGGCTAAATGCAAGTAAGTTTTAATTTTTTTGGTAGAATCAAGTCAGTTCTTTAGACCACCTATCAAATGTTATATTGATTGTACTGACTTTTTAAAAAATCAGATCAAGTTAACCCAATTAAAATGAAGTTTTAAATAACTAAAAAGGGATTCCTTATTTTTGTGTGATATTTTTGGTGATTTAATAATGGACTTCCAAAATAATGATAGTTGCTAATTGTTTTGAAAAGAGCAGATGACTTTGTACTTACATGGTACCTTCTCTTATTTCTTAAATTATGCCTTACATGTAAAAAGTACCTTTTGAAAAAAACAAGAGGCCATTCTGATATGCTTTACTTTCTTATGGTTAAGCAGAACATTTCACAATTTGAAACAGAAATGTCTGAGTAGCAGAAGTGATTATTCCAATTAATGGGTTTGAGACATATAATATCATTGTGGTATCTAAAAAAATATGAAAAAATATTGAGGTTGGTAAATTAGTAATAATCAGCCATATTGGCAGATTTCCAGGGTTAATAGGGAGTTACTACTAATAAGTACATGATTTCTTTTTGGGAGGATGAAAATGTTCTAAAATTAGATTATGGTGATGGTTATATAGTTCTATAAATACAGTAAATACTTGAGCTGTATACTTCAAAGAGGTGATATATAATATCACAATGCAACTGTTAAAAAAATTGACCATGGGATAAAATCTGATGCTAGAGAGGATGGTGCAGTCTGCATATCCTACATTGCTTGGGGCCATGTAAAATGACATAACACTCCTATAAAGCAGGTTGGCTGTTGAAAACCATGAAAATATTCTTGGATGCTTATATGTGACTTATGGCAATGTATATTAGGAAATGAGCCAAAATATAGAAAAATCATATCAAGTTGCCATATAGTTATTTCTTTCCTCTTTCTGTCCTCTCTCCTTTCATATATACATTTATATATTTATTTGTAATAGAGAAAAATTAGAACTGATCTAAATGAGTTATAGAGGAGAATGACTAAGTTTTGATGCATAGATTCAGTAGGTTATTATGAAGCTATTAAGATTGTTGAAATATACATCTTTGTTTTTTTTTTTTTTTTAAAGATTTTATTTATTTGACAGAGAGGGGAAAACAGGCTCCCCGCTGAGCAGAAAGCCTGTTGCAGGCTCGATCCCAGGACCCTGAGATCATGACCTGAGCCGAAGGCAGAGGCAGAGGCTTTTAATCCACTGAGCCACCCAGGCGCCCTGATATGCACAACTGAGCCACCCAAGCGCCCCGAAATGCACATTTCTATACAAAGCCCATTTTCTAAGCCTGATGTCACTGTGTGTGCCTAATGTGCACCTTTCCAGGAGTGAGCTGGTCAGTCTTTTAATTCGAAGACTTCCCTAGACTTGATCTGAGTTTAAAAAAGGAAACTTAAAAATCGCTGTCTTCTGGGGCGCCTGGGTGGCTCAGTTGGTTGGGCGACTGCCTTCGGCTCAGGTCATGGTCCCGGAGTCCCTGGATCGAGTCCCATATCGGACTCCCGGCTCTGCGGGAAGTCCGCTTCTCCCTCTGACCTTCTCCCCTCTCATTCTCAGTCTCTCTCTAATAAATAAATAAAATCTTAAAAAAAAATTAAAAAAAAAAATCGCTGTCTTCTGTCTTCCTCTGTATTTAGGATGCCTTCTTGTGGAATTATTTAGTTGTGTAATCATGTTGGTAATCCTCAAGAAAGGAATTAAGAAAGAAGAAAACCTGGCCCCATTTAAAACAAATGTGTTTATAAGGAATGGGAAGGCAAAGCGAATTTATTTTGCATATGCACCAGAATAAACTACCACTAGATGGCAGTCCTCTACAACCTTAGATTTTAGTTGGTCCGCTTTTAAAGTTATGGTAAGAAATCACCAGTGGAAGAGTTTTGAGCATAAATAATACTTACTCTTTTACTAAAAATAAATGTAACTACTTCATATTCCAGAAAAGTATTGGAGTCATTTAAAAAAAATTAATTGGTAATATCTTAGAATATAATGTAAAAATGCTTTCTAACTGCTTCTCAAACTTTAAGTTGCATTTGAATCACATTGGGATCTTGATAAAAATGCAGGTTCTAATTTTGTAAGTCCAGAATTTGGTTTACCTTACTGACTTAGTTGAGTAAGACTTGAGTTTGAATTTCTGATACTCTTCTCAATGATGCCAGGTCTCAGAGACCTAGAGATCTGTTGCTGTCCTCCATTACTGAATACTGTTCTGTACTAGGCATGCTCTAAGTGCTTTACAGATTGAGTAACTTAAGATATACTAAGCCAATGGTAGAGAAGGGATTCTAACTCAGACTTTCTGCTTCCAGAATCTTGTGGTGTTAACCGTACTAAAATTCCTCCTTTCTTGGGCTGTGAGTAAATTAACCTTCTTCTTAATTCAGGAAAAACTTTCCTGTCAGAAAGAGGTATATCTTGGTTTGTCTGAAGTTAGTGCATAACTCGGATTCTTTGTAGGTTATGGACAACATGTTGAGTAGCTTTTGGGTCAGATACTTGCTTTTTCCATTGATTTTTTTTTTGGTTCGTGCTTTGGTTTCTAAGAAAAATCCTCCCTCAGGCCCCCAATAATCAGAGAGGTTATATATGGGAAGGTAATATATGATTTGAAATTAGCAAAAGAGTGATTACTGTTTTTTAAACCTTTTTTTGTTTACATGTTCATTAAAATCTTTCAAAAACACCTTTTATACATTTGCAAAAACTCAGAGTTGCATTCCTTTGATGCAGTAGGGTTGGCTTTATGTCAAGCCACATGTAATGTCTATTAATGAGAAAAAATGGTAAGGAAATAAGAAATCTAGTTTTATGAACTAGTTTAGGAATATTTGCTTAATATCTTCCATTATTCAGACTACTATCTACCATTCCAGAATTTAAGTTAAAATTCTTTCCATATTATATTTTTTAGAGAGAAATGGCTGATATTAATGGCTGTATTTGGCTTTTTTAAACAAAAAGAGTGTGGGAGGGGATGTGTTTGGAGTTAAAAATGTAGTTTCTCTAATATAAATCTAAACTGCTTTTTTTGAAGAACCTGTGACTCTGGGTTTTTATAAAAATGGTAGTTTATCTTTGCCTTTTATACTATTGACAAATTAATGCTTGCAAAATTTAGTTAGTGGCATAAACATGGACAATCAAATTACAGTTTGGAAAGATACTAAATCAGTTTTGAAAAGGTAGATTTGAATTGATTTACAAATATGTTATTAAAATTGATGGAATTTATTTGGCAGTTGGAACTCATTTTTGAAAAAAGGAACAAATGTTATCTCTGCCAGATTTTCCTCTGCTTTTGTTTCATTGTATCACTACAATAGTGGTTGTTGATGCCTAGTTAAGATACCTAGTTTACTTTACCTAGTTAAGATAAGTTTGTCAATTCAGAATTGTATTTCGAAAAGGGCAGCATTAATGTGGACTGACAGAAAGCCAGTGGTACAGCGAAGAAAGAATGCTGTTGTTTTAAGGTCAACAGCTGCAAATACTTAGCTTGATAAAATAAGGTACTTTATCTAGTATATGTGATATATCTTGCTACCATCAAGACAGTTGAGCTTAAACTTCCTTTATTCATAATATGACTTAGAGACTCTATAGTTACATCCTCAGTTATCAAAAATTTGTTCTGTAGGGGTGGGATAAGTTGACAAACCTTATAATGTATATGGCTCTTTCAAGTGTGCAAAAGAGACATTGGGAAGAAATAGTTGATTTGTTGGAGATGTATGGGAACTTACAGGGACTAGAACAAGTCTGGTGTTAATCCTTCCTTGCATCGTCTCTCTCCATCCATCCATCCATCCATTCATCCATCCAGTGCACATTTACTGAGAATCTTCTGAGTACCCAGGCACTGTACTAGTTTCTAGGAGTAGAAAGACGAATAAAAGATAGTTTTATCTTATTAAAGCTTGCAACCTAGGGAGCAATTAAAGACTAAGAATTATGATATAATTAGGTAAATTGTAATAGAGATGGATATGTACAAAGTTACACTGGAGCCTTGAGGATGGAGCAGCTTCCTCAGGCTGAATAAATGTGTGTGTGTGTGTGTGTGTGTGTGTGTGTGTTTGTGTACAAGGAGGATAGTACATAAAGGTGGGGGAATGTACTGTTACCTATTTTATTTCAGCTCTTCATTTTTTTCCACTTTAATCTGGAGGTCACTAACCCCAGTTTCCTGTAAATGAACAACTTTATAGTCTTCAGTCTAAAGCTTTCATTGCCCATAGGCCGAACTATTCAAATTCTCTATGGGATGGTTTGTTCCTCTTGAGAAGATTATTTTTCAGACTTTGCAGAACTTAAGACAAATTATTTTGCTTTAAAAAACCTTGGCATTGGGGCGCTTGGGTGGCTCAGCTGTTGGGCGTCAGCCTTTGGCTCGGGTCGTGGTCCCGGGGTGCTGGGATCGAGCCCCGTATCGGGCTTTGCTGCTCAGAGGGAAGCCTGCTTCTCCTTTCTCCCACTCCCCCTGCTTGTGTTGCCTCTCTCACTATCTTTCTCTCTCTGTGTTAAATAAATAAAAATATTAAAAAAAACCCAAACAAAACCTTGGCATTTTGGGGACACCTGGGTGGCTCAGTTAGTTAAGCCACTGCCTTCAGCTCAGGTCATGATCCCAGGGTCCTGGGATCGAGTCTCATATCGGGCTCCTTGCTCACTTCCTCTGCTTCTGCTGCTCCCCCTGCTTGTGCTCGCGTTCTCTCTCTCTCTGACAAATAAATAAATAAAATCTTAAAAAAAATACCTTGGCATTTTTCAGGCTACTAAATGGACTTTTAACCTATAGTTTAAAGCCTTTAGTAAGGCAAAAATTTTCTTTCGCTACCAGCTGATCTTAATGGAGAAGGATATCGTACTCTAGAGATGGATAGAGTACTCTGACTGTATTTGTTAAGAATGACAATTTGAAGGGTAGGGATAGGAGATGAAGAAACACAAGAGATTAAAAGACAGATGGAGAGACAGAGCATGTCACAGAAGAGGGTTTTAAGAGATATGAAAGGAGTAGAGAGTCAGAGGTTAAGCAGCTGGAGTATTAAAAAAGAAAATATTAGAGTTAGCCATTTGGGAGGTTACTAGTGACCTTAGGGAGAGCAATTTTAGCAGAAGAATAGGAGCACTGGTCCACTTGCCCCAGAATGAGGAATTCATGAGGAAGAAATGGAAATCACAAAGGAAAGCTATTCTGTGAAGAGGTTTGACTGTGAAGGGTAAGAGTAAGGTAAGGCCATCACTGGAGGGGGATAGGATTTATAAGGAGGGAGAAGTCTTTGAGGAGGTAGGATGAAATTTTGATCTGATGAACAAAATATCTTTCATAATATTTTGCTGAAAAAATTAACTTGGATACATTTTTATTTGACCAGTTATGCTGCTTGGATTATGATGGGCCAGTTCCTTAAAATTTTATTTCTTACCATATAATTTGTGCTTTATAGTCATGTTGAATTATTGCCTTCTTTTCATAATGAATTTGTGGTTTATGGGAAAAGGTTTCTTTAATACTTCAGTAGAGATTATCAGCACCATCTGATTCTTTCTTCAATTTTTAGCCTTCTCTGACATTTCTTGCTTTTTTACTCTAATTCTTCCTTTCTTTTTTCTTTTCTTCTCTGTCTCTTCGTTCCTTCCTCCCCTCTCCTTCCCTCCCCTTCCCTTCCCTTCTATATCTGTGTATGTGTGTGTGTATCTATCTATCTATAATTTTGCTGTGGTAAGAATAATTAGCATGAGATCTGCCCTCTTAACAGACTTTTAAATTGAGGTATAGTTGACATACAACATTGTGTTAGTTTCACATGTATAATATAATGATTTCATATTTGTATCTCGTAACAGATTTTAAAGTGTACAATACAATATTATCTGTAGTCTGCTCTAATTTTTAAAATTAGTTTTCCTGATTATTTTATTTTTCATGGGGATATTTTGAGCTTATTTTGAGCTTACCAGGTAAGAGACTACTCAAGACATAAAGAAACATTATCATCAAAAACCAATAACCTCTCAATTTCTGTATGTGCCACAATTTTGCTTTTCTAGTGGGTGTGCTTCTTTTCTCTTTCTGACCCTGCCTTTAGTGCAACTGAGGATTCTTTTTTTTTTAAGATTTTATTACTTATTTATTTTAGAGAAAGAGAAAGAATAGGTATGTGTGCTTGTGAGTAGAGGGAGGGGCAGAGGGAGAAGGAGAGACTCTCAAGCAGATTCACACTGAGCGTGGAGCCCAACATGGGACTTGATGTCATGACCCTGAGACCATCATCTGAGCCAAAATTAAGAGTCAGAAACTTAACCAATCGAGGCACCCAGTCACCCCTTAAAAATTTTATTTTATTTTATTTTTCTTTTTTAACAGGAGAAAATAAAATGTAGTAACATGTGTACAGGTAATCCACACAGACAAGGAAATGCCCAAGATAGGCAAAATTAAGATACATTTTTTTCCTTAATTGGATTTTCCATAGAACATAATACATTTTCTCACTGGCACTTATCAAAATCGGTGGTCTAAAAGAAAGATCTTTGTTCTTTCTGATTCATTTAAATTTTTTTTTTTTTAAAGATTTTATTTATTCATTTAACAGAGAGAGAACACAAGCAGGCAGAGAGGCAGGCAGAGGCAGAGAGAGGAGCAGGCTCCCTGCGGAGCAAGGAACCCGATGCGGGACTCGATCCCAAGACGCTGGGATCATGACCTGAGCCAAAGGCAGTTGCTTAACCAACTGAGCTACCCAGGCGTCCTCATTTAAATTTCTTAAGGATTTTATTTTTAAGTAATCTCTACACGCAATGTGGGGCTCAGAGTCACTACCCTGAGATCAGGGGTTACAGATCTACTGACTGAGCCAGCCAGGTGACAAAACTGAGAATTCTTTTGACTGCCGTTGATAGTAGGCTCATGTAAGAATAAGACATTTACTGACTATCACCATTTGGGCCTCCAGTGTGATCAGATTTGGTTTCTCTCTTTTCATCTTTTGCTTCCATTTCCTTGGACAAGCTATTTCCTCTTGGTTTCAAGTTGGCTACAGCTGGGCTCCTGAGTGGCTCAGATGGTTAAGCATCTGCTTTCAGCTCAGGTCATGATCCCAGGGTCCTGGGATGGAGTCCTGCATGGGGCTCCCTGCTCAGTCGGGAGCTTGCTTCTCCCTCTGCATGCCGCTCACCCTGCCTGTGCTCTCTCGTGCATACTCTCTCTCAAATAAATAAATTAAATTAAAAGAAAAAGATGGCTACAGCAACTCTAAATTCTCTTAGATTCCAATCACTGTCACTAAAGGAATGCAGTTAAGCTTGAGTCTGAGTAAAGTGTGGGAGAAGTAGGACCAGTTTTCCTATTAACTACTAAGACTAAGAATGGGGAGGGTGGGCCTTTGGAGGAATGTAGGCAAATAATGAACTGTGGTGAGTTTGAGGACTTTGAAGTTGATCAAAGAAAAAGGCATGACTATGAGATATCAGTAGTCCCCAGTGAGCTATATCTGGGTGGTGGTTTGGTAGGATTGCACCTAGGGGGAAGCCCCTTACTGCAGGAGATTTTCCAGAGACCATAGTGGGGTACTACCACGTGGAAGGGGAAGTAGGCAAGGAGAAGGGAAATCTGAGTGGGGCATATGTGTGTAGGTGATATTGCTCAGATGCAAGATGGTGAATCCTGGTTTGGAAGCTTTGGAGGGCAACAGTGACTTCTGTAGCTCTAGGATTTGTCTCATTTATGGCTAGTAGAATGTTGGGTGCATTTTTGCAGAATTTGCAAAGCAGGCACATTATAAATGGCTAAAAATATGCTAATCTGGGATATAATTAAAGCAAATGGAAGTGTAAAAATTTAAGTTTGGCATCTGTGGGCTTTGAATTCACATTGATGGTAAGCCTGCTGTGAGGAACTAAACAACTTAGGGCCAATATATAGGGGCCACCTTTAACCCACCTATAACCCTTTAATGTTATAATGTATATAACATTAACAGAAGAGGATGAAATAGGTGCTGGGTGGCCAGAACACCGTAAATGTCCATCTTGCTTTTGACTTCACTTTCTCTCCTAGAACTTTCCTGGGGTGCTGCTTTACGATGGCCAGGAGAGGCAAGCAGTGGTGATTTGAGTGTGCCATGAGGTGTTTATGTGGACTGGAGGAGGCAGGGGATAAGCAGTTGAAGAGTGTGCTGTGCTCTGGGCTGCATGCATTCTCATTCCGGCTACACTGATGTGTGTGTGTGTGTGTGTGTGTGTGTGTGATAATTTCTCCAAATGTTTGCTCGTATTTAGAGATTTATTGTAATTTAGTTTAATCAAATGCTTTGCAAGGCCATTTGTCGTTTTTTACTTGTGGGTTTAGTCTCTGTTAAATTTGGCAGCATGTTCCTAATTTTTTATAGATAAATTGAGACTTAAAGTGATGTAGGGCATGATTTTACTTCACCTTTTCCTCTTTCAATACTCCCCACACCAAAATGTATATGTTTTTGTTATAAAAGTAATCATGTTTACAAGGAATATTTTAAATGTATGGATGTGTAGAAAAGAGGAAATAAATGATTTAGCACCATCTTCCAAAGATAACCACCGATAACATATCAGTGTGCAATAGAGTGTAGCCTAGAATATTCCACCCTGAGTTAACCCAGAGTAATTTTATATTTCTGGAATTTACCTATCTCACCATTACAATGGCGTAGTCATTGAAAAAGTATGTTTGTTGTGTGAAGTCTGGCGCTACATAATGTGGGATGTATGCAAATAATGGTAATAAATATGTGAAATAGATTTCTTAGCAAAGCTTTTACTTAATATGAATATATCTTGAAGTCAGTTGAAGAATTTATTAAATACTGGTTTTCAGTTTGCATCAGTTGAAAACATGAATTTACAAGCAAACAGAAAAAAACCCCATATTACTTGGGGTTATCTGTAAATTAAAAAAAATAGCATGTTGTATGATATTCTTAAATATTTGGCAATGAATATATTTTACCTGTCAGTTCTTTTTTTTTTGTTTTTTTTTAAAGATTTTTATTTATTAGAGAGCGAGAGACTGAGAATGAGAGGGGAGAAGGTCAGAGGGAGAAGCAGACTTCCCGCAGAGCCGAGAGTCCGATATGGGACTCGATCCCGGGACTCCGGGATCATGACCTGAGCCGAAGGCAGTTGCTCAACCAACTGAGCCACCCAGGCGCCCTACCTGTCAGTTCTTATACTCCAAATCAAACTGGCTTTTCCTTTAAAATGGTAAAAAAAATCATACAGTGATTTTAAACCTGTGTGTATTTTATATTCTGGGAACGCCTTCTTGAGGGCTGTGTCCAGTCACAGCTCAGGATGTCTGCAGGTGGATGGGGAGTACCCTACATCAGTACTCCGGAACTGATGGAGCGTATTCTGGGACTGATGGGGAGCATGTACAATGGCACTTCTAACAGTCATCAGTGCCTTCTGCTTGTTTTTGCTACTTTGCCTTTTCAGGTTCCCTTTTCAGTCTATATACTTGGACTATCACTTGTAAATGAATTTTGTTCAATGAAATTTGAGATTTCCCTACATGAAGTAGTCTCTGTTCATATTGTGTGGATCATCCACTGATTATTTGAGATTTGGTAGATGACACTACAATTGTATCTCACTTGATAACAAATTGTTTCTCAATTATTATAATGTTGTATTTCATATATGTGTATATATTGTTAGGGTTTTGTTTGGTTCTTATTTTGTTTTAGTTTTACAGCCTTACATATCACCCTGTCATTGGTGCTTGTTTTGTTTAATTAATATTCTTACTAGTTAGAGAAAGGGACTGTGTAAACTCTTTGAGAAGGAGAGGGAGGCCTTTCTGTAAGCTTAGTTAGGGCAGATACTGTGACTTCTGTTCACCACGTATCTAATGTCTTACACAGTCCTTGGTACATAGTATTTGTTGGGTGAACGAACCAAAATTGTCATGTGGTTGCACAGGGCTGATGTTATACACATCAGGCTTTCAAGGTTATTTTTTGGAAACAAATGTTAACCCAGTGCACTCCTTCTAACCAATTTCTGAGTTTTGTTTTCTTCCTTGACAAACGCATGTTGACTGACTACTGCAGTGCGTGGATTATAGAGTTACCATAGTGGTAAAGATGGAGGTGATTGGAGTGGGCCTCCGGGCTCACCTTTACTCAGATTATTTCCCTATGTGCTAGTGAAGCAGCATTTATATAAGTCAAGCATACCAGTAGAAATAATGAGCTTTTTCGTTGATTTGAAGTTTTGTTTTTATACATTATTCATCCTTTTGTTATTAATATGTTTTTGCATAAAATGTGATATTCAGAATTATTGAGTCACACAGAATTATTGAGCACAAATCAAAAAGGTTTTAGTTTTAAAAAATTATTTAAATTCTTCGATATTTAGTAAAAAAGACATTTCTTATTAACCCTATTATCTCTCTTCTGTCTGTGAGAACTCATTTTCCTTTAACTCTTCCAGTTCTTTTATTTCACTTTGATTTTTTTCAACAAATGAAACTTCAAAAAAGTAGAATTTTTATCAAGGAAAGTTTAATGTTAGAATGTAGGCATAATATGGGTATGGTATGGATTATAAAGATCTGACAGCACAGTAGTCCCACATTTGTGACCGAAGTGGAAAGAAAATGCTGTATATAAAAGGTTCAGTATGTTTGGAATATAATTGTCAGTAAAGAAGGTGAACATATTTTACTAATAATATATATGAGCATGATGGAATATTTTTTAAATCATAAAATGACTTCTATAAGCTTGTATGGGATTATATTGTCACATAAATAAAAATTCATGCATTCTTTGGCATAAAAAGCCAGCCAAAGAAACCAGTGAACTGAAAAATAAGTAAGTCACCTTTTGCCTCATCTTGAAGCAACCCTAGATAATCAGATCCTCCGCCTTCAAATAACTTCTAGTTCTCTAAACTGAGGCTTTTTTCTTGTCGGCCAAGGAAATGTGTTAGTGGCCACATGTGGTTGCTGAGAGGCTGCACTTCCCAAAGCCGTCTGGATTCTTTGATAGTCATCCAGAGAGAGAACTGATATGCTCAGCTGGGGTGAATGAACAGCCAGAACACAGTCTTGCTTTTCTGTGTGAGGATATTAGTGCTAATAAAAGATTAATGCTATTTTCCTTATAGGGAATCAGCAGATAATGTTTTGATAACCCTTGTCTCACCAGTGAACCATATGGCCTTTATTTTCTAACAGACATGGTTGAAATGTTAGAGAAAAATGTTAGAAAAAGGATCCCTATGGTGTGCTGGCTCCTGTTCCTTGCCTCGGCATTAAAGTGTAGGTGTTTTGTAATATTGGAGAACTTCCCTCATTTGTTTTTAAGATCCTTTATGGATCCATAGTGAGAAGTCGGAAGATCAAGGGGATAATAGGATTGATTCTCATCCTGTGCTGGGCTTTCTCATATATATGGTATTCATTTATAAAATCTCTGGTCCAAGACCCATAAAACAATGTTACTTTCAAACAGCGTCTTCCATATTATATTGTATAAAACCTTTAGTTCCTGGGGGAAGGTTATAAAGAGGGTTCCCTGTAGTCTGCAAATTCGTTTTTTACGTGATCATTTAAAGTTGTTACTTTTCCTGAAAGGTGAATTCTGATTCCTTCTATATATGTATATACTGTAGAAATTTGGTGGTTAAATGGCTCTTTCCCTACTGTGGCTAAGAGGGAAAGGCTAAAAAGAATATTTTAAGTTTCTTGGTGTTTTTTGAAAAAAAAAAAAATTTCTTTCATGGTGGCTGAATGCCAAGGCTGGAGAAGTGTTTTGGAAATGTCTGTGGTCAGGACTGCTGCTTTTGACGAGAGAAAGGTTAAATATGGTAGTTTTGATAGGATTTGACAGCCATTTTTGATCTATATATATGTTTCACCATAGTTCCTTTCTTAACAGTGGAATAACTAAGCTATTAAATATTTTACTCAGTTGAGAAGGAAAATGATTACCATAAAACTACTTTATTTAAATGACACTGACATAAAATGTTCCAACAGTTTAAAATATTCATGTACGAAACATATTGCCAAGGGAAATGAATAGTCCTCCCCTATCCTCCAGTCTTTCTTGAATTAAGTTGATTCAGTAACCCTTTTCCGATCTATGTGGAAGCTCTTGCTTGCCGATTTAAATTCTAAAACACAAGGTTGAGCCGTATGCTAATATTTAATATGAAAAACAAATGCTTATTTGTTTTTCCTGGTAGTCACTACCAGGTAGTCACCTGGTAGTCACAGTTATTTTAAGAGTACATTAGTAGTAGTCTGTGTAGAGGATATCTATCTATCTGCACACACACATATAAATATGTGTGTGTATATATATATATACACATATATATATACACATATATATATACACACAAACAATAGCATACACAATAAGCTTTAAGTATATTATCTCTTTTTTGCCTTTATAAGAGGAAGTTTTAGTGTTAATTATTTACCTTAATACATTCAGAAAGAGGAAGAGATTAGCTCAGTCCAGCATGATTGGCAGTTGGCAAAATCCAGTGAAGCAAGTATTCTGATTGCGAAGGATTTAATTTGGGTGGTTTTAATACTTAGCCGTCTTTTAACACTTCAAACATAATCCGAAAGAAATGCATCATCTCCCTCCCTTCCATTATAATACCCTGCCTACCTCACTTTAATATGGAAATATCTTCGTTAAATATGATCTTCAGAGGAATCAGTTTCCTGGAGAGTACAGCCATGAGGACAGTGCACAAAATGGATAACTCATAACAGGATTCTGTATGTTAATTTACTAATCTAAAGAAACAAAACCTTCTAATATATTAAAAAATAAATCCAGTTACAAATGCATTAATAGGTCTATGTGAAGAGATCTGGTAACTGAAAATGGCTGGCTATTTTCAAGATACGCAAGCAAGAATGGTGACCTAGCCTAGCGTTGATCCTCAGAAGCCGAAAGTGTTCTCTCCACTGTAGGCCACATAGAGGAATCCATCTTCATCTTTTCTTTCTCCTAACACTGTCCCATAATTAGGCTGGACTGTGGGACTGTTTTACCCACAAACAGGAAAATTGCCTTTTCAGAAGGAAGCTGGCTCCTTTTCCTGATGTTCCCCATGAACTGAGCCACCGTGATGTCAGATGGAACCAGATATTTCTGTTGTCATTGTCAACAATCTGAGAGCCTGAGACTTTTCCCACAATCACTGGAACCTGATTGGGATATTTTGCTTGGATCTTCGCAGATTCCACACATCTGTATTTCAACAAGTGTTCCTCCTTGAACATCCACTTCATGGCGGCGGTGGGGAAGGGATGAGGCTGGCTCTTGGAGCTGGGGAGCTCAGTGCACCAACCACCACAACAACCTAGATTATCTTTTTGATGTACTTTTGGGTGGTTTTCAATTTTTTACTAATGTGAATAAAACTGCTGTGAACATTCTTAGATAATTCTTTATGTGAACAGTAAATATTAAAAAGTGTTAAACATATGTAGGATGATTTAAGAATTATATTGAAGTTTTTTTTCATTTTTTTCACTATTATAAAATTTTAAGGTACTCAAGACTATCAAGAATAGAGTTCTAATATTAGTAGGCATGCTTTATGTGGAAGAATGATATTGTATGTACTTACCTCTTCCAACTTCTAAAGATAGAAAATTTGTACCACCAGTATTTCATGTAGTGAAAAAATGACACATTTTAAGTCATTTCTTAATGACTTAAACATTTAGAATATCAGAAATGATTAAGTTTGGTGTATCAGAATGGGGCCCGCCCATATTATATCATTTTGAACTATATTTCTGTCTAAGTTAAAAATAAGCAGTGTTTTAATACCAAATTTCCTTACGTTGAAATTTATGAATGAGAAGGCATTTCTAGATCTTTGCTAAAATAAGACAGTATTTTTTAATATGGAAACAATAACTGAGAAGTATTCCTAAATCTAATTTGGAAAGTTATTTTCATGATTTTAGGGGACTATGAATATAAAATGTGTGAGTGGAAAATTAAGATTTCATATGGCTTTTTGCAGCTGGTTGATTAAGTCCTATACAGTTCATTGTCTTAAAGATGAAATTTGTACAAGGTTTTGGAAGACAGGGGTTGTATATTAAAAGTTATTGTTTTGAAGGTAGTACAAAATGGTTTTAACAATCTATCATCTTTCATTTACCAAAGGAAATATGTAAAAAGAAAAGGAAAATGTTCAGTGGGAACAAAACATTGAGATGATGAAAAGCTACAAGGAAAGAAAAAAGACTTTAGAAAGACTACTAAAATGAGACTAGTTTTTTCCCCTCAATAATCTGTCTGAATTCATTTTGCTTTCATTATATATCTAGCCTGGAGGCAAAGTATGTTGAGTATTACAACAAAGAGGGTGTTATAAGGAGGGCTTTTAGAGAAATAATAAAGTATAACATATGTGTAAACCATGCAACTTTGTAACAGGAAACTTTATAATAAGGGAGGACTGCTTAGCTTTTCCACAATTTTGGAAGAATGAGTTTTATTAGGTGTTAGACAAAGAAATTATCAACTGACTTTTATGCTGTAAGGTTGAAAGATTTGTTATGACCATTTCTAGACTTTAGCAGTGGTTTTAATGTGGGCCCTGCTATATTAGAAACAGTGCCTAACACTATTAATATGTCTACTGTTGCTAGTTCTCTTAAGGAATATGATGTTTAACTTTTGCCTTTCAATGAAAGATTATTCAAAATCCTGTTATTCTGTGGTTTTCTCAGCAGTATTAGGCTGTTCTTGAATTGATCAACACATAATATAATTTGGGATCCCAATCAATGGTTCTTTTATTTTTGAAAGATGGTGACAAATTCTTTTGAAACTTGGGAAATTGGCTCCATCATTCATCCCTTACTCTTTCTTTGCTTTTCCTGCCCAACTTCCTAAAATCCATATTGTTTTGTTGTCAATATGTAAAATAGATTATCTGTTGGGGAATAAGTGTGTATTAATTATATTGGAATAAATTGTAAGCTTGACAGATGATATGGGTAAGTAGGCGTTGTGCCTAATAGGTTATTCAGTTAACGAGGACACTAAAATTAGGGACCTCTAACATGCCAGAACCATATTTCTTATAAATTTCCCCCAGTTTTGAGATTAACTGGCAATAGCTATATTTTTCTGGCTTTTTAAAGTCTAATATGGTAGAGTTTTAGGATTTATATAGTGCTTATTATAGAATAGTTGAGCTCTTTGTATTTATCACACTGCTATTGAAGTGAGCTAGAAGTGTAGAAATCAGTCTTCTACCTTTTGGTTTTTCAGTAATCTATCTTTTAAAATATTATATCATACTCATTTTCCTGTCTTCTCTCTCCCACTTAAAAATGATTACACACCATGCACATTTGTACTGTTTTCATTGAAGGTAGGGGAATTTAATGACACCCCTTAATATCCAGCCTACTGTAGGGATGTTAGAAAATCAGGGATAAAGTTTCTAGGCTTAGGAAAGAGAGATTAGAAATGTGTTAGCAAGATAGATTATTACACATTTAAAAATAGACTATTTAAACCTTGCAAGATCACAGAAGCATTCAAAATAACTTTTAACTGTGTGTAGTTCATTTGATAAAAATAAAAAGCCAAATAGTACAGACAAACTTATGAAGGCACCTGCTTTTTTTCCCCCCTCATGGTTAAGTCCTTATCTCTAAATAATGTAATTATACCACTGTTTTTGAATTCATCATATTTAATTTTTTTCTGTTGGTGTATCATAGTGATAAAGTGTTTTGATTAATGACACATTCTTTCTCTTATCCTTCCAGTTATATCACTAGCTCATTTCCATTGCTGCTCATTTCTGCACCTACACAAAGGATACTCAAACTTCTCTTTCTTGTTTCATCAGCTTTTAACTCCTTGATTCCACATTTTGTAAAACAAGCACATTCGTCATTTTATCTTTACCATTATTATTCTCTACCTTCAGTTTCTCAACTTCTATCAACTCTGCCTTTATTCTTGCTTTGTCAAGGTCAATAACATTTACATACTGGTCTGTAGTTGTAGCTAAATCTTCAGTGACTTCTCTATTGGTGATTGTAAAAGTTAATACATACTTTGTTTAAGATATGTAAATATTGTTCAGTGTAGTATATACCAGGATCATATTTCCTTCTTTATGGTTACAGTGTCCTGTGCTAATCAAAGGAAAATGTTTCTCGTGGATTCTTTTTTTAAAAAATCATACATTACTTAGAAAAAAATCATGTATTACTTTACATAGCCTTATAATTTCTCAAGTTTTCTAGGCTTTCAGTCGTACTGTTGAATCTGTCAATTCCCTCTAGTTCCTGGGGACCTTCCTCTTATCTGGAGGTATGGGATTTTTTTTCCTTCCCAATTTTTTACTTTTTGAATTAACACATTTTATTCTGGGTAATTTTTATTATTTATTTATTTATTTGTTTGTTTTGTTTTTCTTGGGCTTTTCTTATTTCTGGCCTTCCTAAGTGTTTGGTTGTCAGGTTTTTGTTTTTGTTTTGTTTTGTTTTTTTCAGGCTCAATAATAGAAAGACTAAATACTATGAAAGTGGGTTGGGCTTTTGACCAGCCAGCTTTAAAGTGAGCTTATCCTTAAAGTGAGCGGTTGGGGAGCAAATTTAAATTAGGGACCTCCAGATGTCAGAATGAGGAGAGGAGGTCTATACATTCATGGGAACTAGCACCAGTATTAATCACTATAGTTCTTCCCAGACAGGCCAATATTTCTTTAAAGAGGAAAAACCCTTCTCTCTCTCTGTTTTGTTTTGAGGCTGAAGAGCAATAAATATCTGCTTGTTGGATATATATGGCAAGTGGGAAGAGGGAGAGGAAAGAGGACAGTTGGCTAGCTGGCAGTCTTTAGCTATCTATATCTCTAATTTTTTTCCAAAACATTTTTATTGAGATAGTCACTTACTTTAAAGCACTTTAAAGCACACAATTTAATGATTTTTTATTATATGCACGGAATTATGCAGCCATGACCACATCAATTTTAGAACATTTTTACCACTCCAAAAGAAACCTCTTAACCATTAAAATGGTTCTGAGACTCAGTTTTCAATGTGTGGAGCAAGGATGCAGCTCCAAATAGTTGTCCAGACACCAGCTTGGTGTCCTATAATTCAATTCAATTCTGACACTATCCATCTGGAGATAGCATTCGATCCCACAGGTTAGGGGGTCAGTTCTACAAGATTGCTCCCCACCGCCACCGCACCCAACCATATCCCCATTTCAGATGCCAGTTGTAAGCCCATGTTATTATCTGTGCTTCTGACGCACCAGCTACAGGTTGGAAGTTCCCACGACCCCCTCCTTAGACTTCAGACGCCAGTCCCAAGCTTAGATTGTTATGTGTACTTCTGATGGACCAGCTATAAATCAGAGGTTCCCATGACCTCCTCCTTAGGTTCAATTAATTTGTTAGAGCTGTTCACAGAACTCGGACAACTTACTAGATTACTGGGGTTTTTTGGTTTGTTTTTGGATTTTAGTCAGGGATATGACTTTTGAATAGCCAGACAGAAGAGCTGCATAGGGCAATGTATGGGGAAAGGAACTTCCATGTCCTATTTAGGTGTGCCACTCTCCCCAAATTTTCATGTGTTCACTAACTCAGAAGTTCTCTAAACCCTGTCTTTTTAGGTTTTTATGGAGGCTTCATTACATAGGCATGATTGATTAAATCACTGGCCCTTGGCTATCTATGTGTTCAACCTCCTGCCTGTCTCCCCTCCTTAGGTTGGGGTTGGCAGGGTAGCATTGAAAATTCCAACCCTCTAATCATATGGTTGGTTCTCCTGGCAACAGCCCCCATCCTCTGGTGAGGGGCAAAATTCACCTCATTAACATAACAAAAGACACCTTTATCATGTCCAACACTTAGGAAATTGTGAAAACCCTTGGACATTTCACATAAATGGAATCACACAATATGAAGTCTTTTTTGATGGCTTATTTTCACTTAATGTTTTCTTTTTTAAGGATTTTATTTAGTTGAGAGAGAGAGAGAACAAGGGAGAACATGAGCAGGGGGGAGCAGCAGAAGGAGAGGGAGAAGCAGACTTCCTACTGAGCAAGGGACTGTGGGGCCCAGGACCCTGAGATCATGACCTGAGCCGAAGGCAGACAATTAACCAACTGAGCCACCCAAGTGCCCCTTAGTATAATGTTTTAAAGGATTATCTGTACTGTAGCATGTGTTAGTACTTCATTCCTTTTTAGTGTAGAACAGTATTCTCTTGTATGAATATACCACATTATATTTATCTATTCATTAATTGATGGACATTTAAATACTTGATCTTAGCCAAAAGGATGAGAAGCCATATTTGATGGATATTTAGATTTTCTACTTTATGGCTATTGTGAATATTGCTGTTATGAACATTCATGTACAAGTTTTCATTTCTCTTGGGTATATATCAAGGAATAGAATAGCTGGGTCTTACCGCAACTCTATGCTTAACCTTTTGAGGAACCACCAAACATTTTTCCGAAGTTGTAAACTTATTTTCATCCTACCGTTGATGCACTAGGCTTCCACCCGAGGATGAGGTTCTCCACATTCCTGTCAACACTTGTTATTATCCATCTCTTTGATCATAGCAACCCTAGTGGGCGTGTGGTGGTATCTCATTGTGGTTATGATTTGCCTTCCTCTGAACTGTGTCCCTGGGGCCAGGGGCCAGGACTTGTCAATTGGTGGGCTTCTCTTGTAGACACTTAGGGGACTATCGAGCTGTTTTCCTGGCGACTCAGGTATCTATAGCTCTAGGTAGTCTTTTCTCTTGAGGTGTTTTCTTTCTCTGTAGGTTTAACTTCTTTCTGGGGATCGTGAGCCTAGTTCCACAGTTGGGGAAGGGAATTAGAGGATTGATTACCCAGGGTATAAACTTTTTCTTCAACTATGTATTTTCAGTTACTTGCTTCATTCCCATGATATTTTATGTCTGTGTCCCTCTAATCTGGAGTCCCTTGTTTCTTTTAACTTCTCCAGAGATTATACTTTCTGTTTTCTGTGAAGGTCTGTGTATCTGTTACTTACTTAGATGTTTAGATAACTCTCTTGTCTTCAGATCCCATCTTACCTCACTTTCTCTGATACCTGGTGATTTTACTTCCTGAGGCTTTTTGGAATTTTATTAGGTGAATAAATATATTCTTCAGGCATTTAGATTTGACATTGCTGGGCCCTTTAGTATTGTTTACTTTTCTCTATTCACTTCCCATCTTCATAGATTGTGGTTAGGCTTACCACAGGTCTTTTGATTTCTTTGAAGAAGTTTGTGTCTGCTTATTTTACTCCTTTTTGTTTGGGGTGGTTTTTTAAGAGGAGAAGAGGAAATAATAGTCTTTAATTAACAGTCTTGAAATAGGAAGTCATACTAACTCTTTTGATAGAATGCCTCAGAGTCACTACTCAGGTAAAGAAAATGTAAGTGGCTGCCTCCACAGCCTCTTAATTTCTGCCCTGAGTGAAATAATAATAAAGGGGATCAGAATGCTTGCCAGGTCATGATTACAGAAGCTTGGCTGTAAGTCATGGGCAAAAAGCTTGGTTGTCTGCCCCCACAGTTGAGTGAGTGGTTTCACCTCTGGGACCCAGTAAATGTTCAGACGGTTGAGTAATCCCACCTCAGGCACATGGTTGGCAGCAGGGCAAATAATATCTGAGTACTTGGCATGATAATTAATGGGGAATATAAAGGGAGCGTAAACATTTGACAGGACTTTGTCTCTTAGTTTCTTATAGTTTCATTTTCATTGCTATCAATAGGATTGGTTTTGCTCAGAGAATGGGGGTATTCTTAATTTTGGCAGATGCCAAAATTACTATCATTCTAATATGGTTTCTTTAGGGAAAGGAGATGAATACTATTGGTCCGTGATCTACTGTAAGAGCATTTTTTTTAATAAAGATTTTATTTATTTATTTATTTATTAGGAAAGAGAGAGAGTGAGAGAGAGCAGGTCAGAGTGAGAAGCGGACTCCCCATGGAGCCGGGAGCCCGATGTGGGACTTCGGGATCATGACCTGAGCCGAATGCAGTCGCTCAACCAACTGCGCCACCCAGGGGCCTGAGCATTTTTTTAACCAGTTTATTTTTTATTAATTTTTTGATTTTTTACTTAAAAAATTGAAGTATAGTATATCAATTGAAATATTGATATACAATATTACCTTAGTTTCAGGTGTACAACATAGTGATTCAACAACTCTATAATTATGCAACGCTCACCACAAGTGTAGCTCCTATCTGTCACCATACTTTGCTATTACAACTATATTTTCTATGCTGTACCTTTTATCTCCAGGACTTACTCATTTTATAAGTAAAATGAGCCCATCACTAAGGTCAGCGGATGATTGGTAAGATTTTGGTTAAGTTCTTAGCTCTTTGGTAGGTTGTGGGGATTGAGTTAGTCCTATTTGGATCACATAGAACTTGGGAACAAATGGTGGCTGACAGAAATCACATATTTGCTGTGCAGAGAAAAGACAAAACTCTAGAATAGTGGTTCTCAAACTTCCGTGTCCACCAGAATCACCTGGAAGGCTTATTGAAACACAGGACTGCTAGTCCTCACTCCCAGAGTTTCTGACTCAGTAGGACTGGATGAGGCCCAAGAATTTACATTTCTAACAAGTTTCTGCATGATACTGATACTGCTGGTGTGGGGAACTATACTTTGAGAATTACTGCTTTTGAACGACGGTTCTTAAATTTTAGTGTGCAAAGTATTTTCCGGGAAGGTGTACTGAAAGTGTTGTGTCTACGGCCTCATTTCCGGAAATTCTGATTTGGAAAGTTTGGGGTAGTCAGCCTAGGAATCTGCATTTTAAAGTATCCCAGCTAATTCTGCTTTTTTTTTTTTTTGAATTCCACTGTATGGATATATACCACATTTTATCTATCCCTTCATCATTTGATGGACAACCCCAGATAATTCTTATACAGAAACCACAGAAGATCAGCATACCATACCATGAAAAATACTGCTCTGTAGGTTTCATGTAACAAAGATTATAAGTTAATGATCCTGAGGCGTCTGGCTGGCTCAGTCAGTAAAGTGTGTGACTCTTAATCTCAGGATTGTGAGTTTGAGCCCCATATTGGGCATAGAGATTATTTTAAAAAGTTGAAAAAACAAAGCAAATCATCCTTATTTATTTTTACTAAATTGTAGCACTACTTTTCTAATTTCCACATACACTTTTGTATTAGTATCCCAGCAGGAAATAGAGCTTATCTCGGATGATTTAAATGAAGAGATTTTAGTGAAGGGATAATTGAAAGGTGTAGGCAGAGTTAAGGGAACAAATAATGATGCATCCAGATATTATCTGGAGTAGATCAGATTTTACTACTTCTAGGGTTACAACAGGAGGAAGTAATGGTATTATTTTGGGGGTTTATTAAGAGCAGGAGCCATGGAGAAGGGCCCTTCCTCTTACTCTTCATTCAGGCAGGGGAGACACAAAGTCTCATCAGTCAGCTTTTGTTGCAGGTGATATTTTTGTCATTTTCCCATCTGAAACCAGAATTGCAATGCAGTCATCACTAGTGGTCATCATATAACCTAGTGGGAAAAGGAGTGGGATGGTGGAGAAATAATTAATGTAAAATATGCTTGGCTGTAACATTCTCCATTTTTGTAGCTGGTCAACAGACTGAAGTTGATAATCATAATTCCCTTTCTCCGCTACCTATTGTATATTCTCCTTATATTTTTTCAGCACATTGGCTAGTCAGACTTCATTGCCTTCATACCCCAAAGATCTGAGTCCTTACGTGTCCTATATTTATTGGGTTAACATAGTTTTTCATTAAGTTTGTTATTGGACATAGGAATAATACTAAGAGGCTGGCCAGTGAATCCTTTGGATTTTAGACATAGTTTATCTGTTCCTGTTGTGCAACAGCCATCCAATTTCCTCTTCGTATAAGGGAGAAATCATTCTGTTGGCACATTAACCTTTTTTTTTTTTTTTTTTTTGCCTGTTGTGGAATTTCAACGGGGGCAGTTTCAGCTTCAAATTTAATAGAACTGTGACTGTGTTCCTTGCTGGAAGCTTTCTTTTCCTGGGAACTAGAATCTCTAATGTCTTTACAAAGTATGTCCGTTTTGAGAAATCCTTCCACACAGTTCCTTTTTGGACCTCCTTTTTAACAATATTTCAGTCTTTTTCTTTCCACTTCCTTGATCCCAACCCATTAGCTGTTACCCATATATCAGTGTATATCTGAATCTTAGGCTGTCTCACGTTCCCAGTAAAGTGACAATGAGATGTATTGCTCAAAGTTAAACTCATTGGGAAGATTTTCCTTTGTTACTGTTTTTCAAGAAAACTTTGGAGTGGGAAACTGAGGTTGCAGCTTACCCATGCTGCCAGCGTATCATGTAGACCCATCTGTAAACCAAGACTGTTGAGTTTTTTTCTGCTTCTTTTCATTGGTCATATGGAACTCCATACGAGGTCATGGGAGAACAGTAAGCAGCTGGAGTAGGTCCATGGGATTTGAGTCACTTATTCAGTTTATGCCTTCTTTTCTTATTCATATATTTCATTTCTTTTTAATGATAAAATGCTGTATCACACACTCAATTTCGTGACTCAGTAGATTGGGTAATCCATTTCATTATGGGCAGCTATGGTCATGTAGTCACTTGGTGTCCTGTAACTAGATGTTCTGTCTGTACCATGGCCCTGCAGAACCAGGAGCTGTTTCTCAAATGGAGAATAATTGTTGACAGATAACCTGAGGGTCTGTACAATGAATCTTCTTTTGGGGGTTTTCAGAGGCTATATAGAGTAGACCTATCTGGCATAGGTAATTCATGTACCGTTGGGTCTTTTGGGCCGTAGAAGATCAGCTTACATTGTAGCATTTATCAGCCTCAGAGCTCTTTCTTGCTTTGGGCTCTACTTAAAAGGAGCCACTCTACCTGAATGTATGACATATTGCTTCTAAAATTCAAGGACAGTCTCCAAGTTTTGTGCTTTTTTCTTTTTGGAAGGCAGTGCAAGGTGAAGCAACATCTTTTTTTAGAGAGCATATTCTAACACATCCCAGATTTTCCTGGAAACTTCACAGTGTGGTGGGCTCTTGAATTTTTATGGGCTACTTGCCACTTCCTGCTTACCAGATTTACTTATAATATCATTAATATTAGACTAGCACCAGAAGAAGATAGCCTTTTTAAAAAATTTGCATGACAAAAAGTTTTTACTTGTAAATGCTTATCAGTACACCAAGTAATAACGGGTAACTAGTTTTTGAATTCTGTCATCTAGTAATTTTGATTAAGAGAAACTAAAAGCAGCTGAAACAATTATACTAGTATTCTTTGTACTAACCTTATCCAGAAAGGATTATTTTAATGCTGGCTACTGTTTCACACAGGTTACAAATAACCATTACTTTTTCATAGATGAAGTACCTGATCTTCAAGAAAGCTTTAGGGGAAAAAAAATTAATCCCTTTCTTTCTTCATTTTTAAAAACTTATCCAAGAAAGAAAATGCCAGTATTGATATATTTGTTGCTTCAGCTAAAAAGCATGGGAAAATACACAATATGTACCCATTAATTTTCTTTTTTTAAGGTTATTATTTATTTTTTATTAAGTAATTATGCCCAGTGGGGCTCAAACTTATGACCCCAAGACCAAGAATTGCATGCTCCACCGACTGAGCCAGCCAGTTGCCCCATGCATTAAATTTCTAAACATATGAGGTAAAAAGGTAAAGTCTTTGGATAAACTCTGAGTTTGTACCAAGAAGCTAGATTTGCTATTCTCCCAAAAGTAAAGGGACCTACCATATAATGGATGGCAATAATTTCGTGGCTTTTCATAAGAATATAAACCTGGGCTTTGCTAAAGCTTCATATTCTGTGAAGGCATCTGAAATGCCAATCCATGGAAGAGGGTCTTTCTTTTCCCCCTAACCATTTATGAGACAATTTTCTTGGATTTCTGGTGGGGTATTGCAGACGAAGACTGAAAGGTTCTCAGGACTTCATCTGTGTTCCTCTGCAAGTAGTTCTGGAGTTTGGTCATCCTGTGGATCTTCTCCACTTCAGTGCTGCACTGGGATCCTAGAACTGCAGCTTCCTTGAGCGCCTGGGTGGCTCAGTTGGTTAAGCAACTGCCTTCGGCTCAGGTCATGATCCCGGAGTCCCGGGATCGAGTCCCATATCGGACTCCCGGCTCTGCGGAAGTCTGCTTCTCCCTCTGACCTTCTCCCCTCTCATTCTCAGTCTCTCTCTCTCTAATTAAAAAAAAAAAAAAAAAGAACTGCAGCTTCCTTGGCCTTAAACTCTTTCTCCCTTTGGAGGTGATGTTCAATTCTAGCCTGAGCTTCTTTGGCCTCCTTTGGCCTCAGGGTTGTTTACTTGTGGGCCTCAGACACCTTCTTTGTGGCCTGCTTCTTGCTTGCAGTAGCTGCTCCATGCGCTGTCACTGACTGGCCAAGGTGGCAAACCTTACTACTATCTTTGACAGGTGTAATTGTCTATTCATTTGAATTAAGAATTGTAATAGGTTAATTGGTTTGCACCAGGTTTCATGAGCTTTATTGACCTTTTCTACTAAATATATTTTATTTTTTTAATTTTTAAAAAAAATTTTTTTAAAGATTTTATTTATGTATTTGACAGAGTTCACAAGTAGGCAGAGAGGCAGGCAGAGAGAGAAGCAGGCTCCCTGCTGAGCAGAGAGCCCGATGCGGGGCTCGATCCCAGGACCCTGAGATCAGGACCTGAGCTGAAGGCAGAGGCTTTAACCCACTGAGCCACCCAGGTGCCCCAATATATCTTATTTTTGAAGAGCAGCTGCAATTGGAATCTCTCCTAAGTTTATGAGAATCCATAATTGTTATCGAAGATCCATTTGGCTCTTTCACAGACCAAACAGGATAATGAATGAGGATGCATCATTGTTGTGTTTTTTTAAGCTTTGATGGTGGCACTAATCTCTGCAGTTTCCTTAGTAATGAGTATCGATTTTGAAAAGTATGCTTTTTTGGTGGCTTGGGAGAAGTTCCAAGGGATTCCAGTTAGTCTCTGCTATCATAATAACTTTCATAATACTCTTCCTTAGCAGAAGCTAAGGTAGGGATCCAGCTAGTTTAGGAGTATACCTGTTCCAACTTCGTATTACATCAATGGGAAAATAATGGTGGGATGGGTCTATGCACCCTCTGGATTTACCGTGGGAAAGACTTGGGTGAAATCTTCATTTGTAACTGAAATTCTGTAAGTCCCACTTTGACTAGTGGATCTTGTGACATTTGACATTCTCAGGGATTAATGAATTTAAAAGGTCTGTGTATTTCCCTTTAATTTGTGCACCATCACCCAGTTAAATGGCCACTATAGATACTTTTAGGTTCTCCACCTGTACCTTGATTTGGGAGTTCAAGGTCCCAAGCTTTTTTATTTTGTAAATACTTAAGTGGAGCAGGTTGCCCGCTTAAGGAGTCTTTGTAATTACTGTTATCATCAAACAATCAAGTGCAATAGCCATTTATCTCTCAAAGCCAAGTCTTCAGCTGCCCCTTTATCCCACACTGTACCAATACTATGTTGAACAATTATGATTCCATTGCATACCATGTATTTCTATTGTTTTTTCTCCCCGCCCCCCAGGGAAATCATCTGTGCATTCATCAGCTATGTGAGCAAACCAGTCCCCAAATTCCTACATACTATATCAGTTAAGATCCCAGCAGGAAACAGTGTTCATGGCAGATGATTCAAACAAAGAGACTTAAAGAAGTGGGATTACTTCTAGAGGTGTGGGAAGAATTAAGAAAAGAAATTGTCTCTGTAGTTAGCAGAATAAATGTAAACTATATAATGTAATTGTATTTTGGGGTATATTTGTTATGGCAGCTTGACCTTTTCTGTAACTAATACAAGAATTTACATTATTATGGCTGTGTAGACACTACTGACAGCTGAAGCATGATTAATTATATTTCTTCTCTTTGTTTTCTTTGAAATTAAAAATAATTTAAAGGACATTTTTATACGCTTTAACTAGATTTCTCCATTGCTAATATTTTTATCTCATTTGTTTTATCTCCTTTCCTTCCTCCCTCCCTCCCTTTCTTTCTTTTCTCTTTCTTTTCTTTCTTTCTCTTGTGTTCACTCTTTCATGCATACACAGTTTTTTTTTTTTTTTCGGAACCATATGAGAGTACATTATATACATCATGGCCCTTTATCCCTAAACTCTTTAGTGTATATTTCTTAAGAATAGGAATATTCTTACATAACCACAGTACAGTTATTAATTTCATAAAATTACATCGATACAATACTCTTATCTATTCTAATATCCCAATTTTAATTTTGTCCTTTGTTCTAATAAGGTAAAAAGGTGCTTTACACCATCCCCTCACACTGTTGTTGCAAGATCTAGTCCAGTCTGTATTCATTTGCATGCATTTTGGACCTCTTTTAAGCTGGGAAATTTCCACAGCTTTTCCTTATCTTTTATGACATTGACATTTTTGAAGAGTCTCTTTCACCACTTAAAAAAGAAAACATTTCATATTTTATGAGTTGTTTCCTTGTGACATTAAGATTATACATTCTTGGCCAGAGTAGTATACTACTGCCAAGAATAGGTAATATTGCATTTTCCGTACAGTATCAGGTAGAGTCACCTTCATTGATTAATTTTGGTCTGCTGGTCAAGGTGTTGCCTGACTTCTCCACTGTATAATTACTTTTTTTCCCCATTGCTACTAGTCAGCAGTATACATATCCTGCTTTTCATCAAAATTTCCCCTTAAATTTATCGTTCATTGATGATTCTTGCCTGATAAAATCTTTACAGTAATGGTTGCAAGATGATTTTTCTAACTCAGCACTTGCTTTATATTTGCCATTTGACCTTCAGTGTTCTCTAAATAGTAGGTTTCCCTTATCCCTCATTTATTCATTTGTTTATTCATTATTAACATGGACTCATGAATTTCTATATTTCTCAATAGTTTATAAGTCAGTATTGAACTTAATAATTTTGGTGCTTAAATTGTCCCAGATTTGGCCAGTGGAAGCCTCTTCAAGCTAGCCAGTCTCCTTGTGACATACCTTTTGTTTGTTTGTTTAGGATTTTTAAAACTTTATGGCACAGCAGGATGTTCTAGGATCATCTTATACCTATCCTGCTCTAGCCATAGAATAAGCTATTTCTCTGGGGAGTTCTAGTTCCCATTAGTGGGAAATGGTATTAGAGACTGAGATCTGAGTGCTAGGTGTGCTCATGTTACATGGTATCTTTGCTTTTCGGCCCTTTTAGAGAACAAAGCTACAAATATGTACACGTACATACATTTACACATACATACATGCATAAGCACATATATGGAAACATGCACAGAAATATGTATGTATGCACATGAATGTGCATCAACTTAGATATATACATTATTTAGCTATCATGAGTTCACACCAGTATCTCCAATTTTAGTGTGTCCCTACATGGTTTTTTCCTTTCCCATTCCATATTTATATCCCTTCTTCCAAAGTGGATCCCTGGCTCCCAACAACATTCACACATGTAGTCATTCACTCATTCTTTTTTTTTTTTTTAAAGATTTTATTTATTTATTTGACAGAGAGGAGAGGGATCACAAGTAGGCAGAGAGGCAGGCAAAGAGAGAGGGGGAAGCAAGCTCCCCGCCAAGCAGAGAGCCCAATGCGGGGCTCGATCCCAGGACCCTGAGATCATGACCTGAGCCAAAGGCAGAGGCTTTAACCCACTGAGCCACCCAGGCGCCCCTCATTCACTCATTCTTATAATACATGTAAAGTAGTTTCAGAATGTTTTCTGATCACATCACTACAATAAACAAACCTCTTTTCCTTCTCTTTCTAGCTAACTCACTCCCAAAATCAAGTGCTTCTCTAAGACTGTACCTTGGAATCCTTCATACTTTCAAGTTCCTTCCCTGTAGCCAGAGCCCTGAACTCCTATGTCACTACCCATATTCAGTGTTTTTGCATTATTGTTTTACTTTTTTCTCTGATTTTTATCTGTGCTTTCCCTAAGATCTCTGCTTCCCTCTGTTACTTTTCAAAGAATCTTATCAGCCTTTCCTTCTCTAGTTTCTATACTCTTAGGTTTCTGGTAGTAACATTGGGCTGATGGTAGAATTGCTGTTGGAATTCCCCTGTCCACATATGGTGGAGGTTGTGGTATTCTCTGTATCACAGTAACGCAGAAGGTACAGTGTCAGTGTAGTTTTATGTTCTATCCCCTGCCTCAGGGGAGTAAAAGAAGAAGGGTTTTGGAATTAAGTGACCGCTATTTTTCTGTGAATCTAGAAACTCTGTTTTTATTTATTTATTTATTTAAAGATTTTATTTAGTTATTTATTTGACAGACAGAGAGATCACAAGTAGGCAGAGAGGCAGGCACCCCACTGAGCAGGGAGCCCGATGTGGGGCTCGATCCCAGGACCCTGAGATCATGACCTGAGCCAAAGGCAGAGGCTTAACCCACTGAGCCACCCAGGCGCCCCTAGAAACTCTGTTTTTTAAAAGACTTTTAGATCTCAGACATATTAAAGTGAACATAAAGGGGCATTATGAACAACTTTATGCCAGTCATTTAATAACTTAGATGAAATAAATGATTTCAAGACCATAATTTACTAAAAACCAACACAAGAAGAAATGGAAAGTTTTAATAGCCCTATATTCAGATTTTAGAATTCATAATAAAAAACCATTTCACAAAGAATATTTCTCACTTAGTATAACAGGTAAAATATATTAAATATTTAAAGAAGAGATAATATCAGTGTTAATATAAACTCCTTCCAAAAATAGATGAGGAAGGAATGCTTCCTAACCCATTTATGAGGCCTATATAGTCTTGATACTAAAGCTGACCAACATATTATAATAAGGAAAAATTACAGTCAGTATCCCTCATTGATACAGATGTAAAAATAATATTAGCAAATGGAATCTAGCAGTGTACAAAATGGATAACCTGTCATGACCAATTGGAAGTTTATTGCAGGAATATAAGATTGGTTCCACAATTGAAAATAAATACATATGAAAGCAAGAAGAAAAACTACAAGATTTAGCATAAAATGGGTTATAGACCTAAGTTTAAAAGCCAAACTATTAAACTTGTCAAAGAAAAAAATATTTATTTTTATAAAGAAAATTTTTATTACCTTGGAGTAGGCAGAGATTTCTCAGGCATACAAAGCACTAATCATAAGGGAAAAAATATAAATGAATTATACTTCACTAAAATTAAAATCTAGTCTTCAAAAGATAACTTCAAAAGAGAACTTTTTTTTAATCAAGATTTCATTTATTTGAGAGAGTGAGTGCATGAGAAGGAGGGTGGGGGAGAGGGAGAAGCAGACCCCCTGCTAAACAGGGAGTTTGATGTGGGACTTGATCCCGGGACTCTGGGATCATGACCTGATCCGAAGGCAGACTGACTGAGCCCCCTAGGTGCCCTGAAAAGAAAACATTTTTATAAGAAAATGAAAAGGCAAGCCTCAGGTTGAAAGAAAATATTCACAATGCATATAGCTGACAAATGAGTTGTACCCAGAACATATAATGGATTCTTACTACTCAATAAGAAAATAACCCAGTTTTAAAAAATGGACAAATATTTGAAGAGACACCTATCACCAAAGAATATATACCGTTGGCCCAATAAGGGCATGAAAAGATGCTCAGCATCATTAGGCCCCAGGGAAATTCAAATTAAAACCACAGTGAGATACCTCTACATGTCCAGCAGAAAAGCTAAAATAAAAAAAGACTGAAAATAGCAAGTTCAGTTACTGGCTGATCACCTTGAACTTGTGACAGCTTGATTTTATGTTCTTGTAGGGCACATCTGTGGGAAGTCCACAGTGTTTCCTAAACTTCTTTGACTTGAGATATCTTAACTCGAAAACTCTCTTCCCTGTGGCTCTTGTTAAGGCTTGGCTTTAGGCTTTGTTAAGTGGATCTAGAGCAGGGCTTACTCTGGGGCAAAGTTCTTACTCTTATGGGAGCAGCAGCATTTCTCAGGGTGTTTACAAGGTGTTAATGAAGTCTCCCCATATCAGCTGGGCCAGGTCTTTAATACCCCTGGAACTGCTTGACTCTTGGTATCTATCTGTTCCTTCCCCTGTAGCCATCATCCTCTGGTCAGTCTTGGCACAGTCTCTCTGTGTGCATGCTCAGGTCAGTGTTCAATCAGGGGCTCTCAGGGATCTGTCTCACAGCCTTTTACTTCTCCCAGAGTGGCTGCACCAGTTTGCATTCCCACCAACAGTGTAAAGGGGGTTCCTCTTTCTCTGCATCCTTGCTAGCATCTGTTGTTTCCCGAGTCGTTAATTTTTTGGTAGTTTTTATTAAAAATACTCATTTGTTGTGTGACAGGAAAGAGTATATGTAAGATTATTTGCAGGTCCTAATTTTTTAACACTAAAGGTGCTTTTTTTGACATTTGGTATTTCTGCTTACATGAGCCATTATTGTATCTGTGCAGTATTTTGAGCTTAAAGAAACTTTGAAAATGGAGGAAATGATTAAAATTCAAAAATTTTAGTTCCCCAAATACTACCTGCTGGTTACTTAAATTTTGTGTTGACTCTTTACAATATTTATAATGCAAATATATTCCAATTATATTTTGATACAGGATAGCATTTATAATCCTCAGAATATACATATATTCTAACCATGCCAAGATAACACTGGTGTTCAAACAACAGTAGCTAGTCTGATATTTAAAAGAAACACTTGGTTGCTGAAGGACATTCCTCTTGAGGCATGGACTGGAAACCATGTTGAGTATGCTAAGTGATTCCATCTGACCTGCAGAAAATCACTATTGGTTACATTTTCACTTTGCACATATGTCACTGACAAGCCAACTGGCTGAAGTAAGCTTTTTGAAATGGACATTTCTGGCTGAGCTTTCAGAAGACTGCATTTTTAAATGTGAAGCATAAAAAAGCGTACTGTTCACTGGTTGCACATTAAAAGCAAATGGCCAGAGGAAACAAGATGAACTATAAAAACTCATAAGATGAAAACATTAAATTTTGTGTACAATTTTATTATTTGTAGTAGGTTTAAAAATAATTACACTTAATATAATAAGCCAACCTCCCTAAAAGAGCAAAAAGACACACCATCAACCTCAGACATTACATCAAAGGATACATTGACATACCTTAATAAAGAAAAGATTTGACATTGTTCCTTTTATAAATGTTTAATCACAACTGTATATAGGTTTTATATGTACTGAGTGAAGACTTAGAAAATTGATGTGAATCAATGTTTCAGTGTATTTTTCACCTTTGAAGAAATGCAGTCTGGACTGGAAAAAATCTATGAACTTGAGGCAAAATATTCTGAGTTTGAGTCTTTGTTTTGCCGTTGACTGACTTTGTCAGTATAAAACACATCCTCTTTTTAGCCTTGGGTTTCCCTTAAAATGTGATTCTGTATTTGCCTGATCCCGTCATTGTCAGTAGTGAACTGTTACTTAGAAGTGGCTTAAACTCCTGGTAAGAAAGCCATTTTTGTAAATTCAGGGTATTATTTTTATAGCGTGCAGTAACTGAACTGGTGAAGCCAGAGCTTATGAACCACATGTGACATTGAAAGATTGCTGAATATTCAGAAGTAGTTACACAAGGCTTCTTATTTAGTTAGGATTTACACAGGCTTTTTCTGGGAAGCTCTTTGTTCGCTACTTGTAAGGTAAATACATGCTAGTGTCCCAGCCCTAAGAAAGGAAAGAAACCAATATCAGAAACTGACAGGAGTTTACATGCTGACTTGTGGCAAGTACTTTACTGGTGATATACTGACCTCATGTAATCACCTACAACATTCGAAGGTCTCATAATAGCATTTATTGAGTGCTTACTATATGCCAGTTATTTTGCTGAGAGTTGTATAACTGTAGTCTATTTTACAGATGAGGAAACTAAGGTTTAAAGAATTTCTTTAAGGGCATGTAGCTGACAAATGGCAGAGTATACATTTTACAACTATAATGCTTGTTGGGGTCAACATATCTTCAAATGAGAAGAGTGCGAGTTGGTATCATGACATATTTCTATGTTGAGAGATTCAGAGTGGATGCCACTGATACTTTTTTTATTGAACCTATATTGCTGAATGTGAAAAGCACTCCTGGATTGGAATATTGGACTGTTCCCAGTTAATCTGCATTTAGGATTTACTTTGATGTTTGCCAGTCTTTTTTTTTTTTTTTTTTAAGATTTCATTCATTTATTTGAGAGAAGGAGAGAGAAAGAGAGAGAGAACCACTACTGCATGGGTGATGGACAGAGGGAGAGTGTGGAGCACTCTCCCCACTGATCAGGGAGCCTGACACAGGGTTCGATCCCAGGACCCTGGGATCATGATCCGAGCCCAACGCAGATGCTTAATTGATTGAGACATGCAGGTGCCCCTGATGTTTGCCAGAGTCTTCTTATGGTTAGACTGAGTCTTCACCATTGAGGTGATTTCTGTTATATATAAAACCATGTCCATAGTTTTATTTATTATGTCCATAAACATAAAGGCTAGATTTAAGTGGTTTTGAGTACAATCATGTTTATGAAAGGTGAAGGTACTTGATTCTCAGGCAGACATTACTGTGTTTTGTAAGTAAAGAAATGAGATCTATGTGTTACTTTCTTTTATACATATATTATTTGCTTGTTATAAGTTATCCAATTCATGTATTTCCCAATTTACATTTAATCTTATACCAACTAGGGCAAAACAAATGCCAATGTCCCTCTTAATTCTGAAATTAGGATGAAGTAACAATAAAATGAAACATTCCAAGCCCATCTTTTAAATGTAAGTTATAAAATTTCACTTGGCTAAGTAAGGGTAAGGGGAAAGAAATAATGTTTTATGGTTTTGATTTAGACTAAGAAATCTGTTTCACAACTACAAAATTAAAGCCATGTACCCTTTCTAAAGTGTAAGAGAAAAATTTAAAGCCCTTCTTAAAGTTTCGCAGTGCTTTATGTACATGCTGTTTCTCCTGTTGCAGTTGCATTTACCAACTGTTGGCTCATCAGGAGCCCCCAGAGACTTCTTGGAAGCCCAGCTCACTTGGTGCCTGTTGCTTTGTAAAGCCCTCCTGGTCTAGCTTTTGGTTTGGTTATTTCTGCTTATTTATTTCTACAGAATTTGTTTACACCTTACCTTTAACTACTGCATGTATTAATTTATGGTGTAATGATTTGTTTCAGTATTTCTTGACCCCAGTATTTCTTTCTCGAGATCAAGAACTGTATTTTATTCATATTTTTAATCTATAGTACATAGCCTAGTTCCAGATACATAGCAAGCAATTAATGTCTGGAATGAATGACTGTGGTAATTATATTTTGGTTTTAAAAAATATGTATGAGGTGCGCCTGGGTGGCTCAGTGAGTTAAAGCCTCTTCCTTCAGCTCAGGTCCTGATCTCAGGGTCCTGGGATCAAGCCCCGCATAGGGCTCTCTGCTCAGCAGGGAGCCTGCTTCCTCCTCTCTCTCCGCCTTCCTCTCTGCCTACTTGTGATCTCTCTCTTTCTGTCAAATAAATAAATAAAAATTTTAAAAAAATATATGTATGAGATTGAAATCACCAAATGCATGAACTCCATGTAAAAAGTATTTATTTTTAAGTAATTTAGTTTGGAATTAAAATGTCTTCTTTCACTTATTTCATTTTAATAATAAAAAATAGGGGAAATTGCTTTCTGCTGTGGGAAATTATGTCCTTGATTAAATAATTCCTTTGCTTTTAAATTACCAACTTTGCAGGGGCGCCTGGGTGATGCAATCGGTTAAGTGTCTGACCCTTAGTTTCTGCTCAGGTTGTGATTTCAGAGTCTTGGGATTGAGCCCTGTGTCTGACTCCACGTTCAGTGTGGAGACTGCTTAAGGCTCTCTCTCTCCCTCTTCCTCTGCCCCTCCTAGCTGCGTTCTCTGTCTCTCAAATAAAATAAGTAAATTAAAAAAAAAAACCAACTTTGTTATTAGGCAGAAATTACAGATTTTTTTAATTTTGGGATAAATCTAGAGTGCTTCAGGTAATTCATGTAATCGAAGATAAAGCTTTTGGATTGTTCATACACTAGAGTGAATTTTAATTGCTTATAATCTCTTTAAAAATTTCTAACAACCTTACAAATCTTGCCAAATTGTTCTTCACTGAGGTATATGGCAAGTTTGAATTTGAAAATGCATTTGTGTTTGAATTTTAAATAAGGAGAGTATTTTGAAAAGGCAATCATGTTTATCTTTGAGGAAAAAACAACCAGCTGTATCTCGATTTCTGTCTCTCTTTTTATCCCTATATTTATATAAATATATAATATAATATAAATATATAATACACTTTATATAAATATAATATAAATAAATATATCACATACATAATAATGTAAATGCAATGTAAATATATATATTTAAAAGAAGTATTCTTGGTTAAAGACCAATTATAGTACAAGACTTTTAATCCTAGGAGGAAAACATTGCAATGTATACACAGTGAAATAAGAGGCTCTTTGTGAATGAAAAGAAACCAATGTATAATTAGCAGTAGCAGACACTATGGTGCATTTGAATATAACTTCAGCCTCTTATCTATGCAGCATGAACTTTATTGAAAATGGGAACATTTTCTTATTTCCAATTGTGTGTGCGTGCATGTTTGTGTTTGTGGGTCTTGTCTAAGAAGTCAAAGACTCATGTACTTAATTATTGATAGGAATGATGGAGATTATATGGAACTGTAACTTTAAAATTATTTTCTTTCTCTTATAACCAAGTCATCAAATTGGTTTATGGTTGAGTTTCAGAAAAAATCTGGGGAATAGTTTCTAGGCCAGCATAATGAATGGAGTTGGGTGATATCTTTATTATCACATGAATTGAAGGGTCGGGGTCATTGGCCTTGATTTCTGTTGGTTCTGCAGATTCCCCAACAGTAGAGATTACTAAAAAAATAAACTGAAAAAAAATTGAGGAATAATTTGCTTCATCACCATTTCTACCATCATTGCCTTAATTTGGTTTTTCTCTGTTTCTCATCTGCTTTACTGGAAGAGCCTACTGGTCTATATGCCTCTTTTCTTGCTTGAAAGAGACTCCCTGCTGGTCTGTATGCCTCCTATCTTGCTCTCTAGGCTCCCTGTTTCTTCCCTCCTTCCAGTTCTCTATTCTGCTTTAAGGTAATCTTTTAAAGCACAAATCTGATCATGTCTTTGCCCTGCTTAAAATTCCTCCTGGCTCCCATACTTGTTACAAGAAGAGTAACAAGGCTTATGTGAATGGCTGGCCCTACTAAACCCTCTGGTCTGATCAGACTCCAACTTGAGGTACTTTCTCATACTTCTGCCTACACAACGAAATACATTGCCCCTCAGTTTTTCATTTGACCAAGTCCTAATCCTTGAAAATTTAAATGAGGCTTCACTTTTTTTGGTGGAAGGACTTTGAAATCAGTTATATCTTCCTTTGCCTTCTTTCCCCAGTCTTAGGTATGCTTTTTTTGTGGAATTCTAAGACCATTTATAACATGTGTCATTCCCATCTTATAATTTTTTCTGCTTCTTTTACTAGACTGTGAGTTCCTTGAGATCAAGGACTTCTTTTCTCTCTTCATCTATGATATCTGACATAACTTCTGTTTAGAATCCTAAAAACCCAAGGGGTTATTTAATATTTATTTGAGTCTATTTTGCAGGTAGCTTCTGGTCCAAAGGCTTGTGCCACTTTGTTGTGAACCAAGTAGTATTAATTGTCAGTTTGATTTTCTAACCCCTGTAGTTAGTAAATGTTTGCCTCTCTCCATTAACATAGATTTAAATTTGACTGAGGCATATTTAATTGTCTCCCTCTTTTGGTGTTTTAAGTGGGTCTTAGTGTGTGAATGTGTCTATCATGGTATTTACTTTTGAATGGAGTTTTGTGATTATTTAGATTTGTATTTTTGAACTTTTAACATGAGACATTCTTATTTATAATACTACATACTACAATACTATAATACTAATACTACATTATTATTAGCTACATTATTAGGCATATTTTATGAATTACTCTGTGTTAAGTTCTTTGTATGCAATATTTAATTGCCAAAACAATTTTGTCAAGTCAGTGTGATTAACTTCATTTTATCGATGAGGAAACTTCAGCTCTTCAGTGTAGAGCTGAAGTTTGGACCTGGGTGGATCTGATTCTATAGACCGAGTTCTTTTTTTTTTTGTTGTTGTTGAAAAAACTTCTAAGTTTATTTTTTATTTTTTTT
>CM052806.1:53933347-53971902 GCA_028533885.1 Nasua narica
TTACTGAATTGCTGTATGAGTTCTAGTAGTTTGGGGGTGGAGTCTTTTGGGTTTTCTATATAAAGTATCATGTCATCTGCAAAGAGAGAGAGTTTGACTTCTTCATTTCCAATTTGAATGCCTTTTATTTCTTTTTGTTGTATAGACCGAGTTCTTAACTATTTTTTAAAATATATTTTTAAAATATATTTTTAAATTTTATATTCTATTAACATGTAATGTATTATTTGTATAAATGTATTATAAATGTATAATACATTTGTAATGTATTTGTAGAGGTCAGTGATTCATCAGTCTTATGTAATACCCAGTGAGTTCTTAACTATTATGTCTCTCTGTTGCATTTATGATAGTGATTGCAAATAATTTGAAAGCAGTGAGTTTATTTCAAGTTTGTTTTTTGTTTTGTTTTGTTTTTTTCCCAAATACTTTTATTTTTTCAGTGTTACAAGATTAATTGTTCATGCACCACAGCCAGTGCTCCATGCAATATGTACCCTCCTCAATATCCACCACCAGGCTCGCCCAACACCCCACCCCTGCCCCTCCAAAATCCTCGTATTTCAAGTTTTAAAAAACATTCTTACAGCAAATATTTCAGTTAGGCTTAACTTGAGAGCATAGTGGCAAAGTAATATGCTATAACACCAAGTTTTACTGGCTTTGTATTCTTTTAAAATATCTTAAGAGGTTAAAATTAGGTTCTTTTTCTCTCTTGTCTCTCTTTTCTCTGTAAATTATTTGTTGAGTAGGTTAAATTATTTTTCCTATTAATTCTCACAGTCGGGATTTTTCTCATTGTATCCCATAGTGTCTTATAGATATGTTCCTCTGTCCTTCACATTTGTACATCTGTAGTTTGATCTGGAAGCTGGATCAGATTTGGATCTGATTTTTTGGTGAGACAGCTTGACAGTTGGTGTGTGCACTTCTGTAAGGAGGCATATGATGCCTAGTTTTCTCTCCTTTTGTCTTGTCAATAGCCATTGATGCCCATTGCCTAGACCATTATTTTATTAGGGATTCAAAATGGTTATATTCTGATTTTACTTTTCCTTTATTATTTATTAGCCAAAATACATCTAAAAAATAAATCTTTAGTAAATAATCAACTATTTGGTTACCTACAGGTACATTTCATAAAGGAACGCCAGGATAAATTCTTGGTTCTCTATTTTCAAAATATAGAATTGGTTCCCTGGTATCCTCCAAAGATGACAAACTAGTTGTTGCTTTTGTTATTTGCATATTATTATGAGCTCATAGATTTAAATATTTGATGCATTTCCATTTATTGAAGTTATTACTTTTATTAATGCTAAAAATCATCCCATCTTTGGCCAACAGAGCTTCTTCAAGTTGGTCCCTGAGCCCTTTGACATAGCTCCACTAATCTTTGTCAGCTTTCTTGCTTCCTGTTATGAAATGTTCCAGCCTCATCTTGCATAAATGGGATCAGTAATTATTTAAAGGAACCTGTTTATTTTTTCAAGTATCATTTGAAGATCACAATCTGGGTAATAGTGGTACTCATTGCATCTGGTTGGTTATTGCTTCTGGGTTGTTTTGGTGGATAGAGCTAGGAAATATAAATAAATAATTTTTGAAGTTAAAATATATCATGGATTCATATTGATACTTCCAGTTCATATTCAGAACTACAGGAGTTTTACTTATCCTCAGTGATCTTTTTTTTTTTTAAGATTTTTATTTATTTATTTATTTATTTATTTATTTATTTATTAGAGAGAGAGAGACTGAGAATGAGAGGTGAGAAGGTCAGAGGGAGAAGCAGACTTCCCACAGAGCCGGGAGTCCGATATGGGACTCGATCCCGGGACTCCGGGATCATGATCCAAGCCGAAGGTAGTCGCTTAACCAACTGAGCCACCCAGGCGCCCCATATCCACAGTGATCTTATATACATACATATGTGCATGTTTTCTGGACCCATTGGGAAACACTGCCGTGCTCATTGGTTCTCAGACTTTTTTTTTCTTTTCTAAGATATCCAGAGCTATAGCCCTCTCCCTTTAGTCATAATGGGTTGGTGGCAATAATTATTGTTCTCAAGGGAAAGACTACAGATTCTTAATGGTGGGTGAATGTCAGTGTGGTTTCAAAAACTATTTTTACTCTTACCTTCTTGAGAATTCATATCTAAAAGTGGAAAATTTGTCCTATGGTCTCCAAAATAGAGATTTTTTTAAGGAGAATTTTGTATGTTAGTATGGAAGATAATTTTAAAAAAAGATTTATTCATTTATTTGGGAGACAGAGAGAGCATGAGTGGCAGGAACAGAGGAAGAGAGAGAGAGAATCGCAAATAGCACAGAGCCTAATGTAGGGTTTGATCTTGTGACCCTGAGATCACGACCTGAACTGAAACTCAGAACTGGATTTTTAACCACTTGCGCCTCTGAGAAATAATTTTTTATGGATTTTAAACAATTGGATGATGTTAGCTTTAGAGTTTAAACAAATACCTGGGTCTGCTTTGTTAGACATTCTTCTGTTGTTATGGGTATATCTTGTAGATCTTATATTGGTAGGTATTAGGTAAGTACTGCGAGATTAGAGAAATCTCTTCTCTCACTTCTGATTTTATGTGAAACAAAGAAGAGGATATAGAGCCATATGAAATATATGTTTGTGTTATCTAGAGTGATACTCAAAAAGTTAAAAAAAAATTAAATGTAGAATGAATCAGCAGTTCCACTTCTTGGTATGTACCCACCAAAAATGAAAACAGGAACTCAAGCAAATATTTGTTGTTGTTGTTCTTGTTTTAATTAACATATAATGTATTACTTGCTTCAGGGGTACAGGTCTGTGAATCATCAGTTTTAAACAGTTCACAGCACTCACCATAACACATACCCTCCCCAATGTCCATCACCCAGCCACCCCATTCCTCCCACTGCACTCCCCTCCAGCAACCCTCAGTTTGTTTCCTGAGATTAAGAGCCTCTTATGGTTTGTCTCCCTCCCGATCCCATCTTGTTTTGTTTTTATCTCTCCCTAACCCCCATGACCCTTTGCCCTGCCTCTCAAATTCCTTGTATCAGAGAGATCATATGATAATTGTCTTTCTTTGATTGACTTATTTTGCTTAACATAATACCCTCTAGTTCCATCCACATTGTTGCAAATGGCAAGATTTTGGGTTTTTTGATGGCTGCATAGTATTCCATTATATATATATATATATACCACATCTTTATCCATTCATCTGCTGATGGACATCTAGGCTCTTTCCATAGTTTGACTGTTGTGGACATGCTGTCAAGCAAATATTTGTATACCCATGTTCATAGCAACATTATTTACAATAGTCCGAATGGAGAAACAACCCAAATGTCCTGTGACAGTTAAATAGATAAACAAAAGGTATTATATACATACAATGGAATGTTATTCAGTCATAAAAAAGAATGAAGTACTGATATATGATACTGTATGGATGAATCTTGCAGACATGCTAAGTGAAATAAGCCAGGTACAAAAGGATAAATATTGTATGATTCCTTTTTTTGAGGTACCTTGAATAGTGAGATTCATAGAGAAAGAAAATAGAATGATGGCTACCTGGGGGTGAGTGGAGGAGAGAATGGGGAATCAATATTTAATGGGTACAGAGTTTCAGCTGGGAAAGATGAAAAAGTTCTGCAGACAGATGGTGGTAATGATTGTACAACACTATAAATGTACCTCATGCCACGAAATTGTACATTTAAAAATGATTAAAATGAAAGATTTTGTGTTTTGTACACTTTATCCTAATTAAAAAAATGCAGCACCCTAAAAAAGTGGGATGAGATGAATTTCAAAAAGTATGAGTGATAATATAGTAGAGTCCTTAAAGTCTCTTAATCTTTATTTAATTGAAACAGTTAAAAACAAATATTAATTTGAAATAAAAATCTTAACAGCTGGATTCAATTATGTTTATCCAAATTCAGAAACCTTTTAATTTCCCATATTATAAAAGATACGTTAACAAAGAAAGGAGCATAACTTCCTGTATATCATTGGGTCTGATATGAAGTTGTACTTGACCTTGTGTGACCTTGAGTCAGGGGTGTACTAAGGGAGGTTGAGGACAGAGAATTAAAATTGAGAATGAAAAAAGAGTTAGGCTTTATTTTTTTTAAAAGATTTATTTATTTGAGAGAGAGAGAGACATCATGGCAGGAGGGGTAGAAGGAGAGGGAGAGAATCTCCAGCAGACTCCCCAGTGATGTGGAGCCAATGTGGGGTTCGATCTCATGACCCTGAGATCATGACCTGAGCTGAAATCAAGAGTCAGAGGCTTAACTGAGTGATTCCCCCCGGGTGCCCCATTAGGCTTTATTTTTAAAAAGTATTTTAAAGAAGTAGGTAATTTAGGTGGTTGAAAAATCTGAATTAATGTTTCCTTCAAAAGATGCAGATAAGAATGACTTTTTGAAGGAAAATTAATTATCACCGTCTTTAGGGTTTGGTAATTTAAACATAAGAGGTTTATTTTTCTCTTCATCAAGGTTTCTTATACCCTTGGCACTACTTGCACTTTGGTTTAGATAATTATTTGTTGTGGAGGCTGGCCTGTGCTATTGCAGGATGTTGGGTCTCTACCCATTAGATACTAGTAACACCCCCCTCTTCCCCCACGCAATGTAACAACCACTGGGAGGTAGGTACAAGTCATCCTCATTTCTCTACATTACAGGATTAATGTCAACAAAATTAAGGACTGCATCTTGGGTATAATGTATCCCCCTCTCTCTTTTTTTCCCCCCATTTAACTAATTAATTGATTGACTTCTATTTTAATTCCAGTATAGTTAACTTAACATATTATATTGGTTTCAGGTGTACAATATAGTGATTAAAGAATGCACTTGTTGTGATGAGCACTGGGTGTTATATGGAAGTGTTGAATCACTATATTGTACACCTGAAACTAATATTACACTATATGTTAACTAACTAGAATTAAAATAAAAACTTTTAAAAAAGTGATTTGACAATTCTCTACATTACTCAGTGCTCATCTAGATAAGTGCACTTTTAATCTCCTCTACCTGTTTCACCCATCTTATTCATCTCTCCTCTGGAAAGTATTAGTTTTTTCTCTATAGTTAAGCATCCGTTTTTTGGTTTGTCTCTTTTTTCTTTGTTCATTTGTGTCTTAAATTCCGTATATGAATGAAATGATATGGTATTTGCCTTTCTCTGACATTTCACTTAGTGTTATACTCCGTAGATCCATTCATGTTGTTGCCAATGGTTAGATTTCATTCTGTTTTATGGCTGAATAATATTCCATTGTATATATACCACATCTTTATCAATTCACCTATCAATGGATACTTGGGCTGCTTGCATATTTTGGCTATTGTAAATAATGCTGCAGTAGACATAGGGATGAATATATCTTTTTGAATTGGTGTTTTTGTATTCTTTGGGTAAATATCACTAGTGGAATTAATGAATCATGTGGTAGTTCTATTTTTAATTTTTTGAGGCACTGCCATACTGTTTTCCACAGTGGCTGCGTCAGTTTGTATTCCCACCAATAGTACAAGAGGACTCCTTTTTTTCTATATCCTCACCAACACTTGTTTCTTGTGTTTTTGATTTTAGCCCTTCTGACAGGTGTGAGGTGATTTTTCATTGTGATTTTGATTTGTATTTCCCTGATGGTAAGTGGTGAGGAATATCTTTCATGTGTCTTTTGGTCATCTATATGTATTCTCTGGAGAAATGTCTGTTCATGTTTTCTACCCATTTTTTAATTACATTATTTGTTTTTTGGGTGTTGAGTTTTTAAAGTTCTTTATATATTTGGATACTCATCCTTTATCAGATATGTTATTTGCAAGCATATTCTTATTTTCAGTAGGCTGTCCTTTAGTTTTATTGATTGCTTTAGTTTTGTTGATTCTCCCTTGCCGAAGCTTTTTTTTTTAATTAACATATAATGTACTATTTGTTTCAGGGTACAGGTCTGTGAATCGTTAGTCTTACACAGTTCATAGCACTCACCATAGCATATATCCTCCCCAGTGTTCATCATCCAGCTACTTGGCTGGAGGGCCCCTCCAGCAGCCCTCAGTTTGTTTCTGAGATTAAGAGTCTCTTATGGTTTATCTCCCATTCCAGTCCCATCTTGTTTGATTTTTCTGTCCCTTCCCTGCACCTCTGCCCTGCCTCTCAAATTCCTCATATGATATGATCATATGATAATTGTCTTTCTCTGATTGACTTATTTTACTTATCATAATACTCTCTAGTTCCATCCATGTTGTTGCAAATGGCAAGATTTCAGGGTTTTTTGATGGCTGCATAGTATTTCATTGTGTGTGTGTATGTATATATATACATACAGAGGTGATATGTATATCACCTCTTCTTTATCCATTCATCTGTTGATGAACATCTAAGTTCTTTCAATAGTTTGGCTATTGTGGACATTGCTGGTATAAACATTTGGGTGCATGTGCCTCTTTGGATACCTACATTTGTATCTTTAGGGTAAATATTTCAACTTTTTGAGAAACCTCCATACTGTTTTTCAGAGTGGCCGCACCAGCTTGCATTCCCACCAGCAGTGTAGGAGGGTTCCCTTTTCTCCGCATCCTTGGCAACATCTGTTGTTTCCTGACTTGTTTATTTTAGCCATTCTGACTGGTGTTAGGTGGTATCTCACTATGGTTTAGATTTGTATTTCCCTGATGCCTAGTGATGTTGAGCACTTTTTCATGTGTCTGTTGGCCATCTGGATGTTTTCTTTGCAGAAATGTCTGTTCATGTCTTCTGCCCATTTCTTGATTGGATTATTTGTTCTTTGGGTGTTGAGTTTGAGAAGTTCTTTTTAGATTTTGGATATTAGCCCTTTATCTGATATGTCATTTGCAAATATCTTTTCTCATTATGTCAGTTGTCTTTTGGTTTGTTGCTTGTTTTCTTTGCTGTGCAAAAGCTTTTGATCTTGATGAAGTCCCAGTAGTTCATTTTTGTCCTTGCTTCCCTTGCCTTTGCCGATGTTTCTAGGAAGAAGTTGCTGCAACTGAGGTCGAAGAGGTTGCTGCCTGTTTCTCCTCAAGGATTTTGATGGATTCCTGTCTCACATTGAGGTCTTTCATCCATTTTGAGTCTATTTTTGTGTGTGGTGTAAGAAAATGGTCCAATTTCATCCTTCTGCATGTGGCTGTCCAATTTTCCCAACACCACTTATTGAAGAGACTGCCTTTTTTCCATTGGGCATTCTTTCCTGCTTTGTTGAAGATTAGTTGGCCATAGTGTTGAGGGTCCATTTCTGGGTTCTCTATTCTGTTTTATTGATCTATGTGTCTGTTTTTGTGCCAGTACCATACTATCTTAATGATTACAGCTTTGTAATAGAGCTTGAAGTCTAGAATTGTGATGCCACCAACTTTGGTTTTCTTTTCAACATTCCTCTGGCTATTTGGGGTCTTTTCTGATTCCATATAAATTTTAAGATGATTTGTTCCATTTCCTTGAAAAAAGTTGATGACATTTTGATAAGGATTGCATTAGATGTGTAGATTGATCTAGGTAGCATAGACATTTTCACAATATTGGTTCTTCCAATCTGTGAGCATGGAATGTTTTTCCATTTCTTTGTGTCTTCCTCAGTTTCTTTCATGAGTATGTTACAGTTTTTGAGTAGAGATTCTTTGCCTCTGGTTAGGTTTATTCCTAGGTATTTTATGGTTTTGGGTGTAATTGTAAAGGGGATTGACTCCTTAATTTCTCTTTCTTCTGTCTTGTTGTCGGCATATAGAAATGCAACTGATTTCTGTGCATTGATTTTCTATCCTGACACTTTACTGAATTCCTGTATGGAATCTGGCAGTTTTGGAGTGGAGCCTTTTGGGTGTTCCACATAAAGTATCACATCATCTGCAAAGAGTGAGAGTTTGACTTCTTCTTTGCCGATTTGGATGCCTTTTATTTCTTTTGTTGTCTGATTACTGAGGCTAGGACTTCTAGTACTATGTTGAGTAGCAGTGGTGATAGTGGAAAGCCCAGCCATGTTCCTGACTTTAGGGGAAAAGCTCTCAGTTTTTTCCCATTGATATTTCCCATATGATATTTGTTATGTGTTTTTCATGGATGGCTTTGATGATATTGAGGTATGTACCCTCTATCCGTACACCGTGAAGAGTTTTGATCAAGAAAGGATGTTATACTTTGTCAAATACTTTTTTAGCATCTATTGAGAGTATCATATGCTTATTTTTCTTTCTTTTATTAATGTATTATTTCACATTGATTTGCGGATGTTGAACCAACTTTGCAGCCCAGGAGTAAATCCCACTTGGTCGTGGTGAATAATCCTTTTAATGTACTGTTGCATCCTATTGGCCAGTATTTTGGTGAGAATTTTTGCATCTGTGTTCATCAAGGATATTGGTCTGTAATTCTCCCTTTTGATGGGGTCTTTGTCTGGTTTTGGGATGAAGGTAATGTCGGCCTCAAAATGAGTTTGGAAGTTTTCCTTCCATTTCTATTTTTTGGAACAGTTTCAGGAGAATAGGTATTAATTCTTCTTTGAGTGTTTGGTAGAATTCCCCTGTGAAGCCATCTGGCCCTGGGCTCTTGTGTGTTGGGAGATTTTTGATGACTGCTTCAATCTCCTTACTGGTTATGGATCTGTTCAGGTTTTCTATTTCTTCCTGGTTCAGTTTTGGTAGTTTACATGTCTCTAGGAATGTACCCGTTTCTTCCAGATTATCAAATTTGCTGGTGTATAGTTGCTTATAATATGTTCTTTTAATTTTATTTCTTTGGTATTGTTTGTGATCTGTCCTCTTTAATTCATGATTTTATTAATTTGGGCATCCTTTCTCTATTCTTTTTGGTAAGTCTGGCCAGGGGCTTATCAATCTTATTAATTCTTTCAAAGAACCGGCTCCTAGTTTTGTTGATTTGTTCTACTGTTCTTTTTGTTTCTGTTTCATTGATTTCTGCTCTGATCTTTATTATTTCTCTTCTCCTGCTGGGTTTAGGCTTTCCTTGCTGTTCTTTCTCCAGCTCCTTCAGGTGTAGGGTTAGGTTGTATATTTGAGATCTTTCTTGTTTCTTGAGAAAGGCTTGTATTGCTATAAACTTTCCTCTTAGGACCGCCTTTGCTATGTCTGAAAGATTTTGAACAGTTGTATTTTCATTTTCATTTGTTTCCATGGATTTTTTTAATTCTTCTTTAATTTACTGGTTGGCCCATTCATTCTTTAGTAGGATGCTCTTTAGCCTTCATATATTTGAGTTCTTTCCAACTTTCCTCTTATGTGTTTCAAAGCACTGTGGTCTGAAAATATTCAGGGAATGATCCCTATCTTTTGGTACTGGTTGAGACCTGATTTGTGACCCAGGATGTGATCTATTCTGGAGAATATTCCATGTGCACTAGAGAAGAATGTGTATTTTGTTTTGGGATGGAATGTTCTAAATATATCTGTGATGTCCATCTGGTCCAGTGTGTCATTTAAATTCTTTATTTCCTTGTTGATCTTTTGCTTAGATGATCTGTCCATTTCAGTGAGGGAGGAGGTTAAAGTCCCCTACTATTATTGTATTATTGTCGATGTTTTTCTTTGATTTAGTTATTAATTGGCTTATATGATTGGCAGCTCCCATGTTAGGGGCATAGGTATTTAAAATTGTTAGATCTTCTCGTTGGACAGACCCTTTAAGTATGATATAGCGTTCTTCCTCATCTCTTATTATAGTCTTTGGCTTACAATCTAATTTATCTGATATAAGGATTGCCACCCCGGATTTCTTTTGATGTCCATTAGCGTGGTAAATGCTTTTGAACTCCCTCACTTTAAATCTGGAGGTGTCTTTGGGTCTAAAATGAATTTCTTGCAGACAGCATATTGATGAGTCTTGTTTTTTTTATCCATTCTGATACCCTGTGTCTTTTGATTGGAGCATTTAGCCCATTTACATTCAGGGTAACTCTAGAAAGATATGAATTTAGTGCCATTGTATTACCTATAAGGTGACTGTTACTGTATATTGTCTTTGTTCCTTTCTGGTCTGTTACTTTTAGCTCTCTCTTTGCTTAGAGGACCTTTTTCAATATTTCCCGAGGGGCTGTTTTTTTTTTTTTTTTTTTTTAGTGGGAAACTGTCAGTGCTTTTTAATAAGTGTGGCGAGGAGTTCCAATCACAGCATAACAGAGCTTGCTTCGGAGCTAACGCAGTCTGTAGTTAGTATATCTTGGAGCAGTATTATTCCATTAGGAAAATTACAGTTGGAAAACATTTGGTGTTTGCAAATTCTTTTAGTTTTTGTTTGTCCTGGAAGCTTTTTATCTCTCCATCTATTTCAGTGACAGCCTAGCTGGATATAGTATTCTTGGCTGCATATTTTTCTCATTTAGTTCTCTGATTATATCATGCCAGTCCTTTCTGGCCTGCCAGGTCTCTGTGGATAGGTCTACTGCCAATCTAATATTTCTGTCTTTGTATGTTATAGACTTCTTGTTCCGAGCTGCTTTGGGGATTTTCTCTTTGTCACTGAGATTTGTAAGTTTTACTATTAGATGATGAGTTGTCAAACTATTTTTATTGATTTTGAAGGGGGTTCTCTGTGCCTCCTGGATTTTGATGCTTGTTCCCTTTGCCAACTTAGGGAAATTCTGTACAATAATTTGCTCCAATATACCTTCTGCACTCTCTCTCGTTCTTCTTCTTCTGGGATCCCAGTTATTCTAATACTGTTTTGTCTTATCGTATCACTTATCCATTGAATTCTCATGGTCCAGTAGTTGTTTGTCTCTCTTTTTCTCAGCTTCCCTATTCTCCATCATTTGGTCTTCTATATCAGTAATTCTCTCTTCTGCCTCATTTATCCTACCAGTAAGAACCCCCATTTTTGCTTGCACCTCAATAATAGCTTTTTTTGATTTCAACTTGGTTAGATTTTGGTTGTCTTATATCTCCAGAAAGGGATTTTATTTCTCCAGAAAGGAATTTTCTCATATCTTCTATGCTTTTTTTGAGCCCAGCTAGCATCTTGAGAATCGTCATTCTGAACTCTGATTCTGACAACTTTCTGATGTCTTTATTGCTTAGGTCCCTAGCTGTCGGTACTCCCTCTTGTTCTTTTTTTTTTTTTTGAGGTGAATTTTTCCACTTTGTCATTTTATCCAGATAAGAATAGACCAATGAAAACAAAATATTAAAAGGGCAGGTATGACCCCAGAAAAATATACTCTAACCAAATCAGCGGAGACCTGAAACTGGGGGGAGAAGAAAGGAGGGGAAATATATATATATACTGGTGAATAGAACAGAACCACACACTTGATTTTGGGTGTATTTTGGTCTGTTAGAAGGAACCGCATCCTGAAATTTTAAAGAAAGAAAAACTTATGTATATACAAAAATAGGGGTAAACACAATGAAGGGATGGAATATGACTATAAAGATGAACATTAAAAAAGATTCTAAAAAAGGAATTGATAAGATAGGAAGTTGTTTGAAAAAAGACAGAAAAAAAAAAAGAATGTTATCAGGCTGGAGACTAGAACAAAGTCATACACTAGATTTAGGGTATATTTTGATCTGTTAGAAGAAGCTGTATCCCAAAATTTTAAAGACAGAAAAACTTACATGTGTATAAAAAATAATATTAAATACAATGAAGGGATAGACTATAACAGTGAAAATTAAAAAATATTTTTAAAAAGGGATTGATAAGATAAAATAGTTATAAAAGGTTAAATAGGAAAGAGGAAAAAAATATAATAAGAAAAAAATAAAATTAAAAAAATTTACTTTGAAAGACTAAAGAATCATGGGAAAAAAGCCATGAATTCTATGTGCTGCATTCCCCTAGCTCTGGAGTTCTGCAGTTCTCATTGATTGGTGAACTTGGTCTTGGCCGGATGTTCTTGCTGATCTTCTGGGGAGGGACCTATTGCAGTGATTCTCAAATGTCTTTGTCCAAGGTGGAATTGTACTGCCCTTGCCAGGGGCCACGCTAAGTAATCTGCTCAGTTTTGCTCTGGGTAGCTTTTGTTCCCTGAATGCTTTCCATATAGCTTTGGAGAAGGATAATGAAGATGGTGACCTTCCAGTCTTCCACTCGGAGGAGCCAAGAGCTCAGGGACCCATTCCTCAGTGCACCCTTGGAGAAAAGCAGTCAGTCCCTCCCGTCTCCATGGTCTCTGGCCGTCCTCTCTCCCTGGCCTGTCCAGGGTCCTATGTCTGTCTCTGGCATAGGACCCTGTTTGGAGTCTCCAAACCCAGCAGATTCTTGCAGTGCACTCTTGCACTGCTCTTCCCGGTGGAGGAAGCAGTGGGGGAGGGTTCTCCAGGGATCTGCCACTTGTGGGGCTCCTACTCCAAGAGCAGTGGCTCTGCTCTGCCTTAGATCATGTTTAAAGGTAATCCTGACCTGAGAGCCCAGTCCTTGGCTTTGTCTCTGAGCCAGCTTTCCCTCCTCTGATACCTGGGAGCTCTGCCACATTCAGGCACCCCTGTTTTTTGGGGGACCCTGCTGGTCCTGAGACCACACTGTCCCAGGGAGGGCTCCACCCCCTGCTTAGCCTCTGGAGTGACCTCCCTCAGTGGAGCAGACTCTAAAAGTTCAGGTTTTGTGCTCCGCTGCTTTCTGGCTTGCCAGAAGCCAGCCCCTCTCCCCACAGTCTATCTTCCCATACATCACCTCAGATTCACTTCTCCACATATCTTACCTTCCAGAAAGTGGTTGCTTTTATATTCCTAGAATTGCTTCTCTATTTCTCTTAGATCTCCTGTTGAGCTTGGAGGTGTTCAGAATGGTTTGATAACTATCTATCTGAAGTCCTGGGACCCACTTAAATTGAGGTCTCTTAGTCCTCTGCCATCTTGCTCCTCTTGCTGAAGCTTTTTATTTTGATTAGTCCAAATAATTTAATTTTCCTTTTGTTTCCCTTGCTTCAAGGAGATATGTCTAGAAAAATGTTGCTATGGCCAATGTCAGAGAAGTTACTGCCTGTGTTCTTTTCTAGGACTTCTGTGGTTTCAGGTCTCACTTTTAGGTCCTTAATCCATTTGAGTTTGTTTTGTTATTTTGCATGTAGCTGTCAGTTTTCCTAACACCATTTGTTGAAGAGACTGTTTTTCCCCATTGTATATTCTTGCCTCCTTTGTCAGAGACTAATTGACCATATAATAATCATGGGTTTATTTCTGGATTGTCTATTTTATTCTTTTAATCTGTGTGTCTATTTTTGTGCCAGTGCCATAGTGTTTTGATTACTACAACTTTGTAGTATAACTTGAAATCTGGGATTGTGATACCTCGGGTTTTGTTCCTTTTTTTTTTTTTTCCTTTTCCAAAATTGCTTTAGCTATTTGGAGTCTTTTTTGGTTCCATACAGATTTTAGGATTATTTATTCTAGTTCTATGAAAAATGCTGTTGGCATTTTGATAGGGATTACATTATATCTATAGATTGCTTTGGCTAGTATTGACTTTTTTTTTTTTAAGATTTTATTTATTTATTAATTAGGAAAGAGAGAGAGTGAGAGAGAGCAGGTCAGAGTGAGAAGCGGACTCCCCACGGAGCTGGGAGCCCGATGTGGGACTCGATCCCGGGACTCCAGGACCATGACCTGAGCCGAAGGCAGTCGCTCAACCAACTGCGCCACCCAGGGGCCTAGTATTGACATTTTAATAATATTTGTTTTTCTAATCCATGAGCAGTGGAAATCTTTTCATTTATTTATATTGTCTTTAATTTCTTCCCTTAATGTGTTATAGTTTTCAGAGTACAGGTTTTTACTTTCTTGACTAAGTTTATTCTTAGATACTTATTATTTTTGGTTTAATTGTAGATGGGATTGTTTTCTTAATTTCTCTTTTTTCTGCTTCATTATTAGTGTATAGAAATGTAATGCATTTCTCTCTATTGATTTTGTATTTTGTGACCTTACCAAATTCATTTAATAGTTCTAGTAGTTTTTTGGTGGAATCTTTAGAGTTTCTGTTTGTAGTATCACTTCCTCTGTAAATAGTAAAAGTTTTCCTTCTCCTTTACCAGTTTGGATGTCTTTTATTCGTTTTTCTTTTTTGATTGCTGTGGCTGGGAATTCCAGTATTGTGTTGAATAAAAGTGGTGAGAGTAGACATCCATGTCTTGTTCCTGCTGAAAGTTTTTCCCCATTGAGTATAATGTTAGCTGTCGGTTTTTCATGTATGAAAACCTTTATTATGCTGAGTTATGTTCCCTACTTTATTGAGGGTTTTTATCATGAATGGATGTTTTACTTTGTCAAATGCTTTTTCTGCATGAAGTGAAATGGTCATATGGTTTTCAATCCTTTCTCTTGTTGATTATACCCCTCTTTTCTTCTATTACAATTGTGAGATCTGAATTAGAATTTTATGTATGTTATTTTTGACAAACCACGAGAAGTCATAAATTCACAGATTACCCCTTTGGTATTACAGGTTTTTTTTAGGAAGTGACCAATACCAAGATTTCTGATTAATGTTACATATTCTAAATGTTTTAATTATTGCTTTAAAATTACTTCTTTTTTAAATTACAGAGGTCATCTGTAAAGAATTTAGTGGGGCACCTGGGTTGATCAGTTAGTTAAACATCTGCATTTAGCTTAGGTCATGATCCCAGGGTCCTGGGATGAAACCCTGCTTCAGGCTCCCTGCTAAGCGGGGAGTCTGCTTCTCCCTTTCCCTTTACCCCTTCCCCTTCTCATATGGTTTCTCTCTCTGCAATAAATAAATAAGATCTTAAGAAAAATTTAAAAAAAATTAGAAAAATGCAGAAAGTTATTAAGAATAAAATGTAAAACACCTTTAATCCTAAATTTTAGATAAAAATAGAAATACATGTTGTTGTAAATCAGGTATTGATAAAAATACAGAGTGGTTTTGGTGAACTTTTAGAGATACTTTAGATCAATATAGAATCCTCCCTTTCTGGGTTAAAAATGGCAAAAAATGACTGTAAATAGTTCTTTTTTTTTGTAAATAGTTCTTGATTTTCCAAAATAATAAAGGTGCTACATCTCATCAATATTTTCATTTAACTAATGAAATTAGTAATTTTGACTAAATTGTGCAAATAATTTTGGTAGCATGTAATGAGGATATCTGTGAGATTAAACAAGGCTTATTTATGAATGAATTATTTATTTGAGAGATTAACATTAATTTCCTCCTATGTGTGTAATGTACCTTCTTATATAACACATAAAACCTTTCAACTGTTCATATATATAGCCTAGGTGTATATGTTTACCTATGTGTGTGTATGTATTTCTATATATATCTGTATCTGTTTCTAATTTTATAAACAATAAAATCTAGGTTTGAACAGATGCCATAGTCTTTGCTATATAATTGAAAAAATGTGTTTCTATGTAGGGAGACCTAAAGAAAGTAGTAACTCTCAAACAATTCATCTGTTTAGAAAATGCTATAGGACTTTACATGTTAAATCCATAATTCTATCACAGTTACTACATTTTATTAGAAGAAACATTTGTTCATTGGCTTAAACTTAAAACAGAATTTAACAATTAGAAATTTCCCAGAATGATGCATGCCATGTCTACTGGAGAAATAGAGAAGATTAAGAAGTGAGACATTGTCTGGAAAACTGAAATAATCTTTTAGGTTAAATCTGAATCTTGATATTGATCATTTAGGTGGTTAATGGTGATGCTGAAATGTTAATTTATTTTTGGTTTTATTATTTTCTCTTGGAATGTACCACAGCAATTTTGACTAATTTCAAGTAGTTAGTAAAATGTTACCAGGTTGTAAATACATTTTTATTAATTCCAAATAATCTGTTCAAGATTGTATTTTATTTTTTCTGGGAGAAGGAAGTTTGTGTTATTAGCTTTTTGTTATCTTTTTTTGGAGTCATTAGAGATTTATTGACTAATGGCTTATTTTAAATGATATTAAAGAATGTGAACTTTCTATAAGAGGAACAGCATTGTGTTTCATATGTTTATGTTTTTATTAGACAAAGCATCTTTTTTTTTTTCTTATGAAGGCTTCTGGTTATAGTTGGCATCCCAAAATGTGAAGTCAGTAAAGAACCATTAATATATTTTAGATGGAGAGTATATTTTATTTTAGAAGGAAAAAACAAGACTACTACAGATTTTTTTTCTTATGTTATAGATATCTTTTAATAAAGATATTAACATTGCATTTTCTTTTGTCTTTCCAAAAGCTAAGAAAAACAAAGATTTTTTTTGACTGCAGGCTATAGCTAAATGTCTGGTACTGTGCCAGGTGCCTCTGTATGTTTCCATTTAATTTTTCTAACTAACTGTGAAGTAGCTATTATTCCCATCCTACAGATGAGGAAATTGGCAGTCAGAATTCTATGCATTTATGATATTTTTGTGTATATGTGTATGTTTGTATATATACATATATGCAAAAATATATTGTGTATATATAAATAAATGCACACATATGTTAAAAGATTTGAAAATATCAGGGTTTAAATATCATAATGGCACTCTCAAGGGAATATAGAAAAAGTAAGACCATTGGGAAATACTGATTTTTTTTCCATCTTCATTATATCAGAAGAATATGTTTGAATGGATGATAAAAGAAGTGGTTTTCTAATGTAATTTCTTTTTTCTCCTTGATTTTGCCGTTGCTGATATATTTTGGTTTTAAATTTGACATGTGACAAGTGTACTTTAATATTTTTTATATGAATGCCATCAAGATTTTAGTATTCTAAGGGATTTTTTTTTTTTTTTAAGTAGGCTGCATGCCTAGCATGGAGCCCAACCTAGGGGTTGAACTCACAACCCTCAGATCAAGACCTGAGCTGAGATCAAGAGTTAGACTCTTATCCAACTGAGCCACCAGGCACCCCACTGTGTGGAAGGATCTTACTAGTTATCTCAGAACATGGACCCAAAGAAGAGTATGCTTTACTTTTTGAGGAATGAGAATTTTACATCTGGTAGCATTAAGTAGGTTAAGAGACTTCAATTACCTTTCCACATAAGAATATATATTTTTCTTTTCTTGAAACTTTCTTTTTTCTTTAAGATAGGATTCAGATCAGAGGTCTTTTGAAAATCTACTTGAGGTAGATCATGAAGGACTTTTGACTTTCTCTTAAGCAGGAGGTGGCAATCTTAGCACATTTACTTTCAATTAAAACCAGAACCCAGTGTTTCACTAGGGAATTTATTGTTACATTTAAGCAATGAGAATTTTAAAGTTGGGAGTGGAGTGTTCTCTTATAAACCTTACAGTACATTTGGGCCTCAGGACTTAAAAAAGCTATTGACTGCCCATTGTGCATTAAAAAGTTTAAAAGTCATCATTTTATTAGTTTTGTGGCATTTTCTTTCATTATAGTTTTATAAAGGTTTTATAAAGGTTCATTAGAATAGTGCAGCTTCTGTTGGAAGGACATTAAATTAAATTCTTGGTTTGACTGGTGACTTTTTTGGGGGGGGGAGCAGTGGGCAAGGGGGAGAGAGAGAGAATCTCAAATAGACTCCATGCTCAGCGCAGAGCCCAACATGAGGGGGGGCTCGATATCACGATCCTGAGGTCATGACCTGTGTGGAAATCAGTAGTCCAACCCTTAACCCACTGAGCCACTCTGGTGCTCCTACTGATGACTGTTTTATCCTTGACAAAATTGATTGGTCTTTTAATGTTATACATACAACCGAAGATGGTAACAGTTGTGCACTGATATGTAAAAAGTAACCGAGATTTTATGTACACATAGGGAAGTGAAGTAGAAAGCAGAGGTGTTCATATGCATAATTCTGACTCTTAATGACCTTTATCTGAAATATTCGTATATATATATACATATATACACAATTTACATATATATGTAAATTGTAAATTACACATATATGTAAATTGTGTATATGCACATACATATATACAATTTTATTTTTCACTTTGTGTGATTATAATCTATTAACATTTATTCGTGAACTTTAGATCTATAGTTCTTATAGTGTCATAAGACTGGTTTAAAGGGTATTTTTCCTTATACTGCTATGTTAATTGTTTATAAATCAGAAAATACAGTAAAATGAATAAAAAACAATTATATGAGTGGTTTACTGTTAGTTTTGTGACTAATTATGATTATTGACTTTTAGAGATTAATTTATACACACATACATATACAGCTATACTGTCCAATTCTGGCTTTTTTGCCCTATGCATTGTGACTGCCTTTCCATGTCAATAAATATAAATATAAATCTCTTTCTTTATTTTTAATGGCATAGGGTTTGTGTTTTATTCATACATAAACATGATTAATTTCTGTACATTTATATATCCTGCTGTTAATATTTTTCTTTTTATAATCTTTATAAACTTACTTTTAATACTTTATATATTTATTAAAAACATAAAACTAATATGTTCTTATTTAGCAAATAATAAAAACGTAAAGCTCCTTTTTATTTCCTTCCTACCTATGAAATTTCACTCTTCTCCCAGGGTAAATAGTTTGCTGAGCAACCTTGTATGGCATATGTTGTTCAGTGCACTTACATATTTGATTTTATTTTATGTCAATGGGATCACTATATGTAAGTTTGTAACTTGCTTATTTCATTTATGTGGACATCTTTCCATGTTCAAACACATAGACTTCCTTGTTCTTGTATGGGCTTCATAGATATGGATATTTCATAATTTATTTAGCCATCAAGATTTCTTCCAAACTTTACCATTGTGGACAGTCTCTTTTTGTATTCGCTCCCTTTACTTGGATGTATGGACTCAGAGTAAAGGCCACAGGTGATTATACATTGGACTGACTGTGACATGTATTTTAGCATTTAAATTTCTTTCTCTTAGGAGTTCAGTTGTATTTGTTGAACTTGTGGTAGAGAATAGAAACAGTTGGCTAAACTAGAATGAAAGGTTTGCAGAGAATTTATCAAGTAAGGTGAGTGCAGGAGGTCCCTCATTTCTGATTTACCACATTCATATAGTGTGTGTGTGTGTGTGTGTGTGTGTATACATTTTTTTAAGATTTATTTATTTATTTGTGATAGAGAGAGAGTGCAGGAGGGAGGGGCAGAGGGAGAGAGAGAGAATCTCAGGCAGACTCCTTGCTGAGCATGGAACCTGATGTGGGGCTTGATCTCAGGACCCTGCGATCATGATGTGAGCCAAAGTCAAGAGTCAGACACTTAACTGGCTGAGCCACCCAGGCACCCCTATATAGTATATTCTTTAACAATCATTTTAATTCTTCTTTGCACTGAAAACCAATTTGATTACTTGAAGAATTCTGGAAAGTTACTGAAGAACAACCATAGCAAATTGGCAGGAAGAAAAAAACTAGCAAGAGTCAGACAAATATCTTTTGAATGGTTATTATTCTTTACCCAACGATCTTTTCACATGGCAAGATACGAGAGTAATTATATAAAGCTGATATTAAAAAAAACTGAAATGATACTGAACAACAGAAGTCATTGTGTAATATTTTCTGCTGATTAATTTTGAATCTAGCCTTCTTTTGAGGTGCTAGAGAGTTTGAAGCACAGTTTTTCTACTCTTGATGGCCCTCAATATATTAATCATCTTTTAGAGAAATAGTATTGTTGTAACTTATTTTCTGATAATAAAATGCAATTGTAGGTAAATTTCTCATTACTGATGTAAAATTAGGTTGGGAATGGAGGCAATCTCTGTCTAAAATTAAAAAGATGCAGTAATGGAAACCAGTTTTTTTACTCTTTCATTGACTTTTTACCTGTGAAAAGAAATGTATCACTTCTTTCTAGGCAGGCTACTCAGTAATTAATGTTTATTCACATCTTTTTATTCAATGTTTTTATCCTGGTAAAGAAGTAGATCAGTAGGAATCTAGCATTTTCACGGCTCAGATGACATTTTACAGTGAGTAGAATCAGGGCTTCTCTAGAAGTTGTATTAAGTATTTTTTGATGAGCTGAATGGATGATATCTATGTTCTCTCCTCACTTTTCTCCCCTGCTTTCTTATCCATAAAAATAGAGATATGATATATCCAGAATGCGTTATTTTATTTCATGTATTTAGAATAGCCTTTTTAGGGCCCAATGCTTATTATCTACTTAAGTTCTGGAAAGAGTACAAATCAGCTATTTTAAAATTTAGGTCATCATTTTTGTCAAAAGTCTTCTAACTAATTTGCCTGCTTGCCAGGGTTCAGCTTATGTTTGGACATGTGATTTTTTTAATGTTTGTCTGAACTTTATTTCTTTCTTTCTCCCCCCCCCTCTTTTAAAAACATTTTTATTTTAAATTCCAGTACAGTTGGGGCGCCTGGGTGGCTCAGTGGGTTAAAGCCTCTGCCTTTGGCTCAGGTCATGATCTCAGGGTCCTGGTATCGAGCCCCGCATTGGGCTCTCTGCTCAGCCGGGAGCCTGCTTCCCCCTTTCTCTCTGCCTGCCTCTCTGCCTACTTGTGATCTCTCTCTGTCAAATGAATAAATAAAATCTTAAAAAAAAAATTCCAGTACAATTAATGTATGTTTGCCTGAACTTTAATCTTTATTCCCTGTGGCAGAGCCAGCCATTTGTGGGGACAGCCTCAGGAATTGTGGGGCACTTGATGGATTCCTATCCCTTCCAATGCTTTTTTTTTTTTGAAGATCTTATTTATTTATTTGACAGAGAGATCACAAGTAGGCAGAGAGGCAGGCGGAAAGAGAGAGGGAAGCAAGCTTCCCACTGAGCAGAGAGCCAGACATAGGGCTTGATCCCAGGACCTTGAGTTCATGATCTGAGATCATGACCTGAACCGAAGGTAGAGGCTTTAACCCACTGAGCCACCCAGGTGCCCCGCTTTTTTTTTTTTTTTTTTAATTTAAGTAACATATTGTAGAAGATTTTAGATGAGACTTATTTGAGGAGGGAAATAAAATAATCTCTATTCTTGCCACCGAGAACTCTCTAATCAATATGACTATTTTAGTGTATTTACTTCATCTTTTTTACTCTGAGTTTTTATGCCATAAAACTGTATTCATATTATATTTATGCTTTTTAAAAATTAATTAATTTATTTATTTTTTATATTTATGCTTTTAAGTTCTTTTTCTCAGTTAACAATATCATGAGTATTTATAAAATCACTAAATGTTCTACTGTATATAATTCTGAATAATTGTAGAGTATTTTATAATATAGCCCTGTTGGTGGAATTGTTTTTAATATTTTGCCTTTAAAAATACTATGGTCATCTTTTTTAAAAAAATATTTTATCAAAAAAATATTTTATTTACTTATTTGACAGTGAGCAAGGGAACACAAGCAGGGGAAGTGGGAGAGGAAGAAGCAGGCTTCCCGCTGAGCAGGGAACCCGATGCAGGGCTCGATCCCGGTACCCTGAGCTGAAGGCAGATGCTTAATGACTGAGCCACCCAGGTGCCCCCAAAATACTATGATCATCTTAAAATTTGTATGGAACCACAAAAGACCTCAGATAGGCAGCAGTCTTGAGAAAGAAAAACAAAGCTGAAAGTATCATACTTTTTGATTTCAAATTATATTAAAAACCTGTAGTAACCAAAACAATATGCTATTGACAGAAAAATAGGTACCTAGATCATTGGAACAAAATAAGGACAAAGAAATTAGTTTATGGCAAAGGAGCCATGAATATACATCTGAGGAAAGGATAGTCTCTTCAATAAATGGTGTTGGAAAAACTGGATTGTCACATGCAAAGAATGAACTGGACCCCTCCATACACAAAAATCAACTCCAAATGGGTTAAAAACTTGAATGTAAGAAACCATAAAGCTCCTAGAAGAAAACAGGAGGTAAGCTCTTTGACAGAAGGCTTGGCAATGATTTTTTTGGATTTGACACCAGAAGTAAAGACAGCAAAGTAAAAAATAAAAAAGAGGCACACACCAGTGTATAAATTTAGTATGTACAGCATAAATGATTTGACTTACATATATTGTGAAACGATTACCACAAAAAGTTTAATTAACATCCATCATCTCATATAGACAGAAAAAAATGAAAACAGAAACATCTTTTCCTTGTGATGAGAACTCTTATGATCTATTCGCCTAACAATTTTCAAATATTATTTCTTAATAAAACTAGAAAGGAAAAAAGAGGACATTTTAGCACCACAAAAATCTGAGGGGAAATAGAAATATTAGAAATTTTACACTCCGAGTAAAGTTGTTTGATGATCAAAAGTGGGGGAAGTTTTCTTCGTATCATTACAATTATTAAAATAAAAATGTATTCATAAGATTTCATGCAAATTTAAAAATAAACACTACCTAAATACAATCCCTTTCCCTAGCCCCCCAACCCAAACATCAAACTCCGCTTCTGCACAGCAAAAGAAACCATCAACAAAATGAAAAGGCAATCTACAGAACCAGAGAAAACATGTACAATAATATATCTGATAAGGAATTCATATCCAAAATATATAAAGAACTCTTACAAATCCAATAGAAGAAAATCCCCAAATAATCTGATTAAAAATGGCCAGAGGAACTGACTAGATATTTTCCCAAAGAAGACATACAGATGTCCAACAGATACATGAAAAGTTGCTCGACATCCCTAATTATCAGGGAAGTATAAATCAAAACCATAATGAGATATCACCTCACACTTGTTAGAATGGCTGTCATCAAAAAGAGAAGAGATAACAGGTGTGGGCTAGGATGTAGAGAAAAGCGAACCCTTGTGTACTATTGGTAGGAACGCAAATTGGTGTGAGCACTATAGAAAACAGTATGGAGGTTCCTCAGAAAACTAAAAATAGAACTACTATATAATTCAGCAATCCCACTTCTGGGTATATATCCAAAGGAAATGAAAACAGGAGTTTGAAGAGATCTCGGGACTTAGATATACATCGCAGCATTCTTCACGGTAGCCAAGATACAGAACAACTTGTGTGTTAATCAGTGGATGAATAGATAGAGAAAATGTGTAGGCACATGTAATGGAATATTATTCAGCCAGGAGAAAGAAAGAAATTCTGTCATTTGAAGCCACATGTAAGGACTTTGAAGGCATTATGCTTGATGAAATGAACCAGACATAGACAAATACTACATGGTATCACTTGTGTGGAATCAAAAAAAAAAAAAAGTTAAACTCCTAGAAACAGAGTGGAGAAGTAGTTGCCAGGGGCTGAGGATAGGGGAAATCAAGAGAGGTTGGTAAAAGGGTACAAACTTTCAGCTATGAAATGAATAAGGTCTGATGAGTTAATGTAAAACATGGTGACTAAGTTGATAACACCATTGTATAATTGAAATTTGCTGAGTGTAGAACTTGAATGTTCTTACCGAAAAAAGACAAGGATGTGAGATGATAGATGTTAGTTAACTAATGGGCAGAATACTTCTGTTTAAGGAGTTTGTACTTATATCAAATTACCATGATATACACTTTAAATATCCTAAATTTTCTATGTCAGTTATGCCTCAATAAAGCTGAAGTTAAAATGAGAAAAAAAAAACACTGTAGTCATAAAGTACCAGTTTTGAAACTCTGTATTTGTCTCTGATATTTCTTTCGGCTAAAATCCTAGTACTGGATAATTGGGATAAAAAGTTTTTGATTCACAGTATAAATTGTATTATGCAAAGAGATGGGCCCAACTTACCCTTTTCACAGCTATGTGTAGTATCTATGCCCACACTAGGTGTTATATTTTTTTTTAAAAAAAGTTTAAAATCTCCCTTTAATGGATATGTTGTTAGATTTTTGTTATTTGAAATAGTAGTAAATATTTATTGGACACCTATTAGGTGCTACCACCTAAGTAGTACACCTAATGCTAAGGATTTAACCTAAACTTTCTCATTTAATTATCAAGGCAACCTTATAGAGTAGGTCAATATTCTCATGTTAGGTATGAGACAATTTAGGATTGGCAAGATGAAACAGTTTGCCAAGGACACACAACCTGTGAATGATGTGTCTTTAACTTTTAAACTTAACTTTTAACTTTGTTCATTTACTTAGTTGTGCAAATGTTTTAATTTTTTTATGATATTAAATGTTTTGATGTTTTTTGTTATGACTCTGATCTCTGTGTCATTCTTATGAAGATCTTGTCTAGACTTTAATTCTAAAATATTTTCATATGTTTTCTTAAATTTTCTAGAATTTGTTTTTAGATATGGTATATAATAAGGCTCTAATTTTATGTCTTCTCAGATTATATCCTGTTGTCCAAGCACCATTTATGAATATTCTTTTTATAATTTGGAATGTCCATTTTTCTCATATGCTGAATTCCTATATAGCCATTAATTTGTTCTTAGGCTCTATTCCTTTCTCTTTATTTATTTGTCTATAAATAGTGTATCTATAAGCAGTATCAATAGCATATTTGAAAAAAATACAGTATGTTTCGATATGTGGGAGGGCTAACCATTCTTTATTCTTGTTTTTCAAAATTTATAGGTTAGTTTTGTTCTTTTTCACTTCTCCCTCAAGTTTAAAAATTAGTTTATTGAGTTCCATGGAAAAAATCAAGCTAGAATTTTGTTTGGCATTGTATTAAATCTATAGATTATTTTAGTGTATAACTGACATGTTTATGATACTGATTCTTCTCACTCAGGAATACAATATGTCTTACTATTTATTTAGCTATCTTTCCAAGCCTTTTAGTAAAGATTATATTTATCTGTATTATTAATTTATTAGATCTTCCTTTCTTCCTTTTTTTCCACCTTTCTTCCCCCATCTCCTCTCCCCTTCCCTTTCCCCTCCCTCCCTCCCTTCCTTGCTTCTTTTTTTCCTTCCTTCCTTCCTTCCTTCCATTTATGTATTAGGTACCCTGGTACATACTATGGATACAGTAGTAAGCCAAATATAGAAATCTGTGGCCTCTTTACATTTGGAGAGTGAGATAAAAATAGATGTAAAATCACAAGTGCTATTAAGGAAAAGATGCTGTGTTAATGAAGGTATATTTTAGGGGTATATTGCTTAATTTGACTTTAATCTGGCCTTCCTAATGAAGTCAAGATCTGAAAGTTGGGTTAGAGTCAACTCTGACTCATTGTGTTAGGAGCTTAATTGCTTTGATAACTATTATGGGTGAAATCTTTGTTTTATTACATTAAAATTTTGGAGGGTACTTGGGGAGAAGGCTGGATATACGATGCTTTGTTGGCAGTTATTTTTCCTGCTACATAAGGGATATTTTTCTGTATTCTGTCTTCCATTGGTGTTGAGAAGTTAGTTTTTAGTCTAGCTGTTACTCTTTTGCTAGTTAATCATTTTCTCTCTATTGCTTTTAAGAGATTCTCTTTGGTATTCTACATTTTCTCTCTTGAGTATCTAAGAGGGGATTTATTTTTACTTGGAATTTATGTGGCTTAAAACTGGATCTTCAGATTGGTGCCTTTCAGCAGTTCTGGAAAGTCCTCTGCCATTATTTCTTTGAGTATTGCCTCTTCTGTATTCTTTCCATTATCTCCTAGTGGAAATCCAACTAGATATATGTTAGACCATCTTACCATATTGTTCATGTCTCTCAAGTCCACTTGCATTTTCTGTCTCTATGTGATTTATTTAGTGCATTCTAGATTATTTCTATTTTCCTGCTTCCTAAATCGCTATTTAGAGACTAATTTCTGTTGAAACTACTCTTGGAGTTTTGTTAACTTTGCTAAGTCTAATTATTATATTTTTTTATTTCTCAAAGTTTATTTTGACCTTTAAAAAGTCTCCTTAGTTGTTGACACTCTTTATCACATTTTTTTGTTTCAGGTTTTTATTTAAGTTCTACTTAAATAAAGTTTTAGTTATAGTTCCATATAACTCTTAAAACCCATCCTAATTCTTTACCTTTCTTTGTTTAGTTTCCTCTTTGTATGATCTTATAGCTCAGTTCACCTTTAGAGTGTAAAGGAGAAACCAAGAAAGTTAACTATAAGTTAACATATAGTGTAATATTGGTTTCATTGATTCATCACTTACATGTAACATCCAGTGCTCATCACAAGTGCCTTCCTTAATCCCCATCACCCATTTAGCCTATCCCCTAGCCCACCTCCCTCCAACAACCCTCAGTTTGTTCTCTATAGTTAAGAGTCTGTTTTCTGGTTTGCCTCTCTCTTTCTCTTGATTTTTTTCTTCCTTCCCCTATGTTCCTCTGTTTTGTTTCTTAAATTCCACATATGAGTGAAATCATATGGTATTTATCTTTCTCTGACTTTCTTAGCACAATACTCTTTAGCTCCATCCATGTCATTACAAATGGCAAGATTTCATTCTTTTTTGTGGCTGAGTAATATTCTGTTGTATATACATATATATACCATATCTTTATCCATTCATCAGTTGATGGGCATCTGGGTTCATTCCATAATTTGGGTATTGTGTATATTGCTTCTATAAACATTGGGGTGCATATATATATGCCCCTTTGAATCAGTGTTCTTGTGATCACATTTTTTTTAAAGATTTTATTTATTTATTTGACAGAGAGAGAGATCACAAGTAGGCAGAGAGGCAGGCAGAGAGAGAGGAGGAAACAGGCTCCCTGCTGAGCAGAGAGCCCGATACGGGGCTCGATCCCAGGACCCTGAGATCATGACCTGAGCGAAGGCAGAGGCTTTAACCCACTGAGCCACCCAGGCGCCCCTTGTGATCACATTTTTAATACCTGTTTTTATTTCTTTAAATATAAACTAGTATTTTTATACTCTGTTTATAATTTCAGCATAGTTTGTAGTTCTGATTCTGCTCTCTATTATTTTTGCTGTCTTTTGCTTTTATTGCCTTCGATTCCTTGTATATTGTGATTTTGTCTGTGAGGTCATATTCTTTGGAACTGTATCCATGGGGATGATTGGTGTGTTCCTTCATAGAGCTGAGTTTTCTTTTGTCAGGTGCTTGGTTGTTCTGTTAACCCAGGATCCCTTTATACTAAATTCACAGATTAAGGCTTCTTGGGTAAGCCAGTAGAATGAATTTGTTTTGAAAACCCACATTGAGATCAGCTTGGGGTTTATGAATTCTTAGGAGATATATTTTTTTTCCTTCTTCTGGTTCCCGGTTTTGAGATGTGCATTTTATTTTGCTTTCTCTTGGGCTTGAGGGGGAAATGCTATTTCTGAGTTCTCCTTAAGCTAAAGGTAGAGCCCTTTGTGGTTTAGGCTTTCTACTGTGGGGAGGGAGATAATGTACAGGATCAATTAGTTTCCCCAAATAGGGTGGGCCCCAAAGTTTTTCTCCTTCACCATATGTCATTTGAGACCATGGAAGCTGAAAGTTATCTGGTTTAGGAAAATGCCCCAGAGGCTCTGTTTACCTTTTTTCTTTCATTTACTGTTTAACTTCTGAAATCTCTATACCTTTTTTTTTTGGCAGCTTATTTATGTGCTTGAAAATGCTGCTTTTAATAAACATTTTATTCAGTAATTTAGTGGGAGAATCAAGGTTTTATCTGCTATGCTCATCTACTCATTTAATAATTTAATTTTATTTATCTTTGTAAGCAGTTCTTTTGGAAATAAGAAAAGAATAAAGAAAGAAATTATATCAAAGAATCAGCAAGCAGTTGTATCAGGCTTTGTCTCCCAAAGTGAAGTAACATTTTATATTTAAATGTGATGTTACTTAGAAGCATACAAAGTGCAGTTGTGATGATAGGCCATGTTGAATTTGTAATCAGAAAGAGATTTAGAGATTATGTCATTAGAGTATCTACTTTATGCTTAGTTTTCAGTTGGACGAAAAAGACTAGAGATTAGAAGATTTATAGGGTTGAGTTCTGGCCCTGCTACTTAACAAATCATCAAACTTTCCTGAGCCTTCAGTTTCTCTACAGTCACTTGAGAGCAATCCTCCTGACCTTCCCAAACTATAGAATTGTTTGTAGAGTTGGATATGCTAATAATCTATGTGCCAGCACTTATAAACAGCTATTATTGTTAATTTTAAAGTTTATAATTTGCTCTAGCTATTAATCTTAGGAGACTTGTCTGAGAGGTCATCAGTGCATTCATAGAATGCTACCTTTGTTCCATATAACTCTTAAAACCCATCTTAATTCTTTACCTTTCTTTGTTTAGTTTCCTCTTTGTATGACTGTGTAGCTCAGTTCACCTTTAGAGTGTAAAGGAGAAACCAAGATATTTGAAAGCTGATTTAGAAATATTTATTGTAATATTGAGTGTTACCCGGTTTTACATGTCTTTCATGTCCATATCATTTTGAGCTGTATTCCAGTGTTTTAGGGTATAGAGTAAAATTAGTCTTTGATAGAGAATAGTAAGAGCATGCAATATCCAGTCAGTATTGGGAAGATTTTTAAAAAGTCCATTGCCTTTTGATAGGATTAGGTTCTTTTCTACTTGTCAGCAGAGGGAGCCTTTGCCTCACTTTTGGATTCCAAAAATCTGTGGTGGTGAGATTATAAAGAGCCAACCTGTCTATGGAAAATGTTTGTTTCCTCACCTAGGATTGAATAAGTTTTGGAACAACTTTTTCCTTTGGTCTTATAAAGGAAACACTTTCTGTACTTGCCTCCTGAGTTCTTTACAATGGTGGCTCCTAAGTGCTACTGTGGGAGTTCTTTAAAGGTGGTTAATGCTGGGGGGTGGGGGGATGCCTGGGTGGCTCAGATGGTTAAATGCCTGCCTTTGGCTCAGGTCATGATCTTGGAGCCTCACATTGAGCCCAGCATCGAGCCTTTCATCAAGCCCAGCAGCAGGCTCCCTGCTCAGAGGGGAGTTGCTTCTTCCTCTCCCTTTGCCTCTACCCCTGCTCCTGCTCAATCTCTATCAAAGAAATAAATAAAATCTTAAAAAAAATAAAAGTGGTTAATGCTGGGATAAAATAGTGGTTCTTAAATGCTATCCCATGTTAAAGTTTTGAGTCGTTTTAAGGCAACAAAAAAAATTAGCTAATGTACTGAATTTTTTATAAAGCTAAAAAATTTTGCTCAAAGGGTCGTACTTAGTGCTATAACATTTTTTACTTCCTACTTATTTGTATTGTCTTTATAGAAGATGTTGGTGATATTACTCTGTGTTTTTTTTTTTAAATCTTTTGATTGAGCAGTTCACAAGGTTGACGTCCTATGATGATCAGTGAAATTGAAAAACCTGCAATCACTGCTTTAGCAAGTACTTTGGCAAATAAAGATTGGAATTTCTGAACTGAACCATTTCCAACTTTCTGGTCACCTTTTGTCCTAACTTTCTCCTGAGATGTTTTCTACTCTTTATACCTATGAAGTGAGACTTAATGACTAAACTGTTGTATCCAAGGTATTTAGATAAGTGTAGGTACTAAGGGAAGTTAGTTTGGTTGCTTTTTTTTTTTTTTTTTTTTTTTTAGCATGCAGGTTTTGAGATTAAGATTGGCATGCATTCCTACCAAGTTCCAGATACTAACCTGGGTATTTTGCATATGTTCCCTTCTTTAATCTTCACAGCAACCCAGTGGGGTATAGAGATGTGAAAAGTTTTATTTTGGATTTGAAGAAACAGGCTGAATTAAATAAAACAAAACAGCCAAAGTCATATCTCTGTGTCAGAGCCAGGATTCAAAACCTTACCATCTTGTCTTTCTGATTCAAAATCATTGCTCTTACCACTACACATTAATACTTTAATCTGCCTTTGATACTTTCTCCACTTTGTTCTTTTATGCTGTACCATCCTTCTCTGGGAAAAGGTTAACAGCTAGAGAATATCTTATTTAGTACCTTTTTTTGAGTACTTTTCCTCAGGTAATAATCCCTTGTTTTTTGTTGGCCAGAAAGACTGCATGCCGAGTTCTAATAAGTCCTAAAGCTTTAAGGTTTAATCTGTTTATGTTTTTGAAGTTAAAGTTTTATGAAATACTGGTGGATCTGAAGCTCATTCTATTCCTTTGGCAGCCTCTTTGAGCTTCCATAATTTATTCTCTATGGTTGAGTGATTTTTTATATTCATTTATATATTTTCCTTTGGGGTCCTCTCCCACCCCACCTTTATTTCCTGTGCCTTTCCACTAGAGTTTATCTTCTTAAGAGCTGAGTTATCATTAACCTTTTCCCTTTATTGTTACTATTTCTTAGTATATCTAATGTTGGGCATACAATGAGTACTTTGTTTTTTGACAGTACTAAACCCTAAAATAATTAAGAATTCTAATTGCAACGTGTCACATGTTAAAACTAATTATTTGGGGGCCTTTACAATGCCATTTTTACTTTAATGCTGTTCATTCATTCATTCATTCAACAAATATTTATTGATCTGTTGAGCCCTACTCTATACTAGGGATTATTCGGGTTGGGAGGTATGGTGAATAAAGCATAATGCCAGATCTTAAGGTGTTTTCATGTGAATATGGTAATATTATTAAATATCTTGGCCCACTTGAGGATCATTGGCATCCTACTACCTAGAACTACAGTCGGACATGGTTTTTTCCTTTCATGATGGTTTAGTTTACTTGAACTAAACATATATTGGGCCCCAGTATATGAGGGATGGCACTCAGTGCTGTGAGCTAGGTAATAAAAACAAAATAGGCTCATCCTCAAGGGTTTTATGCTTTGTTTATGGAAGTTGGAGGTGGGAGAGAGGCATGCCAAATTTAGCCATCACCAGGAAAAATATTGTTTAGTACTAATGGGGGAGTGATGCACAATGTATTAAGATGGACTGGAGGGAGACTGTGGTATTTATGCCTCAAAGGGATTGGAGAAGGCTTCGAAGTGATGGGATTGTATCCTGGGGATTGAGGATGTGCGGAAGGATTTTGTGAGGTTAAGGTGGGGGAATAGCACTTGAGATGAATTGAACTAGACTGACAAATGCATAGGGGCATTTAGGTCAGGCTTGTGTTACCTGAAGTGTTTGGTGGTTGGGACTGGATGAGAGGGAATAGTCAAAGTTCATTTAGCAGATACATTAAAAAGTTCTTTGGATTTCCTGCTTATTAATTTATACTTATTTCTGGAGACACTGGAATACCTTTGAAGTTTTTGAGTGGGTTGATAACATAATTGCATCTGTATATTAAGATGATTGCTTTGGTATATATTTGTTTTTATGAATTTTATTAAAGATATGGTATCTTAATGGCTACTTTTATTTTATTTTATTTTTTTAAAGATTTCATTCGTTTACTTGACACACAGAGAGAGATTACAAGTAGACAGGGAGGCAGGCAGAGGGAGAGGGAGAAGCAGGCTCCCTGCTGAGCAGAGAGACCCATGCGCAGCTCCATCCCAGGACCCTGAGACCGTGACCTGAGCCGAAGGCAGAGGCCCAACCCACTGAGCCATCGAGGCGCCCAGTTAATGGCTACTTGTAGAGGAATCCAAGGAACTTTATTAGACCAAACAATGGTTAAATGGCACATCGAACTTACAAGAATCTTACAGTTCAGGAAATTTAAAGTCATAATTGTCATTATCCGTAACTCATTTTGATTTACTTTTAAAAAATTGTATGAGTTTAGATGAAATTGAATGTCAGCTGAGAATTTCTTCGCTTTAGATATTTTTTTCACAACCTAATTTAATTGGTTATAGTGAGTCTAGTGTAGACTATAGACTATTGTTCCTTCTTTTGATACACTCATGATTTTAGGATTAAGAGAACTAACAATATATAAAAAGCAAATATTTAGCTTTTGGAGTTATTGCTTTGTGGGATAGTTAATATTGCAAATGGAGAATATTTGTACAAAATGAAGAGTTATTTAAAATGTTTTGTTTGTTAATTTTTTTGGTTCTCTGGTTTCCTATCATGACTTGTTATTACCTTGAGAACTCTACCTTGCTTTGAAACTAATTACTTAAAAAACTATACCCCCAACATACTCTTTTTTTTTTAAGATTTTATTTATTTATTTATTTGACACATAGAGAGATCACAAGTAGGCAGAGAGTCAGGCAGAGAGAGAGAGAGTGGGAAGCAGGCTCCCTGCTGAGCAGAGAGCCCGATGCGGAGCTCGATCCCAGAACCCTGAGATCATGACCTGAGCCAAAGGCAGAGGCTTCAACCCACTGAGCCACCCAGGTGCCCCACCCCCAACATACTCTTTAAGAATTTTTCCTTTGGATGAGAAAAAAGGAAAGGAATGATAAGAATAATGGACTCTTCCATATGACATCATCTGTCTTGTCCTTCTTATGTCATTCAGGGTAATCCTGCATAAAACATTAATAATAGAGGTGGGGAAAGATTATAGATATTGTGTGTGTTGGGTGAAGGACATGGAGGCAGGGACAGTGCATTCCCAGATAGAGCTTTCTCATACTCACAATACATTTCTTTAGCTATTTCAGTAGCTACCATGTTAGGGAAATTGCTGTTTTGAGCAAAGTAAACTTAAAATGGCAGAATATCAACTTGAGTACTAGCAGTTCCCACAGACCTAAATTTTGAAAGATTTTCCGTAGTTCTTAAAGTCTTAAAAACCTGTTGCTTTGACAAAAAGGATAAATTTCTGGTTGTGTAGTCCTTCTTACATTAAATTTACCCTTTTCGTTCTGAAGGACTTCCACCCCCCAACTCAAAGTTTTTTTTTCACATAATTTGATCTGTGAGAAAGAGGGCAATCCAATAATATCACTTACTTACCTACCATTTATTGAATGGTTACCAGGATCAGGCAGTATGTATTTTTCTTGTATTTTATCCTTAACAGCATCATCTTATCTTTTCATACCACTGCTTTATAGGTGAGGAAACTGGCAGAACTTTCAGGGATAAAATAAGGATGCAGCAAATCTGGTCTCAAGTTCTGCCTTTGCCATCAGTTCTGATGAGCATGCCTGCCATATTCATCAGCAGTCTCTCTCTACCTAACGTCCTCCCCCAGAGTTCACTGCTCTCACTCCTCTCCAGACATAATTCTCTTATAATCCATGTGTCTGTGCACAAAGTGCTCTCGCTTTTATTTCTCCGATTGTCTGGCAAACTCTTTCTCAATCTGGAGACCCAAGTGTTATCTTTGTTTTGAAGCTTTTCTTGATTCTTCCAGGAACTGTTAATCAAGCTGCATTGCCTTTTAAATTATTCTAATATGCCCCTGTTCTTACATTATTAGAATATTTAACTGGTTAACTCCCATATTCACTGAGCTTTCTTAGGGTAGCAACTATGTGTCTCTTGTAGCACATACTAGGTATACAGTGAATGTTTCTGGACTTCATTGAATGAATGTGAGTTCTGGAGAATATTATCAAACCTTTCATGATCATTACATTGGACAAAGTAATTTACTCAATATCTTATGGATGCAAGTGATAACATAACGTTTAGGGCCTTCTTTTAAACACTAACATTGCATTCATATTGAATCCATCACATATAATGCTAATTTAACGAATGGTTGTAATTTCTTTATAATATGTTCTTAAACTTGTTCACAGTTTAAGGGGAAAATTGTGATAAATAGCTTGGCGGAACACACACTAGTGGTCTTTGTAAGGCTATTACAGTGCCTATTAAAATGAGACACATTAAAATGTCAAAAGGCAAGTTCATAGGAAGAGTTAGTATATAGACCCAATTTTTATTTTCTTGAGTCTTAAAGTAATTAGTCTCATGAAGTTATTTATTGGGGGAAACTCTTGAATAATTGTTAAGAATTTGTATAATTTTTCCCTGGTACGTATTTAAAAGTATTACCTATTTAGCTCAACACGTGTTCTATTTGTTGATTTCCTCTGTTTGCTTAGAGCTTTAAATTTTATTTATTTATATATGTAACTAAGGTTTTAACTTAGAATCTACTTGAATATTGCATTATTATCAGACACTGATTGCTTTTAGAATGCCCAAATAAAAAAGTGAGAGAGTAATAAGACAGAACTAGCTATTCTTTCATTCAATTAATTGCCAATTATTAATTATTAAGCATAACCAAATAGTATCATGTATCTCAAAACTATGATAGTTTTGTTGATAAGATGATATGAATGACCAAGTACAAAAATGCTATTTAATGGTGAATTTAAAATCCTTCGAGCTCTAGAAATCCATCTGCCATTTGTTTTTAAGTCAGTATCTGTTGAAATTCTACTCTGAGCATTTTTAGGTACTTGCTCATAGCAAACATGTTGTATCTTTTTTGAGTTAGGTTTGTAATAAAGATTAATGAGTTAGTGTTTCAGTTTTTCTGTAACAACAACAACAAAAATTTTTTTTTTGTGCATGTGTGTAAAACTAGCTAGCGGAAGTTCCACAGACTTTTAGACTCTTCTGTTCTTATGTATCAGTCTCTTGATGTTTCCTGTCTGCCTTTTTGACTACCTATACAGCTGTTTTTCAGGCTTGGAGAAAGACCAAGTATTTTTGACAGCTGTATGCTGAACTGCAATATATGCTTGGCCGCAGGTCACGTTTGCATTTCTTCACTTGTATTTTTACTCAATGTGTAAAAGAAATATGAGCAGAGAGAGATTCAGAAAGCATGTAGCATGCTGAGTAATGGTAGACTTCTTTCATGTATGCCATTCCACTTACTCTGCTGCATAGATTTCACAGGAAGAAAAAGGCAGCAGAGAAATGGAGGAAATGGTATTCAGGGTTGCCCTCCTTGGGACCCTTGTTGCTGTAATTGTGTGTGATGGAAAATGTTCTGGGTCATACATGATAGATAGAACTTCTGGGCATGGGAACACACACGTACATACATATGCATGCACACACGCACATTGTAGTGAATAGACTGTAACTTAGTAAAGAAGACCGTTAATCTAGCAGTCAGTTCAACATGTTTATCTATGATGTTAAAGTTTTGCATGATATTTTAACACCAGGAAATGAGACACAGTATTTAATAAATGTTCATTTCATGAGGCTGCCATAATAGAACTTTCCTGACTTCACCTCCCCATCCCCACAGACATAAATTTTTTTGTTTGCCATTGAAAATGAAAAATTAATGACTTTAAAAATCCTTTCAAAATGTTTTTGGTGAGTCTCAATTTGTTCTTAGATCTTACAAATAATATTTCAAATCACAGTGGTTAGTTTTCTCTCATCATGGTTAAAGATCAGTGGGATAAATATCCAGATTTTAAATTCTGATGAAATCTCTAACCTTCCTAATTATTTCAACTTTAAAAGATATTTTTTCTTTGTACATTTAAAGCATAGTTTTTGAGGAAGCATCATTAAGAAATTGTCATCTTTTGGGGCATCTGGGTGGCTCAGTCTCTTGGCCACCTGCCTTCATCTCAGGTCATGATCCCAGGATCCCAGGGTCCTGGGATCAAATCCTGCATCAGGCTCCCTACTCAGTGGGGAGCCTACTTTTCCCTTTCTCCCCCCACCCATTCTCTCCCTCGCTATCTCTCTCTCTCAAATAAATAAAATCTTAAAAACAAAAAAATATATTGTCATCTTTTCGATCTACTGGTTGCTTTTATGTTTCAGCCCTATTAAGACTTGATACATTGCACAAGATGCCTCTGCATCTTCTTCTAGTATGTTCCTCCCCCCAAGCTTTCTCTACTCTTACCTTTCACTCCTATTCATTAGTCCTGTCCTTCTCAGTCTCTATCATGATATCTTTCCCAGGATGTTCAGTGTAATGAAGCTCTTTGATTTCCTGTAATACTTAGTCTGTTTCACATAATTTAGATGTTATATGTTAACTTACGTTAATTTTTAAAATGGATCCAGTGTGGTATAATGGAGCCTTCCCGGGAACATGTGTGGTATAATAGAGTGAAATAGATTTCATTTGAGAACTAGCTCTGTCATTTTCTAACTCTCTGGCATTAGGAAAGTTATTATTATTTTTAAAAGATTTTATTTATTTACTTATTAGAGAGAGAAAAAGAGAGTGCACGAGCAGCAGGAGTGGCAGAGGGGAAGGGAAAAGGAGAGGGAGAGAATTCCAGGCAGACTGTGCCTATAATGGAGCTGGATGTGGGGCTTGATCTCATGACCCTGATATTATGACCTGAGCCAAAACCAAGAGTTGGATACATAACTGACTCAGCCACTCAGGTGCCTGTAGGCAAATTATTTAAACTCCGTGGGTTTAAGTTTTCTCAAGTGACAAATGGGACTACTGTCTACCTTTAGAGTTATTAAAGATTATAGCTAATATACTGGATAAATGTTTAGCACAAATGCAGGAATATACTGAGCAGGTGCTCAGTAAATGTCAATAGTAGTTTTTATTCCTGTTGTCCTATATTTCCTACAGCTCCTAATATAATTCTGAGCATGTGGTAAGGACTCTAAATATAGTTCAGGGCTAGGTCATTTAAATAGCTCCTGAAATCCTATCGCTTTTATGAAGGCTTCCTGTTGGCTCTTTTTGGTCAGAACTACAGAACTTTCATGGCTTCTCTAGACTGTTCTTTCTGTTCCCATTATCTGTAAGGGGAGCCTTTGGTATGTATTCTGAAGTGGTTTCCAAAGCAGTGATTTTAAGGATTTATTTATTTATTTTTGAGTAATGTTTTGGATTGATCCCTACATTTTTCTAAACGTCAGCGGCCGGGATTGTAATAAATAAAGCATTTTTCACATATTTCAAATGCAGTATGTGAAACACATAGAATAAAATCTCAGCCAGTTTGAGCTTCAGATGAATAAATTATTTTGCCTAGCTAAATTCAGTTCAACAGACATTTATTAGTGTATCTCCTATGTGCCAGGCATTTTATAGTTGTTGGATTTACAAAGATGAGTAAGACATGGTTCCTGCCTTCGAGTTTACTTCAGGGTGAACAAGAGACACAAAAACAGATCATTTCAATTGATGATTAGTTGTAAGATGGAGGTGAGGGTGGAGCTCTGTGGGATCACACAGGGAGGGTGGTTGAGGGGGAAAGAGATGAGCCTAAGTTTGTGATGTCTCTCAGAGGACAAATGGGTTGATCCACTTGATTCAGGGACAGAAATCTAACTCCAAGTGGCTTCACTATTTATGGGAATTTATTGCCTGGAAAGTTCCCAGTAGGTTTGGCTCCAAGTGATGCTTGATGCCTTGGCTCAAACCGTGTCTTCCATGGCCCTCTTTTAATTGTGTCTTTGTAAAAGTCAAATGGCCACTGTGATTCCAGACTTTAACCTCCTCACATATTATTCCCCAGGGGGAAGAGTAAATTTTTCTCTAGTTCTAGCTAAACTTAGAGATCTAATTTTGCACATTGACTATGAAATTATACCTATCCCCCAACCAACCACTGTGATTAATGACATACAAATTGGTTTGGATAAGTCAGGGCCTACCTTCAAGCTTAGAATGAAGCTTGAAGTCAGTCTCCTTCAAACCTCATGGCCAAAGATAGAAGGAGAGGAGAATGCACAACCAAGGGGCTGCCAGCAAATGTGCACTACACTGGGGAAAATGAGTATAAGATTTTTATGGGAAAGGTAATAATACAAGCAAAATCAAAGAAGCATACACCATCATGATGTATGTGAGAAACAGCAAGTAGTTGAACATTAATACAATGTATAGTAGAGACTTATAAAATAACTTATATAATAATAGTGTGATGGAGTATTTGCTGCCTGTTGGATTAGTTTCTATACATTACTTCATTTAATTCTCACAGTAGCTAGCTAAAGTAGGTATTCATCTTGCAGATAGGGAAACTTGAGTCAAAGCTCATAGCCAATAATTGGTGGAGCTGGACTTAAACCCAGATTATCTGACTGTAGAGGTAGCCCATGTGGACATTACAGTATAAGCATGTTCTTCTATGTTGCTAGAGTCTCAGGAAGTAAGACTTCATATAGTACCATGCTATGGAGCTGAGTTTTCTCTGGGGCTCAGGTTTTCTTTAAGCTCTAGTTCTTTGTCATACCATGCTAAGGCAGTGGTTGTCAAACTTTAGCATGCATCAGATAGCCTCTAGGGCTTGGTAAAACCTGGAATTGCTGGACCCCAATAACAGAGTTTCGGATTTAGTAGATCTAGAGCGGAATTGTAGAATTTGAAGTTCCAAGAACTTTCTAGATGATGCTGATGCTGGTGATCTGGGAACCATGCTTTGAGAACCACTTCTTTCAGGTCGTTGGGAGTCTGAAAATTTGTGGTTCAGTGATATTCAATATATTGAAATGAACTCAAATTTCATTGGTACTTCTGCTTGGAAATACACATGTTCTGACCTCACATTCTTTTTTTTATTTCCTTTTTTTTATTAACATATATTATTTGCCCCAGGGTACATGTCTGTGAATCATCAGGCTTACACATTTCACAGCATTTGCCATAGCACGTACCCTCCCCGATGTCCATAACCCTACCCCCCACCTCCCAGCCACCCTTAGTTTGTTTTGTGAGTTTAGGAGTCTCTTATGGTTTGTCTCCTTCCCCATCCCATCTTGTTTCATTTCTCTTCCCCACCCCCCCATAACCCCTTCCCCTGCTTCTCAAATTCGTCATATCAGAGCGATCATGTGATAATTGTCTTTCTCTGACTGACTTATTTCGCTTAGCATAATACCCTCTAGTTCCATTCATGTCATTGCAAATGGCAAGATTTCATTTCTCTTGATGGCTGCATAGTATTCCATTGTATATATATACAACTTCTTTATCCATTCATCTGTT
>CM052806.1:53972402-53998216 GCA_028533885.1 Nasua narica
AGCTTGCATTCCCACCAACAGTGTAGGAGGGTTCCCCTTTCTCCGCATCCTCGCCAACATCTGTCGTTCCCTGACTTGCTAATTTTAGCCATTCTGACTGGTGTGAGGTGGTATCTCACTTTGGTTTTGATTTGTATTTCTCTGATGCTGAGTGATGTTGAGCACTTTTTCATGTGTCTGTTGGCCATTTGGATGTCCTCTTTACTGAAATGTCTGTTCATATCTTCTGCCCATTTCTTGATCAGATTATTTGTTCTTTGGGTGTTGAGTTTGAGAAGTTTTTATAGATTTTGGATACTAACCCTTTATCTGATATGTCATTTGTGAATATCTTCTCCCATTCTGTCAGTTGTCTTTTGGTTTTGTTGACAGTTTCCTTTGCTGTGCAAAAGCTTTTGATCTTGATGAAGTCCCAGTGGTTCATTTTTGCCCTTGCTTCCCTTGCCTTTGGAGATGTTTGTAGGAAGAAGTTTCTGTGGCTGAGGTCGAGGAGGTTGTTGCCTGTGTTCTCCTTGAGGATTTTGGTGGAGTCTTGTCTCACATTGAGGTCTTTCATCCATTTTGAGTCTATTTTTGTGTGCGGTGTAAGGAAATGGTCCAGTTTCATTCTTTTGCATATGGCTGTCCCGTTTTCCCAACACCATTTGTTGAAGAGACTGTCTTTTTTCCATTGAATATTCTTTCCTGCTTTGTCGAAGATTAGTTGACCGTAGAGTTGAGGTTCCATTTCTGGGCTCTCTATTCTGTTCCATTGATCTATGTGTCTGTTTTTGTGCCAGTACCACACTGTCTTGATGATTACAGCTTTGTAAGAGCTTCAAGTCTGGAATTGTGATGCCGCCGACTTTGGTTCTCTTTTTCAACATTCCTCTGGCTATTCGTGGTCTTTTCTGGTTCCATATAAGTGTATTATTTGCCCCAGGGTACATGTCTATGAATCATCAGGCTTACATATTTCACAGCATTTGCCATAGCACATACCCTCCCCCATGTCCATAACCCTACCCCCCACCTCCCAGCCACCCTTAGTTTGTTTTGTGAGTTTAGGAGTCTCTTATGGTTTGTCTCCTTCCCCATCCCATCTTGTTTCATTTCTCTTCCCCACCCACCACAACCCCCTGCCCTGCCCCATTTTTGTGTGCGGTGTAAGGAAATGCTGACTTCACATTCTTTAATGATACAGACATCAAGAGGACATTTTGGTTGCAGTAATATTCTCCCCCACAGGTCAAGGTCACTGCATACATTTTTCATTAATATGATTTCTTTGTCTTTTTGATTCTGGCTTATTAAGATTAAATTTATTGTTCTCCTCCATGGTCCCGTTCAATTCACTAATGCTCAGTTCCCTCCCAATTGTTAAGAATGTGAATTTGTATACAAAAGGTATATATTTAAACACTGCATTTCATTTGTCTACACTTTTATTGTGAAAAAATTTTAAAAACCAGAGAAAGTAACATGAACACCCATATTTCCATCATTTAGAGTCAACAGTTGTAAATATATATGCATATGTATATATATGCTTATATATATACACACACAGATTTAGTTTTATGAACCACTTGAAAGTAAGGTACAGATCTTGTGCTACTTCATCCATAAATATTATAACACACACCTCCTAATAAGAACATTCTCTTACATAATCATAATACCATGAGCACACTTAAAAAAATTAGTCATTCCTAATTTTTTCTAACATGCAGTCATATTCCAGTTTCCCCAGTTGTTCCAGTTGTCTTCTATACCTTGTTGTTTGTTGGTACCTGGGTCCAATCAAATGAAACCAAAATTTAATACTTAGCAATACTAATGGATCTTTAGGTTCAGATAAGTTCTGTGTTATTTAAGTTTCAGATATTTGATTGCATTAACAAAGACACAATCTTAACAATGGTTTAAATAAGGAGGATGTTTATGTCTGTCATATTTAACCACCTGAAGATAAAGTGTCCCTGGGCTTTAGTGGGTGAGGGTAGGCCCTCTTGTCCTCCAAATGTGGTTCTATCTCTGCAGCCTGTCAAGGTAGCCGTGCTGTCTCCATCATCATGCTGGGAAGAGTGGAGGGGAGTGTATACTCAGTCCTTTTATGGGCACATCTGGGTGTTGTACATATCACCTCTGCTCCTATCTCATTGGCAAGAATATAATCATGTAATTGTATCTGTAAGAGAGGCCTGGAAAAGCAGACTTTTTATGCTGAATGGCCATGTGTCTAGTATTAAGTATCAGAAGAAAGAATGGCTATTGGTGGAACAGTTAGCTTCTCTGCCACAAGTACTTTTTTTTGCAAATGACTGAGTTATATCAAATTATATTAAATCCATTTAATAACTTCTAATACCACATAATATGACATTTCTCTTTTTGAGATGTATCGGGCTAGTAATTGTTCCTACTCAGTACTGAGCCCATATTGAATCAAGACTGTTTTTCTTTTTGATTTTTATTTTTTTATTGACATATAATGTATTATTTGCTTCAGGGGTACAGATCTGTAAAATCGTCATTCTTATACAATTCACAGTGCTCACCATAGCACATACCCACCCAAATGTCCATAACCCAGCCACCCTATCCCTCCCCTCTCCCACCCCCCAACAACCCTTAGTTTGTTTCCTGAGATTAAGAGTCTCTTACGATTTATCTCCCTCCCTGGTCCCATCTTGTTTCATTTTTTCCCTACCTATTCCACACGACCCCAAGTCCTGCCTCTCAAATTCCTCATATCAGAGTGATCATATGATAATTCCAGACTGTTACTCTTTTTTGAATGCTTTGATAACTAGTTTATAGATGTTCTCTCTGTTTCTAGGGCAAAAACACTTCAAAACTAATCTGTAGTTTAGGGCAATCTGTGATTAGTATTTTTCAATATTAGTATTTTTCACTCCTAGTAGTGCTTAACACTATGGATTGTGTAAAACTGGTGCCCAATACATGTCTATGGATTTGGTCTCTTGTGTTTAACTCATGTCTAAGTCATGTGAAAGTATGAGACTAACATACTATGAAGAAGAGAAGTAGTCTCTCCTGAATGGTTTTTGTTATATTTCTGATTTTGGAAAAAACGATATCTTACCAGGGTCATGATTGTTCTGAGAGATATCTCTCTTGAGCTAGAGATTTTAGCATATGGTAAATGTAAATAAGTTTACTTAAAATTATAGACATCTCCTGAATAATTTAAAAATTGGGGAATGTACGTATACTGATATACAATAATCTGATAGCTTCATCAGTTTATAATTTAAAAATTTTTTTAAAGATTTTATTTATTTGATGGAGGAAAAAGAGATCACAAGTAGGCAGAGAGGCAGGCAGAGGGAGGATGGGAAAAAGGCTCCCGGCTGAGCAAGGAGCCTGATGCGGGGCTTGATCCTAGGACCCTGAGATCATGACCTGAGGCAAAGGCAGAGGATTAACCCACTGAACCACCCAGGCACCCCTAAAATTTAAACTGCTTATCTTGCCTCTTGGGGAAAAGATTAACTATGACATTTTTATGATGGATAGTGGTGAATGGAAACCATTATATTTATAAAGAAAAAGTCACCTAATTTCCTCTAATTTTTTTTAGGTCGGGATTTAATTTGTATCCAGTCTATGGATGGGATGCTGATGGTGTTTGAGCAGGAAAGCTATGCTTTTGGGAGATTTCTTCCTGGTTCTCTTTTACCTGGGCCGCTTGCTTACAGTTCCCGTACAGATTCCTTCATTACTGTCTCTTCCTGCCGACAAGTGGAAAGCTACAAGTAAGTTTGGATATTGAATCTTTGGAATCATGACTCTTGGTATGTTGCTGATTAATTCTTTTTCACAAAAAGCTTGAATATTACAAATGAAAAAGAGAGTGGTTTCTTTGATAAAATGTAATTGTGGTGACTTAGAGGATATCATTTACATAATTGTAAAATATCTGCTAGTGCAGAGATTGACAGAAAGGATTTGGAAAGAGGCAGACCTGGATTGGAATCTTAATTTTGCTACTTGGAGCTGTTTGATGGTCAGTGTCCTTATCCTGGTTGTAGTGGAGATAATAATGGCTATTTTTTTTTTTGACTTTTAAAGTTTTTAATTCCAGTTAACATACAGTGTTATGTTAGTTTCAGGTGTGCAGTGTAGTCATTCAACAGTTCATGCATCACCAGGTGCTCATCACAAGTGCACTCCTTAATTCCTATCACTTATTTCACCCATCCCCCTACCTCCCTCCCCTCTGGTAACCATCAGTTTATTCTCTGTAATTAAGAGTCTGTTTCTTGATTTGTCTCTCTCCTTTTTCCCCTTTGCTCATTTGTTTTGTTTCTTCAATTCCACATATGAGGGAAGTCATATCATATTTTGTCTTTCTCTGACTGATTTATTTCACTTACCATTATACTGTCTAGCTCCATTTTTTATGGCTGAACAGCTTTCCATTGCACATGTGTGTGAATGTGTGTGTATCATGTCTTTTTTTAATGCTTTCAACAATAGACACTTGGGCTGCCTCCATATCTTGATTATTGTAAATAATGCTGTAAACATAGGAGTGCATGTATCCCTTTGAATTACTATTTTTGTATTTTTTAGGTAAATATCTGGTAGTGCAATTGTTGGATCGTAGGATATTTCTTCTTTTGTTTTTGTTTTTGTTTTTGTTTTGAGAGACAGAGAGAGAGAGAGAGAGAGAGAGAGAGCAAGTGAGGAGGGGCAGAGGGAGAAGGAGAAGAGAATCTAAAGCAGGCTCCATACCCAGCGTGGATCCTGATGAGGAGCTTGATCTCATGACCCTTAGATGTCTTGAGCTGAAATCATGGGTCAGATGGTTAACAGACTGAGCCACCTAGGCGCCCCAGGGTAGTTCTGGGTAGTTTCACATTTTTTTTTTTAACTTTTTGAGGTACCTCCATACTGTTTTCCAGAGTGGCTGCACCAGTTTGCATTCCCACCAACTGTGGAAGAGGGTTCCTTTTTTCTTCACATCCTTGCCAACACCTATTGTTTCTTGTGTTGTTGGTTTTGGCCATTCTGATAGGTATGAGGTGGTATCTCATTGTAGTTTTGATTTGCATTTCCCTGATGGTAAGTGATGATGAACATTTTTTCATGTGTCTGTTGGCCGTCTATATGTCTTCTTTGGAGAAATGTCTGTTCATGTTTTCTGCCCATTTTGTGATTGGATTATTTGTTTTTGGAGTGTTAAGTTTTATAAGTTCTTTATATATTTTGGATACTCACCCTTTATTGGATATGTCATCTGTAAATATCTTCTTCCATTCTGTAGGTTGCCTTTTTGTTTTGTTTCCTTTGCTGTGCAGAAGCTTTTTATTTTGATATAGTCCCAGTACTTTATTTTTGCCTTTGTTTCCTTTGCCTCAGGAAAAATATCTAGAAAAGAAGTTGCTACAGCTGATGTCAAAGAGGTTACTTCTATGTTCTCTTGTACGGTTTTTATGGTTTCAGGCCTCGCATTTAGGTCTTTAATCCATTTTGAACTTACTTTTGTGTATGGTGTAAGAAAGTGGTCCCAACACCATTTTTTAAAAAGATTTATTTGAGAGAGAGAGAGAGAGAGAAAGTAAGAGTGAGCACAAGCAGTGGGAAGGGCAGAGGGAGAAACAGACTTCGCACTGAAGAGGGAGCATGACTTGGGGCTCGATCGATCACAGGACCTTGGGATTTTGATCTGAGCTGAAGGCAGATGCTGAACCAACTGAGCCACCCAGGAACCCCAGTTGAAGAGACTTTTTCCCATTGAATATTCTTTCCTGCTTTGTCAGAGATTAATTGACCATATAGTTGTGGGAATAATGGCTATTTTGACAAGCTTATTAAAAGGATTGAATGTATATCAAGTTGCCACTCATAGAAAATGCTGATTAATTATTGTGACTGTTCCCTGAATTATTAATAATAAAACACAGTATGAGTGAAAAAAGCCAAATGAAAAGATGCATATATGAAATTATTTTATAAAAAAATATGTGACATAAGAAGAATACTAGCAAAAAATACAAGTATTATTATGAATGTTTTAAAAAGAATAATTCATAGTAGAAATGAAGTATGAAAATGACCCTATGAAAACAATTTGTACTTTTTGCTGGAAATTCTTACTGATTTTGGGGAATTGTGTATGAGAGAGACCTTTTTCTTCTACCAGCTAAATTTCAATAAAAATTAGAGTTTTGAGTTTTTGGAGGGTGTGTTTTTTGTTGGAGAGCGTAATGGGGAAAAGAAAGTACAAATTCATTCTGGGAAAAGAAATAGACTTGGAGGATTACAATATCTTCAGTAACTTTATTGTTCTTATCTTACTGATGGCAACACTTAGAACTTTAAACATCTAAGAACACTTCATTATAGCTTTTCAGTTTTTGGTTGTTTGATTTTTCCCAAGGCAGGAAGAAAATATAAATTCATCAGGCAACACCTGTAAATTTTTGTCTTCAAGTTTCAATATTGTGCATATAGCAAGTTAATGCAGTATTCCCTTCACCTTCATAAGTGGCAGTCTACCTTTTGTGAATTGTTGTCAAAGTATCTTTGATTCAAAACCCTTGACATGAGCAGATGCTTGTGACTAAGTAGAAGTTCACTGACAGAGGTACTGTATCATTATATCATATTCCTTCTTTAATTCCTATGGCTCTTGTCCAAAGGAGACGAATGAATTGTGGCATTGCTACTGGTAAGAAATAAAATATGCTTATTTTGAGAGGTTAAGAAAAATATCTGTATAATCCATTCAAACCTGCCAAAGATTAAGCAATATTGAGGAGATCTGCTTTTCAGCTTTCCACCCAGTTCCGGGCCTCAACTCCTGCCAAGTAGGGATACTGGCAGTGGTATGCTGGGGTCACAATAGAAAGATTTGAATGCTCCATGACTTACTCTTTGAAATATGTGCATAGGAATTAATTTGGTAATAACTCCAGGAGTGACTGGATGAGGAAGCAGTGTGTAGGTTTCCTTAATGTGTAAATTTAATCTCAAAGAAGCTCACCCTCTTTGAACTGTGGTAATTTACCAACATACCAATCTATTAAATTCATCTCCATCTAGGACTAAAAATGCACACCTTATCCATTATGTGGATCTTTAATAATGGTAAAAATGCATGGGATATGTGACTATTATGAAATGATGACAATTAAGAGGCTTATAACATTAAACAGTATATTACATTTACGCTTTCAAGTTTAATAGATTAAATTAAATGATAATTACTGGGGCAATTTAGGGTTGGAGGAAACATGAAAACTGTAGGTTTGTTCTTTTGAGGCCTCATCTATTCATAATCAGTTAATAGAATGTAATCAGAAAAGGCTTTTAAGACAATTTATTTTCATTTTTGGTATTGATATTTAATTACTTTTAAACAAACTCAATTATATTCATATAGGAACTAGTGAAGGCTGTGGATCTCAAACTTCAGTATGCAGAAGGATCACTTGGGCAGCCTGTTATAAAATGCACATATGCAGATTCCCAATTACCAGTACACTAGATTTTGACTTAGTTTGGGGACCCAGAAATCATCATTGCAAACACGTACTCAAGGTGATTCTAATTTAGAAACACACTTTGAGTGTTGTTTTTCTTTTGAAGTGAGAGAATTGTTTGCCCTTTTTTGGCAAGAGTTGCAGGGGTTTAGATAACACCATTCTCTCAGAAATATTTGTTCAAATTTTGGATTAGCTTTTATTCTCTTTTTCTTTCCTTTACTTGTCAGAATTATTTGGTCAATAAACCCTGACCTTACTACTTTTTCCCCTTGTATTCAGCATTTGCTTCCCATTTCCATCAGCATTCAGGGCTTTATTTCCTTACTTGGATTTCTGGTTTTCTTCTTATCTAGACTTTGAAGGATCCTTCTCACATCTATCCTTTTAAAATAACCTGTTTGAGAATAATTTTTGTTGCCCATTAAAAAATTGAAATCTTCGTATATTGACATTCAGTTCTCCTTACAATCCAGTCCCATTCTATCTTTATTAATGTGGATGTTTTGGAAGGGACTTTTTTGGAAGGGACTTTTTGGATTTGGAAGGGACTTTTAAAGTTAACTGGTTCAATTATCCTCCTTTATTTCACCCCCTTGATACATAATTGCCTAAAACACTGATTTCCAAATATCATATTGCCTTCTTGTATTCTGCTGAAATAATCCAGAGTATGTCTTGTGTTATCAGATTCCTGCGAGCAGAGTCTGTCTTAAACATCTGTTCGCTGACTGAATAAGTTAGTTCATTTATTCAACTCTTCATTCAGGAAACATTTTTCAAGATTTTCAAGATTTTTAAGAGGCTTCTCTGTGTCACACTTGTGCCAGTTACTAGAAGTTCAGAGTCAAGTAAGAGCTGTGTCTTGTCCTCAAGCAGTGTGCAAGCAAGGGTGGGAGGTAGCTAGTCAGTCAGCTGTTTCAGTTCATCATGTAGAGGCTCTAGAGAGCTGTGCACAGGATACTGAGGAGGCCTATAGAGTTCGGTGGAGGGAGGCTCCCTGAAGAAGTATACCTGCCGTGAGCTTTATTTTCTCTCCTTTTCTTTGCTAAACACCTCCCCCTGTACCTCTACGTGTACCTAGTACATTGCTAAGTAGATAAGCCACTTTAAAGAAATACTTTTAAATTAATTTGTAGAGTTTAATTGACAGTATTTTAAAAAGAACATTGTGTTCTTCACCAACCTTAGGCTCTGGCCAAATTGAAATATCTGTTTTCCAGATATGTTTAGGCCTTTTCTCTCTCTCCTTTTTTGCTCATGCTGTACTCTATTTGAAGTTTTTCCTTTCTTATCTGTATATGTAAATTGTGTCTGGAAGCCTCCCTGCCCCCCTGCTCCTTTTCCTGACCTCGCCGCCGTAAGTAACACCTCCTCCTCCTTAATTTCACAGAGTAGGTTTTTGCTCTTTCCACAAGTACTAGTCACACGTTAACTGATACTACATATTTGCTTGTTTTTCTCCTTCGGAGGGCTAACTGCTCCTTGATGGCAGGGATTTTGTATCTCCTGAAATGCCTAGCATTGTACTTTGCCAAAGGGAGATGTTTAACAAGAACTTGATGAAAGAGTGAAAAGTTTGTCAGGAATGCTATTTCGTTACTGGCATTTTCAATGAAAAGGATTCTTCCTGGCAAAACTAAGAATGTTTTAGCTTTACTTGTAATGAACATAGTAATGCTTTGTATCCGGAGAGCTTCCATTTCTAGTAGAGTTCTCTGGGCTAAATTTCAAGTTTCTAAGATCTCCTGGTACCTTTGAGGTGACAACTATGTTTCATTTGAAAATAAATGATTCTGGAAGGTTTAGTTTTGTGCTCTGTGACACCTCAATCCATTTTTAGTTACTTTGTACAGTTTTTACGATGTGATATGGAAGAGCACTAAATTATATGGCTGAGTTTGTCGTTGGTATTCCACAGGACCTGTTAAGCATTTGTGGCTATTGGGTCAAAAAGGGCTACCATTCACCTGGACTTGCTGTATTTGTGCTTAGTGACTTTCTGTTGAGAAACACACAGGACACGCTTTTTCGTGAAATCTTACTACACTGGGGCCTGGTTATTCTTTCAGCGGACTCAAAGAGGGAATTTTATTCTTTACTTATATCACTGAACATTTGAGTGTTAAGAAAAAAAAACCCAAGTGTTTTCTTTATTTCAGAATTTCCAAGTCTGCCTGGAATTGTTTGGTTTTGGAAATAGGTTTCCATGTACATTATTGCTCACAGTAAAGAGGACTTAAGGAAGAACTATAAAATAGATGCTATTGTAAGTTTGTCATCATCTCAATTACTGTCAGTTATATTTAGTAATGAAATACTCTTCTGAGTTGTCTTCCAGGAAGAGCAATGGTCTGGATTTGGAAATCAGGAGTCAATTTTGGCTGTGTCTCTGCCTGCTGTTTTGATGTTAATGAGGCCACTTTAGAGGCTCACTTATTCCTGGATGATATAATAATGCTTTGTAGTTCTATAAGAAGCTTCAAACAGCTCAAAAGCTTTGGATTTTTACAACAGTCTCATTAATATCCGTATCATCCTCTAGTAGGTTGGTGTGTGCAGGAAATGAACCGCCTATGTAATTAATTGCCCGAGGTTGGATCCATAGCAGGCCCAGCTCTGGGGCTGATGTTTTAGTCACCAGTTCGTACTATTTCTGTTACTGTGTCCTGGGAAGAGTGAAATAATCCTATCTGAAGGTTGGAATGTGAGGTCTAATTATTTGGCACTGGTAGAGACAGGAATTTTGTAGGTCAGTCTCAAATGGTATGGAGACATTTGCTATAGCTGCCCATGGAATTTCTTAGCATGGTTTTACAAGGCTGAGATATTCACCCTCCATCCTTTTTTGTCTCATTTCCCATGACTCATTCCTCTTTGCCATGCATCACTTCTAAACTCCTGTCATGGCCTTTCATGTCTTTTTTTACTACTTGCCTTTTCATGTGCTTTTGGCCTTGCCATAAAGCCATTACCTCTTTACCAGCATGATGAGTGTTCACTCATTCTTTAAAACCTTGCTTTCTTCTCCCGAACCTATACTAAAACATTTATGTTTCCTCCATCTCAATTACTTGTTTCTGCCACCATGTTCCCTAGGAACCATGTGCCTACCTCCAATTATTAGCACAGAGCATTCTTAGATATATTAGATGTATTAGATCACTACTGTATGTTTATTGAGTTGATGAAATTCATATACATTCAGCTTTCATATTAACCATAAGACTGATTTTCATGAATACCTTACAAAGTCTATCTTAATTCATAGCTATTTTGATGGCTTGGATTATTAATTGCAGTTGGATTGTCATTAATCCAACTGCAATTAAAGGCTTTTTTTTTTTTTTTGCCAAGTATTCCTGATTGAGATAGTTTAAGAGTTGGTATATGACATTTGAATACCAGTGTACATTTTAATGCTTATTTAGGTATTCCACATTGCTTTTATTCATTCGGGTCACTGATTTTTACACTTTCAAATGTCTTATACAATATGAGATGTCCAAATATATCTACTGATTTTCCTTTTAGCTGTGGAAGAACAATGCAAGAGTTCTGATGCAATAGGAAAGAAAGGAATTTATGAGTCTGAATTTTCTTCAGAGTAGGATTATTACATCAACAATATACCACTAAGTAATGGGAAATCAAAGGGAATTTAAATTTTATTGGCCAAGTTAGTCATTTCTAGGTTGATATTTGTAAATTGTTTTTAAGAATGATTTAAGCTAAAGGTTACTAATGAAATAAAAACTATCAAACACTTATAGAAAGTCATAATGTCCATAATGCCCCTTATTGAGAACTTATTACATACCAGACAAACTACTAGGTGATTGATCTCTGTTTATATGTAAATCTGTGTCTGTCTGTTTATTGACCTATTGGGTACCTAATATGTGCCAGATACTATAATCGGCCCTAAATTATTTTTAAATTCTTTTAACCATGTTTGAGTTAGAGATTATTATTCCCATGTTTTAGATGGGGAAGATAAGACACAGTGATTAGTACCTGTTAACAATTCCTACTACATCTGGCTGCTTTGCATTATTTACTTTTTTCTATGTGGTGTTTTGGTGCTAGGTCTTTCTTGAATATTGTTGTTTGTCATATAAAATTCCAATGGAAATGCTTTGATGGTTGGCAGAGCTATTTTCCCAATATTGAATTTTAGGACATTGTTATAATTTCGTTATCATGACAGTTTTACATAGTTTTATGTCACAGTGTCATTCAATAAGAATTCAGCCTTAAATTTTACAGTTTTTAAAATCAAGAAAAAAGTAATGCATAAGTTTATAGATTATGTGCTTTTAAAGTTTAAAATAATTTATTCTTTTTAACTATAAAATCACTTATAATTATTCATATCTTTCAAACAGGTACCAAGTACTTGCTTTTGCAACAGATGCAGATAAAAGACAGGAGACTGAACAACAAAAACTTGGTTCTGGAAAAAGACTTGTTGTAAGGCCTTTTCTAATATACAAAAATTTCAGTAATGTCATATTTAACCACCAATTTTTTTTCAGAATAAAAATTCCTGGGAAGAAAGTTATAAAAAATATTTATTTTAGCTATTTTTCTTTTCTATGTTATAATTCTATCAATGGACAAAAATTTAGTTGGCTATTATTGAGCAATGGAGACACATGCCTGTTCCTGTTATAATTTATTAGATTATAGAGTTGCACCACTAGAATTATAAATGTCAAGATGAGGTCCCTTTTAACTGAGTAATTATAAACCAACATAGCAAAGAGACAAAAATTAAAAATAAAACACCTTTATCCATTCATCTGCCATCAGAAAGGATGAATACCCAACATTTGCATCAACATGGATAGAACTGAAGGAGATTATGCTAAGTGAAATAAGTCAAGCAGAGAACAGACAATTATCATATGGTTTCACTTATTTGAGGAACATAAGGAGTAGCATGGAGGACTTTAGGAGAAGGAAGGGAAAAATGGAAGGGAGAGAAATCAGAGGGAAAGATGAACCATGAGAGACTATGGACTCCGGGAAACAAACTGAATGTTTTGGGGTGGGGGTGGGGGGATGTGTTAGCCTGGTGGTGGGTGTTAAGGAGGGCATGTATTGCATGGAGCACTGGGTGTTATACGCAAACAATGAATCATGGAACACTACATCAAAAACTAATGATGTATGGTGACATTATCCTGAGAATCTCCATGGACAGCTATTATCAGTACGGTGCCTCCAAATTCCATATATATATATATATATATATATAAAGCACTTAGCAAAATGTCTAGATGATGATGATGACATTGATAATGGTAGTCAAATTGTCCTTGACCTCCTCCTCAATTGTGGTTTTCTTCCATTTGTCCCTTATATTCTGCACTCCAGCCACATGGGCTTTTCATTGTTCCAGATATTCCTTGGCTGTTCTTGATTCAAGGCTTCTGCACATATTTTTTATTTAGTCTGGAATACCCTTTACTTATTACTTGTACATGTTTATTGATACTACCCTGTGCCTTACACTGAGAGTATATTCTTTTTTAATTTATTTATTTATTTTCCCCCAAATATGTTTATTTTATTTTTTTCAGTGTTACAAGATTGACTGTTCATGCACCACACCCAGAGCTCCATGCAATATGTGCCCTTCTCAATACCGACCACCTGGCTCCCCCAACCCCCCAACCCCCTCCCCTCCAAACCCCTCAGTTTGTTGCTCAGAGTCCACAGTCTCTCATGGTTCATCGCCCCCTCTGATTTCCCCCCATTCCCCCCCTTCCCTTCCTTCTCACAATGCCACTGAGGGTATATTCTGAAGGCAATTACAGTTGAGTGATTTTCCCATTTTCCTTTAATTAATAAATAGAGTAAGAAATAGCAGTAAAACTTCCTTTCGTTATACTACAGTCACTTGGCAGGACTGTGATACCATGGAACATTAAGTCTATTGCAGAAAAACAAATTTATCCAGTGGAATGCTTTTAATAAGGTAGTTGTGGGAAGGCAGTTAAAAGCTGCCTATGGGACTCAGAGCTACCTCTTAACTATTTGTTATTTAACTATTTCTAATTTAATTCTTCTGTGGTCAGGGAAAAACTTTGTATGACTTTGAATTCTTTCAGATGTATTGAAATTTGTTTTATGGCCTAGATTGTGGTCTATCTTGGTAAATCTTCATCGAGCACCTGAAAAGAATGCCCGTTTTTTAGCTGTTCTTGGGTGTCCTATAGATATCAATTAAATTGGATGATAGCATTGTTCAGATGTTATATATCCTTATTAACTTTTTTTAACAAATGTCTGTCATTTATCAGGGAGGGGTATTGAAATCTGACTATGGATTGTTTGTTTCTCCTTGAAATTTTATCAGTCTTTTGCTTTATGTATTTTGAAATTCTTTTATTAGGTATATAAACATTTAAGATTGTTATGTCTCATGATGACATAAAGAGATCATTATCAAATAACCCTCTTTATCTTTTTGCTATGGTAATATTCTTCTTTTGATGAGTGTTGTTCTGATATATCTGTTTCCATCTTTTTACTTTTATCTAATTTGTGTCTTTGTAGTGAAAATGCATTTCTTGTAAGCAGCACATAGTGAAGTCTTGCTTTTTTGTTTGGTATGATATGCTCTGCCTTCTGATTTGTTTTGTAGACAATTTATATTTCATATGATTATTAATATGGATAGATTTAAGTTTGTCATGTGGCCATTTGATTTCTATTTGTCCCATCTGTTCTTTGCTTCCGTTTTCCTGTTTTTCTGCTTCCAAATTTTAGAGTTATTCAGTATTTTGTATGATTCTATTTTATCTTTGTTGGCTTATTTGCCATAACTCCTTGTTTTGTTATTTTAGGAGTTGTTTTAGAGTTTATAGTATTTAACTTATCATGATCTACTCTCAGTGATACTACACTATTTCACAGATAAGAACCATACTTCTGTTTCTCAGTCTTTGTGCTATTGTCATATGCTATATTTTTATATACACTGTAAACCCCATGTTACATGGTTACTATTTTTGTTTAAATGACCAGTATCTTTTAATGTAATTTAAGTGATAAGAAGAAATATATTTACCCATGTAGTTACCATTTCTGGTACTTTTCATTCATTTGTGTAGGCCATATTTCCACCTGGTGTCATTTTTCTTCTTCCTAAAGGACTTGCTATTACATTTCTTTCAGTGTGAGTCCACTGCTGGTGAATTCTTTCAGTTTTTCTATGTCTCAAAAAGTATTCTTTGCTTTTGTGTTTGAAAATAGATTCTATGAGTATAAGATTTTAGTTTGACAGATTTTTCCCTCCCTGGCATTTTAAGAGATTGCTCTTTCTTGCTCCCATTGTTTCTCATGAGAAATTTGCCTACATTCTTATCTTTTGTTCCTCTCTTCATAATATCTTTCTTCTCTGACTGCTATTCTGATTTTTCTTTTACTACCTTTTTTACCCAATTAGACTATGATGTGCTTTGTGTGGTTTTCTTATTTTGTGCTTAGGATTTGTGGAGCTTCGTAGTTTTCATGAGAATTAAAAAAAAATTTAACTCTTAATTCTTCAAGCTTTCTTTTCTTTTCTTTCTTTCTTTTTTTTTTTAATGTTCCATGTTTCTTCTCTCCTCTGGGGACTCCAGTTACACATACATTAGGCTACTTGAAGTTATCCTGTAGCTCACAGATTTTATTTTCATTAAAACTTTTTTCTATTTTGTTTTGGATAACTTTTGGTATGTTTTCAAGATTACTAATCTTTTTCCTATAATGTCTAACCTGGTGTTAATTCGCATGGTTTTCATCTTTATAAATCAGTTTGGTTTCTTTTTTTATTGTATCTTCTATGTTTCAACTTTTTGAAGATATAGAATAAAATTATAATAATTGTTTTAATGTCCTTGTTTTCTAATTCTAACCCCTGCATCAGTTTTGAATCAGTTTCAGTAGATTTATTTATCTCTTCTTTGTGAATCATATTTTCTTATTTTTTAACATGTCTATGGATATTTTATTAGATGTCAGATATAGTCTTTTTACGTTTGGGTGCCAGATATTTTTGTATTCCTGTAACTGTTCTCGAGCTTAGGCCTGGGATGCAGTTATGGTACTTGGACAGTTTGATCCTTTTGGGTTATTAGCTAGGACCAGAGCAGCACTCATCCTGAGGCTGCTTATTCCGCACTCCTGAGACAATACCCTTCTGAGTGCTCTACTCAGCTTCCTTTGAATTATGAGGTGTTCCAATCCGGCCGGCAGGCACAGGCAGTATTCCAGGCGGTATGAATGCTGGGCAGTGTTACCTCTAATCCTTTTGGGTGGGTCTTTCCCTGGCTTTGGGTAGTTTCCTTACATGAATGTGCTGATAAGTATTTAGATGAATATTTGAGAGGATTCTTTATAGCTGTCAAAGTTCTGTCCCTGTACTGCTCTCTCCCTTTTGGCATACTGTCTTGTGAAGTCAGCTGCTCTGGTTTCTCTGAACTCCCCGTGTTCATTTCCTCAGTTGAGGGAGTTTGCTGGGCCTTGCCTGGGCTCCTCCTCCTGGTGCCATGGCCTGAAAATTCATGGAGAGAGGAGTCATACCACTCACCTCATTTGTTTTATTTTCAAGGGATTGCTGTCCTTTGTTGTCTGATATTCAGGGCCTTGCAAACTGTTGTTTCATCATATTGTATCGTTTCAGGTGGGATTGTAAGGTCTTTTTCCTATTACTCTGTCTTGGCTGGAAGTGGAAGAATTTTTAAATAATTATTCTCAGTAAACTTCTGTGTTTTTGAGACTCATTAATTTAGAATGTGATGTGCTTCCCTAAAGGGAGGTTACAGAGAATGGCACTCAGTACCTAGTGAATTAAAAGTGTTTACTGAGTGGATCTCAGCCTGTAGCCTCAGAAACCTCGTTTGCCTACCCATTCTGAACAAAGCGTCATAGTCAGGGACACATCAGCCCAAGTTATAGACAGTGATATTTTTTTCTTTCTTTCTTTTCTTTTTTTAGAGAGAGAGAAAAAGGGGGAGGGGCAGAAGAAGGGGAGAGAGAGAATCCTAAGCAGGCTTCAGTCCCAGCATGGAGCTGGATGTGGGGCTTGATCTCATGACCCTGGGATCATGACCTGGGCTGAAATCAAGAGTCAGAACTTAACCAACTGAGCCACCCAGGTACCCTAACAGTGATATTTAATGCTAGAATGCTTGCCTATTAAGATGTAAGGAGAAATGTGGCTCATGGGACTGACATTTATGTTTTGTGTACAGTGGAATCTTATCATGTAGGTAAGCTACACTTGAACTTAATGGTAACTGAATAGTTTCTTAGTGTTAAATCCTGATTCAGATTAAGATAATCTGGTAGATCCACCTATATTCACTATGCTGTCTTCCTCCTTCAGGTTGTTTTTATATACACACCAATAATTGTTCTTCTGTCCAGCACCATTTAGATTTCATACCTTTTTCAGATATTTTAATACCTGAAGTAGATAAATATCTAAGTCATATCATGATGGCCAGAAATTTGTATCTTTAATGTGAGTTTTCATATTTCTTTGATTCATTATTTGTTGATTATAGCCTAACTTTAAGGGCAGTCTTTCCTCTCTGTCCGGATGCTTTTCTGTAGCCATCTCACTGTGATTGCCATATGCAGTAATTGTCAGCCAGTGTCTTTCCTCTTTTCTGTTTTTTTTTTAATTTAAAAATATTGACTGGGGGCTGAGTTCTGAAAAGCATGTTAATTACATTCATTCCTTCATTATTTTAAGAAGCATTTTTTAAACACTGACTGTGTTCCAGAGATACGGAGTAACCCTGGAGTAGCTCTTGCGGTATAGAGGATCCTGTCTATGTTACTGGGACAGCTTAATAACAGCTCTGTATATACATATTGATGTATTTTTAAATTGTCTTCATATTAAAATGTTATAGTTAAAACTATATTGGTTAGGTTTTACTGATTATTGAATTTTATTTGCAAAGTAAACGCAATATGGAAATTTTTCTTAGGAAATTTTTTCAGTGAAGCAGATAACTTCTTTATGTGTGTGTGTATATATATATGTGTGTGTGTGTGTGTGTGTGTGTGTGTGTGTGTGTGTGTGTGTGTGTATATTTTAACAAGTCATGGTCCTTCCTTTTCTGTCATAGGATATTTGTATAGGTGGCTCACTTTGCATAGGGCATTCTCTCACCTAATTCTCTGCCTGCCTTTTTCCCCCCTCCAGGTTTTTCAAGGTATAATTGATAAATAAAACGTGTATAAATTTATGGTAAACTACATCTTTTGATACACACACACATAAACACACATTGTGAAATGATTACCATAATTAAGCTGATTAACACATCTATCACCTCTCATAGTTACCTTTTTTATGTTAACATTTAAGATTTATCTTAAATTTCTTTTTTTTTAAAGATTTTATTTATTTATTTGACAGAGAGAGAGAGAGAGAGTGAGAAATCACAAGTAGGCAGAGAGGCAGGCAGAGAGAGAGGGGGAAGCAGGCTCTCTGCTGAGCAGAGAACCCGATGTAGGGCTCGATCCCAGGACCCTGAGACCATGACCTGAGCCGAAGGCAGAGACTTTAACCCACTGAGCCACCCAGGCGCCCCGATTTATCTTAAATTTCAAACATATCTACGATACAGTACCAAACTGTACATTACATCTCTAGAATTTATGCATTCTGTATAAATGAAATTTTGTACCCATTAGCCAGCATCTTCTCATTTCCTTCTTTGCCCAGACCCTGGCAACTACCATTCTACTCTCTGCTTATATAAGTTTACCTTTTTTAGATTCCACATATAAGTGGGATCAGGCAGTGTTCGTTTTTCTGTTTTTCTGCCCCTGGCTTATTTCACTTAGCATAATGCCCTCTATGTTCATTCATGTCACAAATGGCAGGATTTGCTTCTTTTTAAAGGCCAAATAATATTCCATTATATTATACACATTATATAGTATATATATTATATATAATACCTCATTTTTCTTTATTTGTTTATCCATCAGTGGATATTTTGGTTGATTCTCTATCTTGGCTGTTGGAAATAATGCTGCAGTGAACATGGGAATGTAGATATCTCTTTAATATCCTGTTTTCATTTCCTTTGAATATATGCCCAGAAGTACAATTGCTGGATCATATGATCATTCTATTTTTAATTTTTTGAGAACCTTCCCTATCATTTTCCATAGAAGCTGTACCAATTTGCTTTCCCACTAACAGTGCACAAGGATTCTCTTTTTTCTACATCCTTGTCAATACTTGTTATCTCTTATCTTTTTAATAATAACCACTCTAACAGGTGTGAAGTGATATCTTCTTGTGGTTTTCATTTGCATTTCCCTGATGATTTAGTGATGTTGAGCATTTTTTCATATACATGTTGGCCTTTAGCCTATCTTTGGAGAAGTAACTGCTCAATTTTTTTGCTTATTTTTAAATCAAGCTATTTTCTTACTGTTGAGTTGTCTAGTTCCTTATGTATTTTTGAGTATTAACTCCTTATTGGATAGGTGGTTTCCAAGTATTTTCTCCCATTCCATAGATTGTTTCTTTCTTCTGTTAATTGTTTCCTTTGCTGTGCAGGAACTTCTTAGCTTGATGCAACCCCTTTTGTCCATTTTTCTGTTTTTGCCTGTACTTTTGAGGTCATATCCAAAAAATCATTGCCCAAACCAAAGACAAAAGTTTTTCTTTATTTTTTTCTAATAGTTTTACAGATTCAGGTCTTATGTTTAAGTCTTTAACCCATTTTGAGGTGATTTTTGGATATGGTATGAAATAGGGTCCAATTTCACTCCTCTGCATGTGGATATCAAGTTTTCCCATCACCATTTATTAAAGGGACTGTTTTTATTTTGTGTTCTTGATACTTTTGTTGAAGATCAATTGACTGTAGATGCATTTATTTCTCAGCTCTTTTCTGTTCCTTTGGTCTAGGTTTTTTGTTCTTTTTTGTTTTTTTAAATGCCAGCAGTGTGCTTACTAAGTATAGCTTTGTAGTGTGTTTTAAAATCATGTAATTTGATGCTTCTAGCTTTGTTCCTTTTGCTCAAATTGCTTTGGCTATTTGGAGTCTTTTGTGGTTCTGTATGAATTTTAGGATTTTTGGTATATTTCTGTGAAAAATGCCATTGGAATTTTGATAGGGATTTGAAACTGTAGATCACGTTGGGTAGTATGGTCATTTTAATAATAGTAATCATTCTAATTGATGTTCATGGCATATCTTTCCATTTATTAGTGTTTTTCAGTTTATCAGTGTTTTATAGTTTTATTGTACAGGTCTTATACCTCTTCGGTTAAATTTATATGAGTATTCTTTTTTTCCTGCCCTATTCCCCAAATTTATGAGTAATTTTGAACCATTAAAGAGTTTATATCTTCTGGCAAAAGATGGGATAAAACCTTCTAGAGTGTATAGAATATCAGAAATCTGGTCATCACAAAAAAAAAAGTGAATGAAGACTAGCCAGTTTTTATGTTTGCTTTGTTATAAAACAGTTTCTTAATTGTATAGATATGAAAGTGACTGAAATGATTTGTTTTTAGCAACTAAATTGATTTTAGGTTTTCATTTGTAGGTGGATTGGACTCTAAATATTGGAGAGCAAGCACTTGATATATGTATTGTCTCTTTCAATCAGTCGACATCTTCTGTTTTTGTTCTTGGTGAAAGAAACTTTTTTTGCCTTAAGGATAATGGACAGATTCGATTCATGAAGAAACTTGATTGTAGCCCAAGTTGTTTTCTCCCGTATTGCTCAGGTGTGTAGAAGGATTTTTCTTTTATCTTTTCCATATGTCAAGGCTATGTTATATACATCAGGAAAAGCCATATATTCATATACATATATTTTAAACATCTAGGAAAATAGTTTTATACAGAACATGTAATGGAGATTTTAACTTTTAAAGTTTTAATACAAGTTTGATATAAAGCACACATTTGGTTTTGTCAGACATTTTACTTTACACAGAATGTCTTGGAGAATTGGCTTCAGGTATACATTTATGCTTTCCAAAATGTGGTAGTTCAAGATGTTTGCAAAAGAACACCAGACTCTTTTATAAGCAGAAGGGGCATAGTAATGTCTAATGGAATGACTTATCTGTAGCCAGTGGCCAGTAAAAGCCATTAGCTATTTGTGATAAATATTAATGAAATTTATGCTTTCTTGATAAAATGCAAAAATGTTGACTACTATCTACTTATCATTCCCAAGTCTGTAAAGTTATTTTTTAATTTTTGATATTGGTGCTTGAAGTTGAAAAATACTATTTTATTACTTAAATACCTTATTACTTTATGCTTTTATATCAAGATGTTAGAATTAGTTTGTATCATAAATCCCTTAAAAGTGATATACTGTTGCAAATAACTGTTTTCTTATTATCCTCTTTTCTATATTGAACATACAGTTTCTGAAGGAACAATAAATACTTTGATTGGAAACCATAATAATATGTTGCATATTTATCAGGATGTGACACTGAAGTGGGCCACTCAACTTCCCCACATTCCTGTAGCAGTAAGAGTGGGTTGTATACAGTAAGTGATTTAACTTTTTTTAGGATCTTAGTCTAGGAGTTCTGTAGAAGTTGTATGAAACAATAGCAAGTGATTTTACTAGGAATGACAAGTGACATTGTAGTGTGAATGTCAACAATGGAAATAATTTAAAATACAACTTTTATTGGAAAAGGATATAAAAAGGCCTTACATAGTCTTCCTCAATCATTTTTATTTTATTTTAATTCCCAGATAGTTAGCATACAGTCTTATATTAGTTTCAGGTGTACAGTATATTGATTGAATAATTCTATACATCACTCAGTGCTCATCATGACAAGTGCACTCAATCCCCTCAATCATTTTTATTTAGTATTTCTAGTGAGATGTCCTTTGTAAATTAAAGATTTAAATAAAATGGCTTACTTGGTTGATGATTTTCTTTAAAATAGGAAAGGATTTTTTCAAGCATTTGATGGGTTCCATTTAGAGATCACTTATTGTTAGACTTGAGACCATTACACATCAAAACTTGTTTCAAACTTTATTATGTCAAGTGGTACAGAATTGCTAATGATTATGTATTTAAGACAGTTCAGATTTTAAAAAGGGCCAATTTTCCTTTAAAATTAAGGATAAAATCCATACCTTAAATTTACAAAATTTATCAAAAATAAGAGAAATGAGACATAACTAATTGTTCTAGGTTGTCAGTATAGAAGGGAAAATCCTGACAGACCTTTAGCATCATATGTTTAGGAATTGAAAATTCCAGTAAATATGTAGAAACACAACTTTCTTTCTTTATTTCTTTTCTTTCTTCCTTTCTTTCTTCCTTTCTTTCCTTTCCTTCCTTTCCTTTCCTTTCTCTCTTTCTTGAATTTATTTTTAAATAATCCCTACACTCAATGTGGAGCTTGAACTCATAACCCTGAAACCAATTGTCAGCACACTCCACTGACTGAGCTAGCCAGATCCCCCTAGAAACACAATTTTCTGTAAAGTTTATAGAATCCCTAGATCTAGTCAGTTTTGCTTATTTAGATAATTTTATTGAAATTTAAAAATCATGTGTAGAATTCTACAGGGGCACCTATAGTATCTGATCAGTATGACTAATTCCCCCAAATTAAGAGATTGGATGTGTATATTGTTGAAGCTCAATGAAGGGTGTTCATATTTGCATTAATGGTTAATCTGAAGCCTGAATATTGGAAAAATGGAAACATTGTTTTGAAAACATTGAATACTTTAAAAAGAAGTTGCTTTCTCATGTTTAAGAGAAAACACCATCATGCAATTGCTATGCACTTAACACAAATTATAGTTATTTTGTATCTGAAGAAAAATACAAGATTTTGGGATTGGCTTTTACATCTATCAGATAGTCTTTTAAGTTCAACCAAACACTTAGATTCACCAGACATTTTAAATCAGAATTACTTAGAAGGATTTACAACAGAAAAAATATCTTGCCAGCAGGGCAATGTCAAGTATTTCTCTTCTGGGAGAGTAATTCTTGCAGCAGTCCATATATCCACCCAAGAGCTGTTCTCTTTGGCCTCCCCAGTGACAGCTCAGGTGCAAGAAGACAGATCCACACAGGGGTGGTATGTGGCCCATCTTGGCTTATAGTCCCCATGCCCCTCAGGTTTAAATACTCAAAGGTCATTGTGGGTTTTGTGTGTATGTGGGGCAGAGGAGAGTGATGGATAGAAAGATCTTTTTGAGGCCATTTAGTTGAAATACTTATTTTACACATATATTATTTACATGGGGCATACCTATTTCAAGAGTCACTGTACTCAGAGAAGCTCAAAGATGTAGTTTCTGAGCAGATATTTATGGTTAATTTATGGCTTCAGTTCAGATGCATCTTATGAGTTCAGGGTCCAGAAATAACTCCAGAAATAATTGCTAGGAGTAAAAAACCAAATTTCCATGTAGGGTCCATCAAGATGCTTATACTCAGAAGTAGTCTGTCACCTCTAAACTTAGGCATTTGTAAGTGAAACTTCCTATTTCTTCTCATAGCTTTTTCAATGTCATAATTATAAACAATTAAATGTAAATGTTGCCATTAATGACTTCCACAGTTAATATGTAGCAATAACTTTTAATTATTTATTGGAAAATTTTTCTTATTTTTATGTACTTTAGCATATAAAAGTATAGAGTTAGACTGAAAGAATTTCATTGTAATTTGTATTAGAATTTTAAAAGTGATTATTATTGACTTACCTATAGTGTATTTATGTTTAGAAGTTATCATTTGAAATTAAAAACAGTGAAATAATTTTACTTCTGCTTTTTATTACCTTTAGAGTTAGACTTTTTTGGAACTTCCTTGGCCCAATGTGTTTATTTGTAGAGGAAATTGCAGCTGTTTTAATATGTTTCTTTTCAATGAATAAGAAATATTGGATTTGGATCAAGTTGATGTAATTATACTTAATAACAGCATTTTGCTCAGAAACTAAGATACTTTATTTCCTCCCACTCCCGTTTATTTGGCAGTCCAAGTCTTCTACCTTGTTTATTATAAACCAATTCTAAATCTGTCTTTGTTTCTTTCTTTTCAGGGTAAATGGCATTCTTGATTAGAGAAATTTTTTTTTTTTAGTTTATTTTTTTTTGTGTGTTAAACTATGGGAATGTGAAGTAAGTGTATAGTTTGTAGTTTACAGAATAAGAAGAACATGAATGTGATAATGTTCTTTAAATCCTCAGCTATTATTGTTTTCTTCTAATTGCATGAAGTAGCTGTGGAAGCCTGCCCAGTGTCTTACCTCTGCTGTGGTCAGTTTCCCAAATGGTAAATAAAGATGATCATTTATTGGTAATGTTATTCTCTCTAGAGATATGAAATATACCTCAAAGTGGAAGTCTATTTGAATGCATGTTCAAAGTGGTAAGAATCTTTCCGAACTTCAGCTGGCAACCACAGCCGTTGTGCTTCAAAATCTTAGTGCTGCTCATTTTTTTTTAGGATAAACAATTGGTCTGGTACTTCAGTGGTTTTCTTCCTAGGCTCTATTTACCATAGTAACTTACTGTAACTGTCAGTATTTAACTGTTTCATTCTTGAACCTTCATCAATGTAGTGTTCTTGATCAGAATATTTTCCCCATTCTTTTCTGGATTTTCCAATTTCTTTTATCTTCCAGTCCTAACTCAAGTCACGTAAACAAGCCTCCCCTCTCTCCTCTGGCCTCCTCTTTCTCTGAATTTTTCTATTTATCTTATGTTGGTGATTGCTGTTTGATTTTCCTAACTCCTCACTCAATCATATGCTCTTTTAATGTTAGGAACCCTTTCTATTTTTGCATATTACACTGAAGAATCAGCCAGAAAGCTAAATATATGGTATATGCTTGGTAAATATGCAAAAATCATTGTGATCTGTGCATGTCATGGGGAGGAATGGGTAAAAAGATCTTCTAGGAGCTTTCAGTTGAAATGCCTTTTTAAAAATATGGAACAATTGAGAGTTATAGATGGAAGGCTATTATTTATTTGAAGTTAACTTTATTAGGACAGTTTTCAAATTTCAGAGTGATTTTTTTTTTTTAAGTTTAACTTTTGCTGTTAATTTGCTATTCCTTTTTTTGTGTGCTTTTAGAAAGGAAACATGGACCTAAATATACACTTTTCCTATGTTGTATTTTTAAGGATTTCCTTTGTGGCTTAATGGTACATAAAAAATTTGTAAATATTATTGGAATTAAGGTAGAGCATAGATTATGCTCTGATTTGCATTCTTTTTGGTATTTTCTGCATTCTTTTTGGTATTTTCCCCTATTAATCTGTTGTAGCTCAGAAGTGGAATGTTAGTCTTTCATTACTATATATTTTTTGTCATTTTTTTGTTGACTAGCTAGGCATTTTGGTTTATATAGTCTAGTTCTGGTATACTCAGCTTATGTCTATGATATTTTACTTTTTTGGTGGGTTTAAAAATTTATCAATATAAAATTTCCCTTTTGTATTCTCACTTAATATTTGTTTGCTTTTGTTTTGTTTTGTTTTATTTGCTTTGAATACAGTTTGCTGTTGTCTGTGCTTTCTTTAATCTGTAATTTTATTTCGGATGCATGTCTTGTAAACAGAAAATTTAATTGGATTTTTAAACCCATTTTGAAGATCATTTCCCTTTAATTGACCCATTTATAATTGTTATAATCTATATATTTGGTCATTTTTCATCTGTATGATACTCTGTACTTTCAATAATATTTCCTTTGCTTTCCAACTCTGTGTGAGTTGGGGATTCTCTGTCCTTGGATCTCCCATGTATTGGAGGATACATACACATATATATCTCTTTTCTTTATTTCTATTAGCGTTTACTTTTCAGTTTTGCCATAATCCAAAAATGAAAGGCATCTTTCTCCCCATGATAGGCAAAGGGTTTAATACACTGTTTCTTTTTTCCTTTTCTGTTTTCCCACTCCCTGTACTACTGCCACACAAAGGCATGGGTACACACGTGAGCTTGTTCTCACACATATCACCCCCCACACCCACACAGCCTTTGTTACCATTTTCTCGCTGATACAGTAACATAAGTTATTAACTATAAATTATTATTGTTAAACTCTACTAGTCCTTTTTTTAAATTAATTTTATTTTACTTTTTCAGTGTTACAAGATTTATTGTTCATGCACCACACCCAGTGCTCCATGCAATATGTGCCTTCCTCAATACCCACCACCAGGCACACCCAACCTCCCACCCCTTTCCCCTCCCAACCCTCAGTTTGTTTCTCAGAGCCCACATTCTCTCATGTTTCATCTTCCCCTC
>CM052806.1:53998716-54028838 GCA_028533885.1 Nasua narica
CTAAAGATGATGAACATTTTTTCATGTGTCTGTTAGCCATTTGTATGTCTTCTTTGGAGAAGTGTCTGTTCATGTCTTCTGCCCATTTTTTGATGTGATTATCTGTTTTGTGAGTGTTGAGTTTGAGGAGTTCTTTGTAGATCTTAGATATCAGACCTTTGTCTGTAGTGTCATTTGCGAATATCTTCTCCCATTCTGTAATTCAAAACTTTTGATGTGTTTAATGTATCAGGTTTAATAGGTTAGACACTTCTACTAACTCCCTAGATCTTAAAAAAACATATTTAGGAGAATGTCAGTGTATTTTTTTTTAATATTCTTAATAAGAATATTAATTAAAATTGCTAAAAACAAGGTTAAAAATATAATATAGTCAAACAATCATGTCATCACTGAAGTCTCTTGAAACTTTAACTTGAAACTTTTAAGTAAATCAAGTCTTACCTGGTAAAATAGGGCTTTAATTCTCAATTGTCTGACCGCTGTGATCCACGGGATTTGTACCTGAGCAGTTAGGAGGGTTTGCATATATTCTAAAATGGACATTTGTATTCAGTGGTTTTCTTATCTGCAGGCAAGAATATCTACTGCCTTTGTTCATTGCACTGCAGTTTGCTATTTAAAATAAGTGTAAAATAAAAACAGTTACTATCTGCTCTTTTGATGTACTTAAAAAAAGCAGATATCCATATACTTTGAGTGTATAATATTTAAACTATATAGGAAAACTATACTAATTCAAAGTTAAAGTGTTTTTTGTTTTAATTAAGTAAAAAGTGACAGAATGCCATTATTGAAAATTAATGTAGAGCCTATGTTCTAATTAGAATATATGTTCAAATGTTGGTAAGACTTTGTTAGATAAAAACTTTGCTTAGTGTAGGGGCACCTGGATGACTCAGTGGGTTAAAGCCTCTGCCTTCGGCTGAGGTCATGATCTCAGGGTCCTGGGATCGAGCCCCGCATAGGGCTCTCTGCTCAGCAAGGAGCCTGCTTCCCCCTCTCTCTCTGCCTGTCTCTCTGCCTACTTGTGATCTCCCTCTCTGTCAAATAAATAAATAAAATCTTAAAAAAAAAAAAAAAGAATCTCTAAACAAAAACAAAAACAGAAAAAACTTTGCTTAGTGTAGAAAGATTTATTATCATTTTTTACCCTTGTAGTTCATCAAAAAACATCTTTAATTTTCAAATGACTTTAGAGTACGAGTATTTTAATATTTGTAGGTAGTTAACATGTATTACACATTATGAAGGTGTTTTAGAGCATGGACTGCTCATATAATTAGTAATGTGTTCTTTCACTGTAACACTGTTCTAAGAGTACAAAAAATAATAGCTAATATGTATTGCATGTACTGTGCACCAGGTACCATTTGAAGTGCTTTGCACATATTTATTTAATTCTTCTAAGAATAGTTACTACAATTATTACCATCCCTATTTTATAGATGATGAATCTGACATAATCAGACATGTGAACTACTCATTATAGTATAAGTGGGTAAGTGTTATTAATATAGAAAAGCAGAAAATGATAGGCCCTTCAAAGTGTTTAGTCCACCATACTGCTAGAAATAGATGTCCCAACTCTTTTTGTTTCTACTAAAAAACTCTCATACCTTTCCTTTCCCTAAAACGATTGCTTCCCTTTCAGTTTAGTGCTACCCAATATTCAATCTAATGAGAAGTATATTATTTGAAGTTGTAATGGTAAACATTTGAAAAGCCAGAAAGCAGAGGCCTAAAACAAGTGATTACTTTTGGAGGGGTGGAAGAATCTGGATATGTTCTCTAAAGATCTTAAAGAAAGTCTCAGGTATTCCAAAAATAAGCTCCAGTCTCTGGAAAAATAATACTGCCAAAGCTCTTTCATTTAAATCTTAAATAGTTTAGATATATAAGTAATAAAAATCTTTTGGTATAAATGAAAAATGAAAGATAAATTAGTAAATATTTTAATTAAGAATAGTGTTATAGAAAATATTCCTTTTTTAAAAAGGGGATGGTGGTTTATAAGTTAGAAATTACTAGTATTTCAGTAGTCAAATACAATAAAAAATAGTACCTTTCACTTTTGGATGCAGCATTTTAGAATGCTATTTGTAGAATGCTTTTATCTTTCACTTATATTTATTTCCAACACTAAATTTTTCTCTTCCTACTCCATTCTTTTGCCTACATATCTTAAATAAGTAGGTACAGTTCATGTTAAGTGAACATTTAAACATTTTTCTTAGAAGGAATATTCTGATTTGGACCTATAATGATTTATGTTTTGCAGTGAATTTTGAATATTTTTGAACACTTAAGGGTATGAAAATTCTGTGTTCCCTTAAAAAAACTTTGTTAATGATTGAGCAAGCAAATATGATAGATGTAGTTCGAAAAAAACATTCTCTACTTTCCAGAGTGTCAGCTGTGCCCATATAGTGCGTATGTAACATGGGGCTCAGGTATGAATGAATAAGTAGCAGAAACAGTTTTTATGGAAGCAATATCCAGAGTACTTAAAGTTAGTGGAAATACATGAAAAATTAAAACACAGTCACATCGAGAGTAACAGAGGAATGGAGTGAAAAAGGTTATCATATTGCTTTTTAGATTTCTACAGGCTTCCACATGGTAAGAAATGCTTTGTTGTTTCCTCCAGCCCATCTGTTGTTCCTTAGCATGACTGACATCACCACAACTATTGCAACCATTAAGCATCACCATATAAAGATGGCAAAATTTAGAACTTATTACACAGTTTTATGGAAAGAGGATTATAAGAATCAAAGTTATAGTTTGTTAAAAGATTTACTCTTTTATTTTTTTTATTTTTGATTTTTTTTAAAGATTTTATTTATTTATTTGACAGAGAGAGTACAAGTAAGCAGAGCGGCAGGCAGAGGGAGAGAGAGAAGCAGGCTCTCCACCGAGCAGGGAGCCCGATACGGGACTCGATCCTGGGACTCCAGGATCATAACTTGAGCCGAAGGTAGCCGCTTAACCAACTGAGCCACCCAGGCGCCCCTACTCTTTTATTTTTTATTGTTTAATGTGTGTGGCATAGTGATATGAGAGAAGTAATGCCTAGGAATGACATACTCTAAGATTAGAACAGATTTCCCTTACTTGAGATGGTATAGAAAATTTTTCCTGACTTAGAATTAAACATAGAGATTTCTATATGTATCATGGGAATGAATTACTTATTGAGTAGGGGATATAGTATATGTGATTTGCTAAACTTACGCATTTGTTTTATTTTTTTCCTCCCAGACTATTATATTTTTGCCAGAAATGGAAATGTATACTACTATTTTCTACACAAAAGTTACTTTCACTTTTTAATTTTATTTATATAATTTTTAGAGAGGGAGAGGGGAGGGAGAGCTAAGCAAAATAAATTCCTTTTAGATAAGATGAAACATTATAAAGTAATTTTTATTTGTTGGTGCCTGCCTAGAGTTGGAACCTCATAAACTTTATTTATTGCTGTTTGGTTGAACTTGTGTTTGCTAGCATAGACTTTAGACAGTGAATCTTTACTTTTAATCAACAATCACATCCTTAGGGTAATTTTGGATTGATTTATTCATCTTAACCTTCTTTTCCTTTTCTTTTCGTTAATTACTTAGTGCCTGAAAACTGATCTTTTAAGAAAAGTTAAATAAAGTTTTGTTAAAATCAGAATAATTCTTGTCTAGGTTACTTTTGCCCATTTTTTGCATAGTATAATATAAAAATAGAAAAATCAAACAATATAATATTTATTATGTGTTGCTTTTTGGGAGATTGCTATCACCTTTCTTGTGTTATTTCCTCCAAGTACATATCTTTCTTCCAGCTTGTATATATTTCATGAAAATTCATATTTATTTTGAAAAGTCTTCCAAGCTTATGTCACGTTTGAGTTCAGGAAATATAATTGTGACTAGAAGTATTATGTTACTTTTAGGGATATGAAAATCAATTAATACAATATCTCCACTTTTGGCAATGTTTGGTTTCTTAAAGACAAGCTAAACTGAATAGCAATAGTAGATGAGGTTCATTCAGAATGTCAAATAGCACAGAAACAAAGCATTTGTCTTCCAGTGTGAATTCTCAATAGGTTTTAGCCCCCCCCCCCTTTCTTGGCCAGGATCAGAGTCCTTTGATGTGTAGTCTTTAGGGCTACTCTGGTTTCAAGAGGCTTTCTCCAGAATGAGCATTTCTGAGAGTAGAATGGTGGTTACCAGTGGTGGGGAAGATGGAGAGCTGCTGGTTAAAGGGCACAACTTGTATCTTCAGATATCAGATGAATAAGCTCTAGGGACCTAATATACAGCATAGTGACTATAGTTAATACTAATGTATTGTATACTTGAAATTTGCTAAGAGAGTAGACCTAAAAAGGATTCTTACCACAAAAGAAAAAAAATGGCAACTGTGTGAAGGCTGGATATGCTAATTCATCTGATTGTGATAATCATTTTTCACAAAGATTTGTAGTCAAGTCATCGTGTTGTGTACTTTAAATAAATAGAATTTTATTTGTTATAGCTCAGTAAAGCTGAAAAAAGAATGGTGTTTGTTCTTTTGCCATAGGAACCATTCTTACTCAGTTTCTTCATGCTTGGCAATGAGTAGGCATTTATTGAATGCTGGTCCAATGACTGAAGGGATTAGAGAAGGAATGGTCTAGAAACAAATGACTTAAAGGAGCTTCAGAGCCTGATCAGTTTGCCTATGGGAAATTAAGATCATTTAATTTGGCTACCTAAAAGAATTTTTGACTATATTCCATTTATTACAGGAGTAGGTTAAAACTATGACCTAAAATAAAGATTTTTAATTTTTGTGGGAATTTAGTTAAGTCTTGGTAATCTAGTCACTTCTATGGATGATGAGGGTTTTCTTGTGGAATATTTGTTTGTTTAGGTCAAACATTTTACTGACCTTTTTTATTTCATCAGATTTAGATGAATATGTCATGAAGGGTCTTGGATCCATATTTCATAAAGGGCATGATTGCAATTTGAATTCCTTGTATGCATAATTATTCACTATGCTAATGATTATGCCTGCATTGTTACTTTAGATTGTGGAAAAGAAATTTCAGAAGAATTTTTTTAATTTTCTTTTTAGAAGAATTATATTTTCATTGGCATTGACTTTATTTTATGTCAGCAGTCATGAGTTCAAGTATTTTTGGTACAGATATCACTTTATAGAAAACACATTTGACTGTCTTCTAATGGATTGTCAAAATTTCTGTTACTTATATATTTTGCATGAAAATATTTAATATTCTTATCAAACTTTTATACATTTAATCAGCACTGGCCACCTGAAATATATAATTATAAGAAAGTGAAAGTAGAAAGGGTAATAGCAAAACAAAAATCAGAAGTACACAATACTCTGATGCTATTTGGGAAAAATCTCAAGTTTTAATCATGAAACAGACAAGCAGAGGACTCATAGGAAAGGAAAAAGGATCTGTAATTTGTCACAAGAGGAGATGAGTCAACACAGGTCAGAGAATGTATAGATTTTTATGAAGGCATGAACAGCTTCATACTTTATAATGCAAACACTGGTGTTTCTATTGAAATACTGTTTCTTGAGGTCACATAATCTAAGAAACAGTGTAAGTAAAGAAAACTTATAATAAATTTAAATCTCTTTTAAGGTAGATAACACCAAGTCTTACCTTCCACTTTTCCTTCTCTGTGTGTCTAAATAATACTGTGTCTTATTTAATCAGTAGATAAGAACCTTTGTCTGTAGACCAGACAGTAGTGATTCACACACTTTTTTTACATTTATTAGTGAGTTATTATTAATTTCATTTCCTCCCAGTATCTTCTTTTTTCTCTATTATTATACCTCTTTAATTTTTCACTTTCTGCTTCTAGGAGACTTAACTTTTTTTCGTATATGGAGAGGTCTGAACAAAATTTTACATATGGCTTTCACTTAACTGCTAGAAATATTTTCACGCTATTTCATTTCTTATTGGATTACAAGTTACATTGCCTTATATGTGGAGATGTCTTAAAGACATTTTCTTCCTTTCTCTTTGAGTTGCCTAGAATCTCTGACCTGAAAATACAGAAACATAAGACTGTGAATCTTAGTTTACTATATATATTTTTAGAAGGCACTACAAATAAGTAATTTATTTGGTGTTATACAATGCTCCTTAACTTTGATTGGGCCAGTTAGTAGCAATAAGATTACTTTTAAATGTCTTTCCATTTGGGGATGTTTACTGCTATCATCAGCAGCAATCCCCTCCCATTCCACACACAAAAATTCCCCCACAAAACTTAGATGTGTATGTATGTATGTATGTATGTATGTATTTTAGTATCTTTCCTCTCCTTCACAGTTGATGGAATGTGGGTGGCTTTCTAGAGGGGAAAGGGAGACCTTGTCTGGGGGATGCTGTTGATTTAAGGCAGTGGGCATTCTTAATAGGCAGCATCTGCCCTCTCACTTTTGATAATGCAGCTAACCCTTTCAGTTGCTGGGTACCACCGCTGTAAGTGGCAATTTTAATGTGATACCTTAGAGTTATGTTCTTAATAAATCACATTTGGAAGCTTTTATGCAACCATAGTCATGCTTATATTTTAAAAAGTCTAAACATGATAAACATTAAAAATGGATTTATATTCATGAAGCCAAATTTGATTTTCTAGGTAGTGACCAATTCATCTAGAAATTCAAATGGTTGCTTTTAGTGTTCATCTGTGTAAAGTGACATAATCAAAAAAGAAAGCTATGCTATGATACTCTGTGCTTCATTGCAAGTAGCTTTCTTGATGATAAATTAATTTTGTCTAATGTTCTTTCAAATAGTCTCTTCTCTCCTAAGCAGAACTTGCTCTAGTTCTAAGTAACTTAAGGTTTACTGTTAGAATCAGACCAATATGATTGCTTGCTTTGTCTTTTATTTAGGAGCTTTTTCTTTAGTTAGTACCAACTGAGTGGGCATATTGAGTATTTGATATATAATTGTAGATCAAAAGATATACAGAGATGTTATGTAATCTCATAGATTTCTACCTTTAAAGCAAGCAGTGTTGGAATTTGTATGTAAAAGATGTTGGATCTAAAATTGGATCAAAAGGAGCAGAAATTCAGAGGCATTTAATTCTCCCTAATTCCTAATGTTAGTGAAAGAGGGGGAGTTGAATTGCTCTTGATATTTAAGAGTAAAATTCTTAACTATTACAGAGAATAGTAATCTCTGATCTTTTTCACCATATTTCATTCTCTCAATGTTATTCATACACAGCTTTTGGTATTTAATTTTAAATTTGAAATGGGAAGTTGCCAAAAAACATTTTTAAAATAGAACTTCAAAGATTATTGTAGACTATACACTTAAATATTTTAAAAAGCAATAAAGTAGGCAAAATTATGAAATGCATTTTTTTAAAGATTTTATTTATTTATTTGACAGAGAGAGACACAGGTAGATAGAGGGAGCACGAGCAGAGGGGAGGGGCAGAGGAAGAATCAAGCTCTCCGCTGAGCAGGAGCCTGATGTGGGACTTGATCCCGGGACCTGGGATCATGACCTGAGCCGAAGGTAGACGCCCAACGACTGAGCCACCCAGGCGCCCTGAAATGCATTTTTTAAAGAAACCAGAATTTTATGTGATACCTAAATTTTAAAATTTAAATTTCTATATTTACTTCTTAATTATATTTCTAGTTTTTCCCATTTTTTAGAATTTCCATAGTTTCCTACTCTACCTCAAAATTAAAAAAAAATATAAATTCAGGTTATGGAATTAAAGAAAAAAAATAATCCCAGATAACATTGGGATAGAGTGACTTTCTATTTCAGAAGAGACTGACATGAAAGAAGAAATGTGAGAATTTAAAACACAGCTAGTAGGCAGACAAATTAAGAAAAATCTATTTGGAAATATATTGTAACATGATTTAATAATCACACCAATAAGTATTTAATTTAGACTATTGGCAAAAGAACCCAGAAAATATTATAATTGGATTTTTTGATTATTAGTGACTCTTTTTTTTTAAAAAAGATTTTATTTATTTATTTGAGAGAGAAATTGAGAGAGAGCATGAGAAGAGAGAAGGTTAGAAGAAGAAGCAGACTCCCCATGGAGCTGGGAGCCCGATGTGGGACTCGATCCCGCAACTCAAGGATCATGACCTGAGCCGAAGGCAGCTGCTCAACCAACTGAGCCACCCAGGCGCCCCTAGTGATTCTTGATAGTAGTTTTCTATGCATATCTTAGAATTGGTTAGAACTTTTAAGTTATAGATCTGTTGAAAATATTATATGCCATATATAAAAGACTATATCATTAGAATTTGTGAATAAATGACATTTGATCATATATTGATAAAATTTTATTGATATTATAAACAAACTTGACAGCCAATTAATTTAAAGCAATTATTTAATGTTCACAAATTGTATTTGGCATGCCTCCATTTTGGATTTATAATTTAGAAATTCTTTTAAGTCAAGGAATGATCACCTGCTTCATTGAGATTGTGATAATGTAAAAGAGCAAGATGGACTCATACTTAAATTAGACCTCTGACCCAATCTTGGCAGTTCTCTCAGCTTGCCAGGGAAAACATTTGCAGGGTTCATTCCTTTCTTCTGTCATTTTGAGAGGTTCTACCCCATTTTTCTCCTCCATTGGCTAACCTTTGACTTCCCAGAGACCTGTATTTCTTTACAACAGGAGGAATAAACACTCTTGGTATGTGAAGATTAAAGGTCCCTGGCCCCTGCAGGTGCCCTGCAGCAAATTTGTTCAGAATTAATTTGGCATCTCCAGTTGTGGTTTGTTTTGTATAGGAAACCAGATAGAATTCAATAGTGTATCTTGAATCTTAGGACTTAGTGCTTTTGTTACAAACAACAGGAAAAAAAAAAATGACCAAGTGCCAGTAACATTTACTCTTCAAAAGAAAGTTTTTGTCTTTCTGTGCCTGGTTATCTTCAAGAGTTGCAGAGTAAAAGAGAAAATTTCAGTGGAAATATATTTCTGCCTCTGATATAGAAAAGACCTTTAAGAGAGTCATTGTTGACATGAAAGGGAAAACATTCTGATTTTCTGGGATGTAAGCCTTAGAAAACAAGCCAGAGTAAAAGAACATGTAGAAATGAAAAACTTATGACTCGAGGAGATGACCTCTTGTGAATTATTTCAGAATTCAGTGGGTATCTCAGATGGCCAGTTTTTCTTACATTCTTGCTTCCTATAAACTTACCTTATTGAGTAGGTATCAGCTTTTGTTTTGGAGTGAAAAATCACTGTAACACATACCACTATTGTGAATACATGAAACACTTGGTGTAGAACATACTGTAAAGTATATACTATAAATAACATATTAAGCTTCTATACTACGAAAGAATATAAGGAAGCATTTCTCTAAGAAATTGTACCTATTGATTGGTCTTTAGTAGTAGGTGACTTGGCTAGCAGATTTTAGAATCTAAAATTAGTGGATGCATTTTGCCAATTTCAGTTAGGTACTTCTGGCATCAGATATAGTAATCTGGAAGCAATAGAGAAATCAAGAAACAGAGAAGCAAGAAGGAATAAGCCCTTTCTTAGGCACGTATTTTCTACCTTTTTGTTAAAGTGGGCAACAAAAGATGAATTTCACTATGCTACCAATGCAGCTGACTCCTGGAGTTTAGTTGATTATTTTCTACTTAGGACTAGGAAAGCTAAAAACAAGCATTTGGTAATATATTTGATAAGTTCTGAGTGTGGTTGGTAAAATAGTACATTCAGAATCGTGAAGGGATGTTCTTTTTTAATTATCTAGCATGGGCAGAATCAATTTGTTCAATACAAGTATCATGTTATTGAAAACTTCTTGAATAGTTGGGTAACTTAAGTTATCAAAGATAGTTTCTCAGTCTCTATAGTTTACTGTAGTGAACCTTCTGAAATTTCATTGAATAAAGATTTAATTATGCCCTTCTCTTTTTTAGGAGAGCTATGCTTAGATTTTCTTATTTGTAAGTCTTGGCTTTGAATTGTTAATTTGATAATTGTTAAGTAGAGGAGAGGAGAGACTAGAGCTTTAAAAGAACCTTAATCAGTAAGGTTCCATGACTCAGGAATACTTTTTAAAAAGCCGTGTTTTTATTGCGGGATATCATGATGGGTTAAAGTAGAAGACTCTGGACCACATACTCACTAGCCTACTCACTCGCTCTGAGACCTTGGACAAGGTCTTTAAATTCTCTGTGCCTCAGATCCTCTTTCTGTAAAATGGGGCTAATAATAGTACCTATTACATGAGGTTGTTATGAAGATTGAAAGAATTAATATATGCACTTAGAAAAGTGCCTGGCAATAGCACTATGTGTATTTTAGCCAACATTATTATTAAATTTGGTGCATTTGCCTGTTTTTCACTTTGGCAATTATTTTGCTGAGGGGGTCTATAATTGTAGTTATTGAATTAAATTTTTTTTGAAGAAAAAATTTGTCTCTGCATTATATCTCCCTTAGCAGATTGGGCCCATGACAGGAAAGCTAGGGAAAGAGTTAGGTATTTCCTGGTAAATATTATATAATGGTTCACTTAATCAACAACATCATTTAGTGCCCATGTATACAGAGTTTTGTTTTAGCCTCCTTGGTTTGCTGGACTGCATCAAGTTAAACAGTTCAAATCAGAGGGATTTGGAAATTGTGTTTCTTACAGGGATTTGATTCAGGAAGGCAGTCCATTACAGTCTCTAAGATCAAGGACTTGAACTATAGTCCACATGGAAGCCACATTGAACTGGTATCTTGATGCATCACAAGGGAACATGCATTGCTTTTCTTTTTCTACCTGTTGGACCAGTACTATAACCAATCCAGAAAAAATATTTTGTTTGTGGTTAAATAGCACTCAGCAGTCTTGTATTGTTGTTGATACTGTTTTTCACTTAGAGAAAATTTGCAAGATGGTTATCTGTTCAGTGCTGCCAAATATATTGTTAGTATGCAGACCCTGCAGGCACCAGCTGCAGTTGTTTTCCAAAGGACATGCAACCAATCTAGCAATCATGCACCCAGCTGTAGTATTGCTGGCTATATTTGGTCTTTCTTTCTTTTTTTTTTTTGACACACAGTTGCATGCATACTAACTAACACTTTTGGTTGCAAAGCTAAATTGAAGGATGCGTACTGTATTTTGATGCTCTTGATATTTTTCATCTGTTCTTGGTTTCCTGCTATTATTCTTGGGCATTTCTCATTACAAGTATATGTTCAAATGCTATCTGATAATACCCTTTTGAAGGGGCGGGGCTCAGGGCAGTTATACAAGTTTATGATGTACTGAAATGATTTGCTTTGACGTGACCCAATTAGAATTTACTTTAGCCCTGAGCCAGCTCAAATAAGATTGAACTAATTTATGCCACTATTTTTTCCAGTAATGTTGAACTGGAGCAGAACCACTTATTGTGCTAATGCTCTCTTCTAAAATGTACAGATGCGTATTTAAACAGCTAGGAAACTTATGCATGCCAGTTGCATTTTAATCTTGTGGTAAGCAACATACTGTAAAAGACATAGTTTGCATCTTTGACATGATTTTATGGTATGAAACATGATGTACTAAATATTAAAATAAAAAGCTAGAGTAATATGGATATGTTTATTCCATAGTTACAGTCATGTGGTCGATTTTATACTATAACTATGAAGCAAATAGTAGTAATCAATAATAATAATAATAATAATAATAATAATTGAATATTTATTAAGCCCTTACCCTGTATCAGGCACCAGGCTAAGCTGTTTACATTAAATAATTCACTCTGAAGAACAATTTCTGAAGTGAGTACTGATACTATGTTTTAAATTTTACACATGAAGTAAGAGATGTTAGCATACTATTTCAAGGTCACACAGTTTGGGAGCAGGGATCCAATTCTAGTTCTTTTTGTCTTTAGAGCTCTTAGTGTCTGTTATGTTTTTACTGCCTCCAATGTTAAATTGCCATGCAGATTATGTCGATTAGTGTCTCAGCAGCAAATAGATGGCACACTCAAATGGAGCAATTCAGAAGGTAGTTGTGAACAAGGGTAAGAGAGGATAACAAGGGAGGTGAGGCTGGCAACAATGGGAACCATGACCATCCCTATGTGTGGAGGGATAGAATAAGGGATTGGTTACTAGAGCTTGAAGAGTAGAGCTGTAGTTATAGGAGAGGACCATCTGACAGGAGCTATTTTGCCTTAGGTTGAGGTACACAATCCCTTTGGTGATCTAGCAGGGAAGAAACTGAGGAAGCAAATACCTGACTCCACTTTCCTCCCTCTCCTGTCTCTTGCCAGTGATCCTCATTGGCCAAACTCAACTGGAAACCAGAGGAAAAAGGATCCTTTGATACAGTGGTCAGTTTCTTCTGGCACAGAGCAGATTGGAAACAGATGGAAAGTTTTCAGGGCAAACGGAAAATATCCAGTTCATAGATGCACTACCAAGAAAATAGTTTCTCAATGTCAAAGCATCGGTGAAGCCAGGATTTTTTTTTAAAGATTTTATTTATTTATTTGTCAGAGAGAGAGCCTAAGCAGGCAGAGTGGCAGGCAGAGGCAGAGAGAGAAGCAGAATCCCCACTGAGCAAGGAGCCTGATGCAATGTGGAGCTCGATCCCAGGACTCCGGGATCATGACCTGAGCCAAAGGCAGCCGCTCAACTGACTGAGCCACCCAGGCGTCCTGAAGCCATGATTTTTTACTTCTGTCTCTAATCATTTGACTTGCTATTTTTTTTTTAATTTTAATTTTTAAATTTTGTCTTCTAAATTACAGGTTTCAGAAGCAGCATGGGTTGTTAGGAAGAATGTAGACTAGGATTGCCAGAGTAGCCTTTAGGATTTTGAACAAATGAATTTTGGATATGCTTCTCCTTATTTTTTCTTCTTCTTTAAAATATAAATACCAATACCAGTACTATTCCTGTTCTCGATAGATACAATAAGAGGGCATGGAATAGTAATAAACTTTGGACACTTAATAACATAGGTATATCTACATTTTTTACCTCTTTCATTGGTCTTCCTTCCTAAATCTTCAGACTTCTTAGATAATTTTATCTGCCTAAAAAGCAGCCTTTATTATTTCTTTTACTAAGGATCTGCTGGAAAGTAAATCTTTCAGTTTTTCTTTATCTGAAAAGTTTGTTTATGTTCATTTTTGAAAGATATTTTTGTTGGGTATAGAATTCTACATTAGCAGTTATTTTCTTTCAGTGTTTTGAAAATATCAGTCCTTGGTCATCTCATTCTATAATTACTACTGAGAAATTAGCTATGTTATTCTATTACTTCTTTAAAGGTAGTCTGTCCTTTTGAGGCTGCTTTTAAGATTTTTTTCTTTTTGATTTTAGCAATTTTAGTATGATAGGCTTAAAGTTATGGATTCATTCACAACTCATTTCTTTCCAAAGCTCTTACTTCAAGAGGACCCAAATGCGTGGGTGATAAATCATTGTTACTTTTAAAAAAAGAAATTGGTGAAAGAAACCAGTAGATAGTGTGGGTTGATGTAGGTAGGTTAATAGTGTTTCTTTTAAGTATTTTTACATATCCTTTTTTTTTTTTTAAGATTTTATTTACTTGAGAGAGAGAGTACATGTGTGTGCATGGGTGCAATTGGGAGGAGGGGCAGAAAAAGAGGGAGAGGGAGAAGCAGACTCCCCATTGAGCTGGGAGCTTGAGGTGGGGCTCTATGCCAGGACCCCAAGATCATGACCTGAGCTGAAGGCAGATGCTCAACCAACTGAGCCACGCAGGTGCTCCACATATTCCTTCTTTTTTTTTTTTTTAAAAAAAAGATTTTATTTATTTATTTATTTATTAGGAAAGAGAGAGAGTGAGAGAGAGCATGAGAGGGGAGAAGGTCAGAGTGAGAAGTGGACTCCCTGTGGAGCTGGGAGCCCGATGTGGGACTCGATCCCGGGACTCCGGGATCATGACCTGAGCCGAAGGCAGTTGCTTAACCAACTGCGCCACTCAGGCGCCCCACATATTCCTTCTTAATATTGCTTCTTTTTCCCCCTTGGCTGTGTTGATGTATAATTGATAAATAATATTGTATATATTTATGTTGTACAATATTATGGTTTATATGCATATATATTGTAAAATGATTACCACACTCAGCTGATTAACACATCTATTGTGTCTCTGTGTGTATGTGTGAATGAATGAATACTGGTTCTTAACAGAAGATGATGGTAATGCAGGAAGTCAGGAAAGGTCAAAGAGAATCTAACAGGGTTCTTTCTTTCACTTATGTTGGAAAAGTGGAAGAAGAGAAGAAAGGCATACACTTTTTCCCCCTTTACACAGAGCACTAGGAAAGATGATAGATGAGAATAAGGTGATTGGGCTCTCATTGCTTATTACGGTGTAGTATAGACTTATTAACAATCCCTTTTGTCTTTGTCACTTTGTCACTAACGAAATAATACATTTGGAGGGAGAAATGTTTTTTAATGAAAAGCATATCAGTTCAGAAGCATTATACAAAGTGAAGGACCTTACAAAGGGTAGAAGATTGTTTATGGTAAAAGAAAACTTATTTTATCCAAAGACCGTTAATCTGTAATGCAGGCCATCATGCTGCTGAACCCTTTTTCCTTCCAGACAGCAAGTTCATTTTATATCAGCATCAGCGAGGTCTCCCAAAGGCAATCCTGTTACTCAGGACAAGAAAATGTAGAAAAAGGAGAACAAGGAATTTTATGATTTAAAATGTAAAATTTTTTTTTTGTAATCACTAAACTGTCTTGGAGTAAAAATGATGAAATGCTTTTCTTTTGATAGTAATCTGAAAAAGTTTGTGTACTAAATCCTGTAAGCCAGATACTTGAGTTATTGGATTGATATTGTATGATGGAAAGTATCTGAAGCATTTTGATTTCTTGAAAGGTTATGTTGTGAAAAATTTGTTTTGTAAGAGTAGATGTACAAAAAGCATATGCCATTGTTATTACCTAAAATCCAATAAAAGATAGTTTTGCAGATTATTACCACATGTGTGTAGGAGTTGCTTTTATAGTTAAGTTATTTTAGATACCAGAGTAATTTGTTTCATATTTTAAGCATTGAAGTGCCCATTCAAATCCTGTATTTCTGTTACTCTAGCATGATATATAATAGAAATAGTCAAAATAAAATGTCTCAGCAAATAATTGAAATAAATTCTATGGTCAACCCACTGAATGAAATATTTGCGGAGACATTGTGTGTGTGCAGTATCTCTGAGGAATCTTCCCCCAAAGCTACTAAATTCAATAACTGTGTTCTTAAACCACATAATTCAATAGAACAAGAGCACAAAGCAATTTGATTGAATGATAATCAGTTCATTAGTGACCACAGTATAGTACACTTTTTAATGTTCAACTTGTAACGTATTTGCTTATAAATTATCACTTAGGTGTGTACATGTAGTAACAAAATTAAGATTTCTTCTTTTTGTGGTCTATGCTTTTTGGATTTGAAGTGATGACAAAATTCTCAAGTCATTTGAACTAAGGTCATTTACAATCAATAGTAATAGTAGTAGCAGAAGTAATTACAATCATAAAGAAGGCCATTCTCATTTCCCACTTGGAAGGACATGAGCCTTGTGTGATGTATTATTATTATTGTTATTATTTTTGTGATGTATTATTATTAATGGCTTACCATCACCCTCTAGAATTAAATTTTTTTTTATTAGCATGAAATGTATTTCAAAAATTTGCTGTCCAGTTTAGTACAGTCTTTGCCTTATCTATTGCATTTTTGGAGTGTATTTGTTATTAGTAATTCCTTAGTTGTAGAAGCTAATAGACATTAAGGAATATTTTACTTTTATACCTTAAAGATGTTGCTAACTTAGGCTAAGTTCTGGTAAATTTAGATTATTTTTTTATTGTTAATGTGAATGCAAATAAGTCTTGTAGGCCTACAAAAAGGGAGACAGATTTGTACTGTAATGAAACCATTCACTGAAGCTATTCACATTATATTGTATTTTGTTGCAGTATTGTCACTCTATACAAAAATGAATTTCTGAAACAAATTGCTAGATATTGTGAGCAGGTCTGCAAAATGGCCTTAATTACTAAATGAAGAACATGTCAAAAGTCAGGTGATAATGAAATGACATATGTTCAGTAGACTATATGTGTGTACATATAGTAGGGGTAGGAATTGTAGATGTACAAGTAAATAACTCTCATCTTCTGACTGGTAAAAGACAGGCAGGATGTTATTAGTTGGTTGTTCTCACAGCTTAGGCAGCTAACTTACGGTATGCCGCACAAAGATTATGTGTAACATCTGCTGAGAAACATGGAATCAAGTTAGGAGTGATTCAAGTTGGAGGATGCAGCTCCGCACAGAGCCCTTTTCTCTCCTCAAAGAAGATAAATAAGGTCAGAATTAAGGGATAAGCTGCCCAAAGGGAATTGTGAACACAGGTAGAACTATTAAGATTAGCCTCAACATTCAGGCAGGAGTAAATAGGGGAGAAAAGAGAGATTAGTGAGTTTCTGAAATTCTTTGTTTTAATTGGATTTTTGCTGAAGAATTATCACTGCTAAGGTGTCTGTCCAATCATAAAATTTGTTTATTCACTAAAGGTCTGATGTTTGCTAGCTTAAGTTCATAGGGCTGCAGGAAAACACCATAAAATTTATGTATTCATCATAAGATTTTATTTATTTATTTATTTATTTATTTATTTACTTATTTACTTACTTACTTACTTACTTACTTTTTAACCCCCTCCACCCATTTTTCCCATTCACTGTCCACCTCTGGCCACCACCAGTCTATTGTAATCTAGGAGCTTTTTTTTTAAGATTCCATTACGAGAGAGATCATATGGTATTTGTTTTTCTCTCAATGATATATTTCACTTAGCATAATGCCCTTGAGGTCTATCCATATTGTCCCAAATGGAAATATTTCATTCTTTTTTATGATCAGATGATGTTCTGTTATATATATGTGTACCACAATTTCTTTATCCATTCATCCATCAAGGGACACTTAAATTGTTGTTTCTTCTGTTGTGGATCTTAACCATACTGACAGGTGTGACGTCATTCCTCATTGTAGTTTTGATTTGCATTTCCCTGATGATAGTTGATGTTGAGCATCTTTTTATGTGTCTGTTGGCCATCTGTATGTCTTCTTTGGAGAAATATCTGTTCATATCTTCTGTCCATTTTTAAATTGGATTGTTTTTCTGCTATTGAGTTGCATGAGTTCTTTATATATTTTGGATATTGTCCATTGTCAGATATATGGAGCCTGAGAAACTGAGCCAAAGGCAGATGCTTAACTGGCTCAGCCACCCAGGAACTCCTAGATTACTTTTGATATTATGCACATTTTTTTTAAAGATTTTATTTATTTATTTAACAGAGAGAGAACACAAGCAGGCAGAGAGGCAGGCAGAGGCAGAGAGAGGAGCAGGCCCCCTGCCGAGCAAGGAGCCCGATGCGGGACTCGATCCCAGGACTCCGGGATCATGACCTGAGCCGAAGGCAGCTGCCCAACCAACTGAGCCACCCAGACATCCCGATATTATGCACATTTTAGCAATATTGATTCTTCAATTCATGAGCACAGAGTATCTTTATATTTATTTGTATCTTCTTCAGTTTCTTTCATTAATGACTTGTAGCTTTCACTAACCCTCTTAATTAAATTTTTTCCTAGGTATTTTATTCTTTTTGATGCAATTATTAATGGGATTGTTTTCTTAATTTGTAAATGTCTTAATTCTCTTCTTTTGATAGTTTGTTATTAGTGTATAAAGATGCAACAGGTATTTTTGGATTGATTTTGTATCTTGTGGTATTCCTTTACTGTAGGAATGTTTATTCTAATTTTTTTTGATAGAGTCTTTAGAGTTTTGTATATGTAATATGTCATCTCCAAATAGCGACAGTTTTACTTCTTCCTTTCCCACTTAGATGCTTTTTATTTCTTTCATGGCTAGGACTTCCAATGCTATCTTGAATAAAGGTGGCAAGAATGGGCATCCTTTTCGTGTTCCTGATACTAAATGAAAGTCTTTCAGCTTTTCATCATTGAGTCTGGTATTAGCTGGGGGCTTGTGATATATGACATTTATGATGTTGAGGTACAGTCCCTCTCTACACTCTTTATTTAGAGTTCTTACCATAAATGGATGTTGAATTTTGTCAAGTGCTTTTTCTGGTGCATTTGGTGACTTTTAATATAGAGCCATGAGGCAGAGAAAGAATCATGGGCGTTACTGGGGATTTGATGATGAGGTTAATTGTAGAAATATTGAAAGAGATGGAAAACTTGGAATAGGAACCAGTTTTATGAGCAGGAAAAGTTTAGTTTTAGCATGTTGAATTAAGATGGCTGACATATGTAGTTGGAAATAAATACATGCAAAAATCTGTTTTAAACTGCAAAGTCTCATATGCATGTAAGTTCAAGTAATTACATGCATATGTAATTACATGCATATGTAATTACTTGAACTTACATGTATATGAACTTGAAATTCATATACAAGAATTACTTATACATGTAATTCAAGTAGAAATACTCAGAAATGATCTGGCAACATGATCTTTGAGATTACAGGCTAGAAATGAGGGCTGGCAATTGTCAGTACAGATGTAACAGCTAATATAATGTTGAATTCTCAGAGTTAACAGTGAGTGGGAAGAACAGAGGTATGAATAGTGTTTGGGGAATCCTCATAATTGGGAGGCAGGAAGAAGAGCTCTTAAAGAAAGCCAAATAGTAGTTAAAAAAACGAGGGAGGTCAGTGGCATTGGAACCAAAGGAGTGGAATAGATCATGACAAAGGTCTGTGTATCTACAAAGACTTGTGGTTCCACATGTCTGGTGGGTCTCATCCGAATATGGAGGAGTTGCCTCAGAATGCAAGCTTGCTATCTTCACCTCCCCATCTACCCTGCAAAATCTAACCCTTCTTCTGCTTTGTATCCACTCTTGATAGATGGCTTTAGACTGAGCTCTCCTGGGCTAAAACTTAGAAATCCTCTTTGACTTCTTTCTCTTACTCTTTTTTCATACTTAATTGACTGTCCTGTACTATTATTCATCCTGTCTCTGCCATATTTCTTCTGTCCGTTATAATTATATTATTCCTACTAATTCCAAAATGTACTACATAGAAAGGTTTTTGCTTTGTTTTGTTTTTGTTTTAAACCGTATTTCTTGGAAATAATGGTATCATTTCTGCTATGTTAGAAATAAAACCATGGTCTTCATGTACATAATAGTTCACTTATTCTGGGCAAGAGAATCCATAAATGTATATCCAAGTAGGATGGCAATATAACTTATCCAAACTGGGATACTTCTGAGAATGAAAGGGAGTGCTGTTCATAATTTACCAGGACAACAGGGACTTTACAAACCAGGATGTATGATCATCTACCTCAGTAATTCTCACCTGGGAGCAATTTTGCCTCCCATAGGATATTTGGCGATGCCTGGAGACATTTTTGGTTGCCATAGTGGGAGGGGGAGAGTTATTACTGGTGTTTAGTGGGTATAGTCTAGGGAAGCTGCTAAAAATCCTGTAGTGCATGGGATAGCCCCACAACAAAGAACATTTGGCTTTCTTCATTTAATTAATTCAATTAATTTAGCTTCCCTGCCTCTCTATGCAACTTGTTGTGCTATGTTCTGGGGACGCATTTATGAGCAAAGCAGTCATGGTCACTGAATTCGTGGAACTTGTAGTTGGGGAGGCCAAGATTAAATACATAATTACATAAATATGTTATTTCAACTGTGAAAAACCCCATGAAGGAATAGTACTTAGTACTTTTGTAATATATAATAAGAGATCTGAACTAGAATGTGCCATCAGGAGAAAATTTTCTGACATTTGGATTGAAATCTGAAGGGTGAGTAGGCTTGTATTAGACAAAGATAATTTATAAGGAGAGGGGAGGAAGAGTGTACCAGGCACCAAAGGGGCATGGAGAGTGACAATCCCAAAGAAATGGAATAAGGTCAGTGGGGGGAGGGAGAGCGAGGATTTGGGGGGAGTGCGTGGATGGGGGGAGAGTGAGTAGGGAGTAACAGGTGAAGTAAGCAGGGGTCAAATCTAGCTTTGTTGAAAGGATTTTGAATTTTATTTGGGAAACCAAGGGAGGTTTCTTTTTTCTTTTTTTTTAAGATTTTATTTATTTATTTGACAGAGAGAGAGATCACAAATAGGCAGAGAGGCAGGCAGAGAGAGAGGGAGAAGCAGGCTCCCCGCTGAGCAGAGAGCCCAATGTGGGGCTCCATCCCAGGACCCTGAGATTATGACCTGAGCCGAAGGCAGAGACTTTAACCCACTGAGCCCCCCAGGAGCCCCCCAGGAGCCCCCCAAGGGAGGTTTCTAGGCTTGGGAATGGTGTGATCAGATTTGCATTTTAAAGAAGATTCCTCTTCTAAAATGTCCTCTCTTTGTGTTACTGCCTTACCTAAAGAGAGTGCTCACAGCATTCAGTATCTGTCTTAGTCTGGCCCATTTGTACCTACAGTCTTCCCCTTTACTCTGCATGGTTCCTCACACACCAGCCTAGCTTACTGCATGAGGTGTTAGAAAGCTGCTGTATTTTTTCCCTCAAAAATGTCTATATCTTAACATTTTAGTGGCTTAAAAACAGTGGCCATTATTTTTTTCCCACTGACATTTTTCTTTTCAATAGAATGTTAATCTAAATAGTAATAGTAAGAAATATACTTTCTGCCATGGGGCATATTAAACACTATTTTAATTTTGAAAGAAAGGTAATTGGCCTAGAAACATTTGCATTTTTTCTGGATTAACTCTTATGCAAAAAAAGTTTCTTGCCATGCTTTACCTCATACTGCACTTGCAATAACATATGATTGTGTATTTCCAAACCTCTACTCATGCTGCTTCTCCACCCCAAGTACCTTTTTTCTGTCCATCTCTTTTTGTTTAAATTCTACTCATTTTTTAAATCCTCCATCAGGCCTCTCTTAGTTTCACAAGTTTAACATTTTATAATGTCCTTATCTATGTTTCTACTGAACTTTGTTCACCTGTTATAATACTTAGCACAGAATGTCTTGTGTTACACAGAATCATGTAGGCACCTATCTTTCTTAGTGACTGGACTTGAGCCACACCTTTGTAAACTTTTATGACATCTTATACAGTGTTACTGTAAAAAATATTATTTTTAACACAGTATCAGGAGTGCCTAATGAATGAGTGAATGGGAGGGACATGATCAGTTCTGTCAAATATATGGAAATTTAGGAGGACTGAGAAAATATATATATTTTTTCTCCATTGGAATCTTTTGGTGGCTTTCCATTACTCCCTTTAATTTTTATCATCCACCACTTTTCCATCAGAATTCTCTTAGGGAGAAATAGATTTTCTGGCTGTTGGAAATATCTGTATAGTATTACTTATGTTCATACTTATCCACTTTTCTGGAATGACTTCCCTAGGCTTAACACCTATGCAAATTATGCCTTTCCTTTTAGGTCCAATTTGAGTATTATTTTATCTGCTTTCTTTCTCTCCATAGCACTTGTGACCTTTGAACATACTATATATTTACTTCTTTTGTTCATTATACTTCTCTCCTTACTGGAATGTGACCTCCTAGAAGATGGAGATTTTTGTGTGATTTTTTCACTGATTACCTCACTCAGAGAACTGTGCCTGGCACATCTTTGATACTGAGGAGATACTCGTTGAATGAGTGGTTCTGGTCTTACTAAACACTTTTCCTGAATGTCTGATGTTTTGTGCTGTGTGTGTGTGTGTGTGTGTGTGTGTGTGTGGTGTGTCCTTCTCTTGGAGAGCCTTTGGCTGGAATGTCCTGTTCCTTCTCTTATCCAATTCCTGCTTATGTTATCTCCTCTAGGAAGAATTCTCTCCTTTTACTATCTGATTTGTTGTTCTTGTCCTTTGTTTCTATTGGCTCCCTTGCTTACATCCAATATCTGTCAGAGCGTGTGTCTCGTACATTCTTGTTTGATTTACATGTCAGTATTGCCCACTGTACTTTAAGTTCTTCAAGAGAAATGACCAGTGTGAACTGTCTATGGTGCTTGAATACAGTAGGTACTAAATAAATAAATTTTTTTTTCAATAATGAAAGAAGCTGGATTTGAGTCAAATCTTTATCAACACATTTTGATTCTGCAGCACAAAATAAGCACTTCTAAAAAGTTACATCTTTTTTTTTCCTGGTTAGCAATTTTCTTGTTTAGTCTGTGAACATAATTAGTCATATGCAGTATATAGTCTTGAGCTGACTTTCTAGTAAGTCTAATAAGAATTAGTTCTTGATCTCTGAGTTCTTGGTGCTTGGAATTTTTTTTTTTTTTGCTACAAAAGATACTTTGTTCCATCTCTCTAATACAACTTCTGTAATTTCTGCAATTTGCTGTGACAACTACTTTTTGCAGAGTTTTTGCTACTTTGATATCTTTGAAAGCTGGCCTTGGGTCCCCCATTTTACTTATCCTTTTCTTGGACACTCTAATTACCTCGTCTCTTCCATTAAATAATCCAGCTCTTGATTATCAAGAAGCTAATTATGGATAGCAATAACTGAAAACTATTTACATAAACCTCAAATTACACCTTAAAAATTGTTTTAAATTTTCCATTCTTAGGAAGTCAGCATGGAATGGTGAATGAAAAAATACCTCATGGTGAATCAGGAAATTTAGATTCTATGTTTGATTCTTCCTGGCTCCCAGATTTTCATATTCAGTATGAGCTATGTCTATCAAAGTGTATTGGTATGATGCTTTGCCTAAGAGATATTCATGCAGGAAAGGACAACAAAGCATAATTATTTTTAAAAATTGCAAAAGTAACTTCTCAGCACATATGTACTAAACGTACACAGGTGGTTTGCTCGATGCCTGACTTAATTCCTGTTAAGGGCTTAATGCAGTAGAAAATCATGGAGTAGAATCATGTCTTCTTTCATGCATCAGGGAAGGACTCCAACATCTAGCTTATTTATGGGAAGATTCATTGCCTTGAACTTATTCTTTAGAAAACTTTCTTTTCCTTGGGAGAAGGAATTTGCATACTGGCTTTCTTGGCATTTATACATAGAAGACTCAGTGCCGGGTTAGATCTACAGCATGCATATTCTGTCTTCCCACTACTTTTGGCATTGCCTTATTGTTTGATGACTAGAAGGAAAAAGGAAGGGATATTAGATAACTGTAAATAAAGTTGGGTATTTTCTATTACTGACCTCAAGGGTCTTATTCTGTAATGATTAATTGCTGTATGAAATGTTGTGGTCTTTTTGGATTATTTTATATCTAAAAACAGGTATTATAAAGATGAATTTAGAGTGAAATCTTTTGGAAAATTTTAGATAGATGAAGTTATTGTGTCTGATACCAAGGTATATAAATTCACTGTCACATAATCTCTATTCTGAGAGAGTTTATAGGCTGACCAAAGGTGACAAACATGCAAAAATTAAAAAATAATGCTCTAACATTTTATAGATGCTGTTATAGAAGTATTATGTAGTGGGGATAGTGAAGTGGTCCATTTTATTTGAAAATAATAAGATTGGCTGTGGAAGAGATAATTTTTAAAAAACACGATATTTGCAAGGCTGATTGTGTTGATTAGCTTTGCTTTGTAACAAGCGATCTCAAAATTTAGTAGCTTAAAACTATTTATTTAGGTCATTATTCTGTGGGTTGTCACTTTTGCATTGGGCTTGGCTGATTGAGTCTTATGCTCTGTGCTCTGTATTGTTTTCCTAGGGCTGTTGTAACCAGTTACAACAAATGTGGAACCTTAACAGAAATTTATTCTCTCACAGTTCTGGATGACAGAAGTCTAAAATCAATGTTTGAACAAGGTTAGTTTTGTCTGTAGGCTCTTAGGGGAATCTATTTCATGCTTCTCTCCTAGTTTCTGGTCGCTTCTGGCAACCCTTGATGTTCTTGGTTTGAACACTCTTTGCTCCAGTCACTCTTTGCCTCTATCTTTACCTGGCCTTCTCTGTGCCTTCTTTTTTGTCTCTTATAAGGATGCACAAAATTGGATTAAAGCCCCCTCTGACCCAGGGTGATCTCATTGTTTTCTTAACCAAAGCAAGATACAAGTCCAGTGTAGATTCAAGGAGCGAAGAAACAGATTTCACCACTTGATGAGAGGAGCTGTAAAGTTACACTGCAAGAGCCACTGGATACATAGAGGGAGAAAATTTTGCCCATTTTTGCATTCTACCACACAGATAAAGAGGAATGGGCAGGATGAAGGAGAGGGTTGAATGAGTGTGAGAATGGGGAAGAGAACTTATATGGCATAAATATAGAGCTAAAATGTTAGACAGGCCCAGGTCATGTCATTGTTGATTTTATATATCATCTTTGTGGGTAGTGTGTTGATGATGTCTCCCTCTCTGTCTCTCTCTCCTCTCTCTCTCTTTCTCTCTCTATATATTTATACCATCTTTCTATATATATATTCTGTGTGTGTGTGCGTGTGTGCGTGTGTATAGTGTTTGTATACATTTTATTTGCTGTCCCCCGCCATTTCTATCTTGTGGAGAAGTTCAAATATATATAAAGTAAGTGAATAGTATAATGAATTCTACTGTACCTACTGCTTAGCTTCAATAATTATCAAAGTTCTGGCATGTTTGGTTTTTTTACACCTTCAACTATCCTATTTTTTATTCCTTTTTTTAAAGGTGAGATTTATATACATTGGAAGGCACAAACCTTAACTGTATAGTTTTGGCAAATGGATATACCTGTGTAACCTATAGCTCTCTCAGTTATAGAACATTTCTATGATCAGAAATATTTCTGGGTCTTTTGGGTGGTGCATTCAGTTAAGTATTGGCCTCTTGGTTTTGGCTCAGGCCAGGATTTCAGAGTCTTGAGATCAAGCCCTGTGTTGGGCTCCTCACTCAGTGTGGAGTCTGCTTAAGACTCTCTCTGCCCCTCCCACTTGTGCTGTTTCTCTCCCTCTCTCTCAAGTAAAATAAATAAATATTTAAAAAAATAAAGAAAAATACTCCTTGTGTCCCTTTTCAGTTAATGACCCTCTTCCAGGTAATTACTAGTACTGATATTTTTTTCATGATAGATTTATGTTGCATGTTCTAGAATTTCATATAAATGACATCACACAGTATGTAATTTTAAGTCTGTCTTATTTTGTTCAGCATAATATTTTTCAAGTCATTTTTGTTATTGTATGTAACAGTGGCTATTATTTTTTTAAAAAATTTATTAATTTATTTGAAAGAGAGAGTGCATGAGCGGGGGAAGGAACAGAGGGAGAGGAGAGAGTCTTCAGCAGACTCCCCACTACCTGAGTTGAAATCGAGAGTCCGTTGCTTAACCAACTCACCCTCTCAGGCGCCCCTATTTTTTATTGCCGAGCAGTGTTCCATTCAAGGAATATCCCATAATTTGTTTTTTCCCCTTCTCTGTATAAGCCTTTTTGTGGACATATATTTTATTTATCTTAGATAATTAAGTAGGAGTATGAAATTGCTGGGCCAAAGGGGTGGTATGTGTTTAATCTTATGAGAAATGGCTAAGCCCTTTGCAAAGTAGTGAAACCATTTTACATCCCACCATGGATGTGTGAGAGTTCTGGGTACTCCATATCATCTCTAACATTTAGTGCTGTCAATATTTTTAATTTAACATTCTAATATATGTGTGATAGTACCTAATTGTGATTTCAATTTGCATTTCCCTGATGAGTAATGATGTTGAGCATCTTTTTCTTAGCATATCGGCCATTTTTATCCTTTACTCCAAGTCTTTTGCCTGTTTAAAATTTTTTTTTTGATCTTTTTGCACTTGTTATAACAATTCTTTTTGTGCAGAGGACATAAGTCTTTTGTCAGAAATTTGTTTTGTGAATATTTTCTCCTAGTTTTTGGGTTGTCTATTCATTTTCTTAATGGTATCTTTTGATGAGAACTTTGAAGAATGAACAAATCTAATTTATCATTTTTAATGATTTTTTGCTTTTCACATCCTCAGAAATTATTTATTTTTAATTTTTAAAGTTGAAATCTAGTTGCCATGCAGTATCATATTAATTTCAGATGTACAACACAGTGATTTGACGTTTATATACATCCCCAAATGCTCACCACGAGAATTGTAGTTACCATCTGCCACCACACAAAGTCATTATATTATTGACTGTGTTCCCTATGTAGTACTTTACATTCCTGTGACTTATTTATTTTATAACTCTCTATTTATTTGTATGTCAGTAAGAAACCTTTGTTCCAGGTCATGAAAATATTGTCTTATATTTTCTTCAAAAATCTTTATAGGTTTATCCCTTATGTTTAGATCAATGATCCATCTCAAGTTAATTTTTGTATAGAATGTAAAGTTTCTTTTTTTCCATATGGATATCCAGTTGTTCCAACACCATTTGTTAAAAAGACTTTTTTCCCCCTCATTGAATCTTTGTTGAAACTCAACTGACTGCATCAGTATGGGTTTGTTTTGGGATTCTCTATTCTATTCTCTAGATCTATTTATCCTCATGCTAATGCTACAGTGTCTTGATTACAGTAGATTTATAGCGTATCCTGATGTCATTTTATGAAAGCGCTCCATCTCTATTCTTTTTTTATTTTTAAAGATTTTTTTTTTATTTGACAGAGAGAAAGAGATCACAAGTAGGCAGAGGAAGCAGGCTCTCCGATGAGCAGAGAGCCTGATGCAGGGCTTGATCCCAGGACCCTGAGATCATGACCTGAGCCAAAGGCAGAGGCTTAACCCACTGAGCCACCCAGGCACCCTCTATTCTTTTTTTAAGATTGTTTTGCCATTCTAGATTTTTTGCATTTCCATAGAAATGTGGAAATTGTCTTGTTAGTTTCTTAAAAAAAAAAAAAAAGCCCGGAGATTTTCATTTGGATTATCTTGGATTTATAGATCATTTTGGTGAGAATCAACTTTTTTTTTTTAAGCAATATTGAGCCTTTTAAGGTATATCTTTTTAAACCTTTTTTTTTGCTCATGTCACTCACCAGCTCAAAAGCCTTCACTCGTTCCACAATTGCATAGCGTAATGGTTAAGACCTTTGGGTAGCTTTAATCCCAACAGTCTCGTTTTAATTTTAGACACCACATGTATCCAGGCTGCTTGTTCTTTCTCATAGATAGTGTGAACTTTTTTCCCTTCATGCTTTTATTCCCTCATGTCCTTCATACTGGATATGAAGGCTATTCTCCCAATTTAAAAGATTCAAATATTACAGATATTTGTTATAATGTCAAAAATTATGAACAGGTTTTTTTTTAATTGAGGTATAATTGCTACACAGTGTTGCATTAGTTTCAGTTGTACCAGTGAGATGTTTTTAAAAAATAAATTTTCAGGGCCCCTGGGTGGCGCAGTTGGTTAAGCGACTGCCTTCGGCTCAGGTCATGATCCTGGAGTCCCGGGATCGAGTCCCACATCGGGCTCCCAGCTCCGTGGGGAGTCCGCTTCTCACTCTGACCTTCTCCCTTCTCATGCTCTCTCTCACTCTCTCTCTTTCCTAATAAATAAATAAATAAAATCTTTAAAAAAAATAAATTTTCAGGGGATGAATCACTTAAAATTTTATACAATTTTTTAATTGGAGCACCAAAAAAGTAAGCAAAACAAAACCCACCAAACAAAAAAGAAAAAAGAGAAAGAAGGACACATGAGGAGGAGTGACAGAGGGAGAGGGAAAGAAGTAGACTCTTCACTGAGCATGCAGCCCAATGGGGGAGTTCTGTCCTACAACCCTGAGATCATGACCTGAGCTGAAATTGAGTTGGTCCCTTTAACTGACTGAATCACTCAAGTGCCCTAGGACTTCACTTTTAAACAGAAAGGTGAAGGTAGGTTAAAGGAAGGGTTGAGATAAAAGCAAAATGCACACTGATCTTGAAAACCGTGTAAGAAACACTGTCACTCTAGGTCGCATATACAAATTGAGCTGTGAAGGACAGTGGAAGAATGGTGCATTGTGTATGGTAACATACTTTATTTTCCTGCTGCTACTTGGAAGTTCAAAGCTTTCAGGTAGTGGCAAAAATTGTGTATGAACCAATTTCAAGTTCTACTGAGATCATTTTGTTGCTTACAAATCATATATGGGTTAATTCAGATTTCAGAAACAATCCTTGGAGAATAGGCAACATCCAAGTGTTCAACTTTAGCTTCAATTTCCACCATAAAAATTTCCTTGATCCTCTTGGCTAGAAATGACATTGCTACTTATGAATACTAAAGTACTTTATACTTGTCGTATGGTACTTATGTCTTCCATGACATAGGAGCATGTCTTATGCTTTTTTGGGGGTTGCAATCTTTTTGAGCTAATTTCTGATTTTTAATTTTTTCAAATGTTTTTTAACTTAGATTTATTTATTTTAGAGAGAGAGCAGGAGAGAGAGCGTGCACATGCCTATGCACACCTGTGGGTGGGAGAGGGGCAGTGGGAGAAGGAGTTAAGCAGACTGCTTGCTGAGCATGGAGCCCAATGTGGGGCTTGATCTCACAACCTTGAGATCACAACCTGAGCTGAAAGCAAGAGTCAGACGTTTAACTGACTGTGCCACCCAGGTGCCCCTAATTTTCTGATTTTAATTGTGTATATTCTGTAGCACTTCAGATGTTATCCTGAATATAATAGGTGTTTGAAAATGCTTGATGAATGAATAAGGGAATGAATGATGAGTAAATGAATTACAGCAGAGAAATGTTATAAAAAAGAGTAGAACAAAATTGTTCTAATCACCCCCTGCTTTTATTTTCTGTTTTGGTTTTAGTTGGGTAGAGGCACTAAAGATTCCAAAGCTGGGTTAATCATAAGTATAATTATGATCTGAGGTATTTCCAATGTGAAAATTATTTCTCTTTTGTTTAAGACATACTCATCTTCACAAGAACTAACAAGATAGCCATATCCCTGTTAGATTCTGTATTCATTAATCTACTCTATAACTCAGATAATTTTAACAATTGATAACTCTCATCAAAAGAGATTCTAGGAGCTCCCGGGTGGCTTAGTTGGTTAAGCATCTGACTCATGTTTTTATCTCAAGTCATAATCTCAGGGTTGTGAGATTGAGCCCCATGTTGGGCTTCATGCTGAGCATCGAGCCTGCTTGAGATTCCCTCTCTCCCTCTCCCCCTCCCAAAGGTTTTAATTTTTTTCTAAATGTACAAAGATGGAAGCTGTTGACAAAAGTAACTTCTAAATGGCTATTAAATATGTTGTTACTATAGAATTCCAACCAGATGTGTCAGCTAATTTCATCTCAACAAGAGGAAATAACCATAATCATTTCATATTTACTTTGTAGATTAAAAGAGAGATATCATTTACATGACATTTTCTGTAGAATTTGTCTCTTTTCTTTTTTTCTTTTCCATATTTGATTCTTGAATACTTAGATATTATGCTTAGAAAAATAGATAATATGACCTGTGGGAGGGACAGGTTTGAGTTGGAAGGGAGAGATCAAAATCAGGATCTCTCTCTTTTTTTTTTTTTTTAAATAAGTTTCCATTTACAAGTAGGCCAGAATTTTTTTTTTGTATTTTATTTTATTTTAATTTTTTTATTAACATGTAATGTGTTATTTGCCCCAGGGTACATATCTGTGAATCCTCAGGCTTACACATTACACAGCACTTACCATAGCACATTCCCTCCCCAGTGTCCATAACCCAGCCACCCTATCCCTACCCCCTATCCCCCAGCCACCCTTAGTTTGTTTTGTGAGTTTAGGAGTCTCTTATGGTTTGTCTCCTTCCCCATCCCATCTTGTTTCATTTCTCTCCCCCACCCCCCACGACCCTCACCCTGCCTCTCAAATTCGTCGTATCAGAGAGATCATGTGATAATTGTCTTTCTCTGACTGACTTATTTCGCTTAGCATAATACCCTCTAGTTCATCCATGTCGTTGCAAATGGTAAGATTTCGTTTCTCTTGATGGCTGCATAGTATTCCATTGTATATATATACCATTTCTTCTTTATCCATTCATCTGTTGATGGACATCAAGGTTCTTTCCATAGTTTGGCTATTGTGGACAT
>CM052806.1:54028938-54077118 GCA_028533885.1 Nasua narica
TAGGAGGGTTCCCCTTTCTCCCCATCCTCGCCAACATCTGTCGTTCCCTGACTTGCTAATTTTAGCCATTCTGACTGGTGTGAAGTGGTATCTCACTGTGGTTTTGATTTGTATTTCTCTGATAGCGGGTGATGTTGAGCACTTTTTCATGTGTCTGTTGGCCATTTGGATGTCCTCTTTGCAGAAATGTCTGTATATATCTTCTGCCCATTTCTTGATCAGATTATTTGTTCTTTGGGTGTTGAGTTTGAGAAGTTCTTTATAGATTTTGGATGCTAGCCCTTTATCTGATATGTCATTTGTGAATATCTTCTCCCAATCTCTCAGTTGTCTTTTGGTTTTGTTGACTGTTCCCTTTGCTGTGCAAAAGCTTTTGATCTTGATTAAGTCCCAATAGTTCATTTTGTAGGCCAGAATTTTTTAATGGGACAAGCACCATGTCTTATTTGCCTTTGTAGCTTCTACTGTATAGCAGATGCTAAATAAACTGTCTTAAATGAATGATGATGAAATGACTCAAAATATATTCAAATGACCACGTCCAGCCTGTTGGGGCTGAGGAAGGGATGCTCACACTGAGTCAGCCGGTGGTGCCTAAATGGAAGTGCCTTCAAATTGTATGACCCTTCCTGAGGCGGAGTAAAAATTGCATGCAATAAATAGTATTTAAGTTTTTAAGATTTTTTTGATATCTATATCTAGTAGTAAACACCAGACTCTGACAGTTTGATAGCTTAACATAGTTCTCTTTTGCATAAAATGGAGTTGGACAAGAGACCATTAAAATTAGTGCATAACTCTTTTCATTTGTTTTTAAAACTTCCATTCATTTGTTTATTGAACTGTTTATTTTCTATCTTTTGTGAGCTCTATGTCAAATACTTTCAGGGTGCATGTTTTATAGATTGGCCTTGTCAGAAAATAGAGAACTGGGTAAAAGTTTTAATTCCACAGTTTATTTAACTTCTAAATTGGAGATTCAAATCCAGTCTGTGGGAATAGAAAATGGAACATACATTTTTTTCTTGAAAAAAAGTTAAAAAATATTTTATAACCATAAGACAGGATAAAAATAACTCCTAATCTCACTAACCAGAGATAGTCACCATTCTATTAGCATTTCGGTAATTTTTTTCTAATCTGTATTTTATATATCTATATCTTATAAATTAAAATAAATACATATGCAATATTATGTTTTGCTTTTACACTGTATATGTAGCTATTTTTTATGAAAGCAGATATTTGTAAAACATGGTTGTTAATGGCCTCTAAACTTTCTGTTACAGATACAGCATGCTTTTAAAAATATTTCTCCTTTTTCTTACCATTTGGGTTTTTCTAAATTTCCTTAATAGCTGTGGAAGTCGATTATTGTGTAAAAGGTAGTGAACATTTCTAAGGCTTTTGATAGATGTTTCTAAAATGATCAATAATAGCATCTTTAATAAATTTACGTTTCCACCAAAAGTGTATGAGTTTTTATTTCCATGTACCTTCTCTAACAGCAGAACTGATTATTAAATACAATTTTTTTCCAGTTTAAGGATTAAATAATCAAACCAGTTTTTTTCAAATACAGCTTTTAAAAATATTTTTTCATTTATCTGTTGACTTATTTTTAACTGTGAATTATACATTTCATTCTACCTTTTTGAATATAATCTGATTTTCATTGATTTGAGAGGTGTTTTTTTGGTTTATAAGAGTTCTTTACATATTAAATGAAATATGCAAGATGGTTTTTATAGGTCAAAAACAGTTAAATATTCACTTCATATGGTTCAACTTTAATTATGTACTTTATATTGGTCGCCAATATTTTCCCAGTTTGCCTTTTGTTCTTTTTTATCATTTTTTTAAAGCATATAACAAATTAAAATTTTTTTGTTGTTTAATTTAGTGATCCTTTTCTTTGTAGTTTCCTCCATTGCTTTCTTACGGCAAAAGGTCTCTCTATCCCAAGGGCAGATAAATATTTTTGTAGTTTCATATTTTGAAATTTAACTTTTAAAATCCATCTGGAATTTTGTTTGAATGTATTGTTAAGGCAGGGATCTGTTTACTGAGTGATGAAACAATTACTTTCAGATTCCTGAGTAACCTCTGTTGTTTATTTTCATGCCCGACTGCTAAATACATAAAATTATCATGTGTCCTAGGAATATAACATTTTTGACCTTGGTTCCTCATAAAATACATTATTCTAATGCCTTGGGTTAACTGATGTACTTCAAAGACCAATAATAATCTGGAGACCTTAATGTTAACTCTAAAGGAATAAGTAACAGTGTACTCAATACTTCATTTACTTGATGACTTCTTCTAGCATAAAATTCTGTCATCCACAGAAGCTTACAGATTAACTTAAATGAATAGTGTTGTTAAATAAAATGTTCTTTAGAAAGATTAAAAAAAAAACCAACCTTGATTGTGTTGGGTTTTTTTTAAAGATTTTATTTATTTATTTGACAGAGAGAAAGAGATCACAAGCAGCCAGAGAGGCAGGCAGAGAGAGAGGGAGAAGCAGGCCTCCCACCGAGCAGAGAGCCTGATGCGGGCCTCCATCCCAGGACCCCGAGATCATGACCTGAGCCAAAGGCAGAGGCTTAACCTGCTGAGCCACCCAGGCACCCCAACCTTGATTGTGTTTTTCCTTTTTTCTTTATACCTAAATTTGGCTTAGCTTTAGGAATGATATATGTATTTTAAAATTTGTTCTTTGAATTAAGATACCAAGTGATGACTTATTTATTAACTAGTGTTCTAGGCCTCAAAGTGTCTGTCCCATCAATAGATGTTTTAGACAGAAATTCCCTTCATTTATTTTAGAATTTTTAGACCTTATTACAGTGTTGCTGTGGAATAAAATGTGCAATCTTAAATGAATTCAACTGCAATCTAAGTTTCTGTTATTTTATCTAAATTATATGCAATGATTCTGATGCCACTGAAGAAAAAAGTAAATTGCCTTAAGTTTTGTAATTTATTTTTAAGACATTCTGGTGACCTTTGTTAAATTCTTCCAGTGAAGGAAGACCCTGGTTCCTCCCTTTGATATTTGTACAGATTGAGCACCAGTAATGATTTTTTTTAAAGAGTCTGAAGAAATACATGTGTACACTACTAATCCAACTCTATCTTAAACTTAGTAGGTTTAGATATATTTTAGGTATATCTCTTATATCTAAATTGTTGCTATTTGCTGTCTAAAACAGGGTAACAAAACTGATTCAATAATAAGTTATCTAATTCATAGACCAAATAAATTTGAAAACTGAGGGATAACTTATATTGGGTCATACTAGGTTTCATATATTATGGACCACTCAAAGGGAGAAGATAAAATAGAAATACTCTTTTGGATTAAAAAAAATCTGAGGATCTCTACATTCTCTGGAAGCCAGCCTAAGATCTTGTCTTCAGTGTTCTAGAGTTTCCTGAGGGCTCATTAAGTTTCTAGACCTTAGTGGGATTGAGTGGAATGGGGAATGGACCACAGTCATAACTCAGAGAGCAGAGGGTTTGCTCTGTTGAAATGCGCTTGTCAGAGCTGGAAGTTAGATTTCCGTGATGTGGCCACTAGGTGGCTTCAGCTGACTGTTTAGAAAGAGTAAAGCTCAGAGGTACTATGGGTTTGCTTTTCACACTTTATTTTAGGAAAATAATTTTATTTTGGGAGTATTTATTTTCTGAATTAGATTAACAGAACCAGTTCATAAAACTTAGAGACCTTAGAGGATCATCTAGTCTTACTTTCTCATTTTAGAGAGAACGTTTAGGAAGACTTCTCTAAATTGACTCTGCTATATAGGGGTGGAGTCAGTTAGAACCCAGAGTCTCTGACTCCTAGTCTACTTTTTTAGCTGTCGAGTCAGTGATATCAGTTTATTCATTGTTTCTCTGAAGTCATGCAAGAGGGTTATGTGGCACCGACCATGCCTAAGTAAGTCCTAGAGAAAGTGTGTATAGGAATGTTCTGTCCAGAGCGGAGGTGGGTAAAATAGTTAATGGGGATTAAGGAGTGCACCTGCTGAGATGAGCACTGGCATTTGTACGGAAGTGTTGAATCACTAAAGTGTACACCTGAAAGTAGTATTCAGTATATGTTAATTAACTGGAATTTAAATAAAAATTTTAAAAAGTTAGTACTATGGATCAAGAACCTGAAGAAATAGAGGTGAAATTCAAGCACTTGTTGACTTCTGAGTCAAATATAAGGACTGGATATACATGCATATATTAAAAAAAAAGGAATGTTGTGTTGAAGGCAGGTGGTAAAGTGGATGCTGGTGGCCACCTTATAGGAGAGACTAAACGATGTCAGTATCTCCTCTCATCCAAGTTAAGCTTTTCGATTAATGAGCTGACCACTTGCCATGGACCCAAAGTTGGGGAGTTTTAAAATTTCTTACTCATTCTGAATAAGGCCTAGACTCTGATATGCCAAATATATTTTTTTCAGATGAATAGCAGCATTTTTTAAGTTGTTTTTTGTCTCAAATTTTCTGTAAGTTTTGATTAATATTTAACCTTTAGAATGGGGCTAGAAACCTCTCTCTTTTTTTTTAATCAAAGGCCACTAGAAAACAAATGAAAACGAAACAGATTCATTATGCATCAGTTCAAAATGACTTATGACAATGTTGACTTCTTTCTTTTTCTGAGTAAGCTAAGGAGGAAGTAAATAGTGTTCATTTCAACTTTGTATAGCAAGTTCAGGAAAATTTACAACTTTTAAAAATGGTATGCTATGTTTATCTGTAATTTATATATTAGGGCTAGTTTCTAGAGTGAAAAAAAATAAAAAGATAAAGGAGCCTAAGAGAGAAGGAAGAGTGAAAGGATGGGAGGAAGAGGGATGGACAGAGAACTACGAAATGAGGAAATGGCTCCACAAGTGTTCACATGCTTGTTATGAATCTGCCAAGTGGGAGCTGGAGTGAGGATTAAATGATACAGTACTTGAAAAGCTTTTGGAACATGATTTATCATGTAGTTAGTTCCCCCAAAGTGAAAACTATTATAATAATTGTTAAGGTTTTTTCCCCCCCGTAATGAATCCTAACATTGGGAGTGCTTATATAAATATAAATCATGTTTGAAACATTTGAATTGAGTCTTTGATGTAAAACTTTAGAAATAGTTATATGGCCGTTTTCTTAATGGCATGTTGAAGCTAAATCGAATAAAAATATTTTTGGTCAGGTCTAAATCAATAAAAAATTTGAATTATGTCTCATTTTCTCTTTCTTATTGTAGTGATTTAAAGGGAGTGATAGTCACTCTGAGTGATGATGGTCACTTGCAGTGTTCATACCTAGGGACAGACCCTTCTTTGTTCCAAGCTCCAAAGGTTGAATCTAGAGAACTACACTATGATGAACTTGATATAGAACTGAAAGAACTTCAGAAAATCATCAAAGATGTTAATAAATCACAAGGTATCTCATTTGCAACTTTTATTATTTGATTTTGGTGTTCATTATAAAATTGATATTATTTTGTATGTAAATAATATTTTGAATATATTAGTTAATTTTCTCCTCTAGGCTTAATAAAAATCATATTTGTAAAAACAGTGTTGCTCTTTAATTTTTATTTTATAGCTTGTGAAAAAAATGTCCTACTTAAGATACAGCTTTTGTTAGTGTGTTTCAGGGACAGAGCTATCTAATTTTTTTTCTATAAACTCTAAGAATGGAACAAAGTACTTTTTTGCGTAGTGGTTTCAGGACTTGAGAAGAGCATTAAACTTTAGAATGATCATTTATTAACTCTAATATCACTGAAAACATTTTAGTTGCTTCGTTTAAAATAAACCCTAGCAGTACATGGGTTACCAGTTTGTTACTAAAAATTTAAGTAATAATAAAATAATAACTAAATAATAAACTAAAATAATAACTAAATAATAATAAAACTGTCATTTGCAGTTTAGTGATATTGTTTAGGTATGCAGTTAATTAGACCTCCAAATGGGATATAGCCTGCAGTATGTTGATTTCTAATGATTCAGAGGCTGATGATATTTTCAGTTTCTGAGTTTTGAGCAACTCAATATTATCTTTCTTTGGGATTCACAGGGGTATAATTTTATCGTAAATTAAAAGGAGAAACAAAACACCAGTCCTGCAACTGGACATGTGAAAAACATTATTTTAAGTTTTCTTCTCAGAGTCAGGTAAAAGTATTTTTTTAATGAGAAAAAATATGGACTGTTTTCACATAAGAGAAATGTTAAAACAAGTAGGAATAATAAAAGAAGCAGAGCATCAAAGGCCAACCAAAACAGGAGAGCCAATCTTAATCCTGATCCAATCACTTCACTAGATTTATATATTTTTCAGTCTCCATTACCAAGACAGATTCACAGGAATTTAGATAATATATTTTAAAAATATGATTATTGAGGTAAAATTATTATGCCTTGGCTTCACATGTTCTCTTAGAAAGTTTTGAAACTAAACCAGTGAAACTGAGGTCTTTTAAGTACCTCCAGTTACAGAAAACCTATTTGTTGTCAGCATCCTCCTCTCAAATGGACAATGGTTAAAATTAGATGTTTCACATTGCAATATACACATTTCCCCCCCCTTTTTGATACTTGTGTTTCAGGATTAATGGAATTATGTGTCTCTTTTTGTCATTTAAAAATATAATTGGAGAAGAGAGGCATAGGTATGAAACATGAAATTTCCAGAGTTCATTAAATAAATGTAATGTTGTTTTTCACTTTAGATTTTGTGTCTTGAGATTTTCCCCTTTCCATAAACAATGTGCTAATGATATTTTGATTAACACTCAATTGTGTAAAAAATTTCTCAGAAAAATCCTTTACAGCTAAAAGGTTTTTTTAGTGATAAAAAAAATCACTAGCCATAGTGATGCCCTTGAGTGAACAGGTTTGAGCTATGTTAAAGTTGTCATTATCTTGATCCTTCTGTATATTTTGAAATAACTGCTAATTAAGGTTGGGATGTCCCCACAGACTTGGGTGCAAAGTTCATTATTTACATAACCTCAAATTTTAGTTAATATTTGAAGTTCTCTGACACTTTTTTGCCATCATCATTTGTTTTAGTCCTAAAAACAAAACAAAACAAAACAAAACCCACACACAACCAAAAAATCCCAAGGTAAAACTTGTAAGAAAGAGGGACTTTTAAAATATTTTATTTCTAGATATTGAAAAAACTTAGTATTCTGTACCCTTATAAAACTGTGGTGTATTTGTTTATTAAAATACCTGTAATTATGTAAAAGCACCGAATCATTTCATTATAGAAGATTATGAGAAGTTAAAACTCTGAACTTTTTGATGACCTCATTATTCATTTAAATGCCATTTATTTTCATATAGTGACTTTAACTCACAAAAATAAGTTCACAGTCTTGTGGATTATTTTTGGTACTCAGAGCTTTTTATTTCTTCAAAGCAAGAGTTTCAGCAAAATTTAAAGCCAATTTAAAGAGTACATTTTGTTGTACACATGGTGTATATTATCTACTGTAATAAAAGTGTTTTTGAAGCTGATTTTATGTGTGTAACTTATATGAGGAATGTATGTTGTAAGCATGAAATTATAGTAATAATTTCTGTGTGGCTCATGGGTTTTGAAGCTTTTTATATCCAACTCATTAGTGTGAATCCTGCCTAGGATTTCTGTTACGAGTAGTCAACAACAACGTTGGTAGGCACTTTCAAAGACAGAATTTCCTTATAATTTAGCCAGTTGATCATTCTCTACCTGGGGTGTGAAGGAATGCGTATGATATTGAGGTAGCCTCCCACACAGTTGTGTCTTCAGGAAGTGAAAGAGAGCAGTAAGAAAGAGGCATATAAATGAAACTCTGTACCCTATTGGAAATATGTCTAGGATAACTAAGTTGCCTTTACTATTGAGAACTAGAAGCATTTACTTGGTGAACTTGTTAGAAGATATGTTGTTTAGGGCTATGTCTGGCTGCACGTAACACAATACCCAAATAAGGTGGCTTAAACAAGGCAAAGGTTTATTTCTTTCCCATGGAAAAGAAGTCCAGCAATGGGCAGACCAGGGTTGGTCTGGCAGTTCCACTGTCATCAGGGATTCCAATTCTTTCTCTCCCAGGGTCATGTATTGGTCCAGGATGGCTTCTGGAACTCCTGCCCTCACATCTGCAGCTGAGTCAGCCCCCTTAAGGATCTTTCCTGGAAGCCACACCCTGAGCAGCTTCTACTCCCATCTCACTGGCCACTCCAGGCTTACAAAAGAGGCTGGGAAAATTAAGTGTTTTAGCTGAGCACTTTGTTGCTCAGATAAAATTGAGCTTCTTTTAGTAAAGAACTGAAGAATGGTTATTGGGTAGGCAAGGAACAGGCTTTTGTATTGTCACTAAGTAAGTTATGGAAATTCCCACACTGAATATTACAGTACTGGTGGGAATGCCTCATGGCAATTGTAGGTAGTTCTCTTTGTGAGACAGCTGATTCCTGTGGCATCATCCAAGAACTTTCCATGTTTTCAGTCAGCTATCCTTGGTGTGTGAGGGATGTTTCCTCTCAAGGTCACAGGGTAATTTCAGCAGTTCCAGGTATTATGTGCAAATATGATTTCCAGGGAAGAAGAGAGATATTTCTCCCAAGTCTCCTTTTTTATTCTGGGGAAATAGCTTTCCCAGAAGCATGTGCCAGCACCCCCACTCCTAACTTTCCTCACCTCATGTCTGCTAGGATTAAGCCCCATGCTTATGCCTAAAACAACAAATGGTCAGGGGAATGAAATCACCATAATTGGATCTGACCAATCCAGTGACTTTGAGATGAAGGCGAATGCCTCCCTAGAATTACAGCTCTGCCACAAAGGAGGAGAGGAAAGTAGATGTAGACAGCCAATAGTCTGTCAGTCATATATTCACACACACACACACACACACACACACACACACACACACACTTGCATATACATTATTTATGTTTCTTGTTTATTTAGACTGTGTCACTTGTTCATCATATCTCATGCACTGTAAACATTTTAAGTCGTGAAATTATAAGTTGTGAAAATAACATGAATGTGGTGAAAATAATTCTAAGAGTACTTGAAGGGTAAAACTCCCAGATCCTAGTTCCTCTACATTATTTAAAGTTAACCTTTATCAAGAGTGTTTGTGTATTCTTTAGAAAAAATTTCATGTTTATTTTTATACAAATATGCGCATATTAGATGCATTGTACTACCTCTTGCTTTTTTTTAATTAACAAGCACATCTTGGAGTTCTTTTCATATCAGTGTATAAAGTTGGATAGCACTCTTATTTACAGCTTTGGATCATTGCACAGTGTGGATACACAATAATCTAGTCAACCATTTCCCTATTAATGGAAATATGGAGATTTAAGTTCTTTTTATTTTTGTTTTTAAAAATTACCAGCAGCAGAGAAGCTCCTTGGGCGTGTCTGTGAGTATTAGATAAATGCTAAGGAGTAGAATTGTTAGATTATAGGATATATATATTTTACATTTTGATAGTTCTGACCAACTTACCTTCAAAAAGGTATAGTTTGGGCTTCTACTTACAGTGTTAAGGAGAGAGCATTGACATTCTCAACATTCTTCAATCACTGGGACACATCTTAGATAATATCTTTGGAGAAAGAAAGACAGTTTTTCTTTCAAATTTTGTAGCAGGGAAGAATTATCATTAGGTTTCAAATTCTGTAATGCATTAGTTTTTTTCAACTTGTGAGTATGTTTATAGGGTTGTTGTTTGATATATGATATAGAAAAACCTTTTTTTTTTTAGTAAGAGATTTGTAACTAATGTTTTATTTATTTTTTTATTAACATGTAATGTATTATTTGTCCCAGGTAGAAAAACTCTTTTTAAAAAACTATATACAGCAGTTTTTGCTTTGTGATTAAATATTGTTTTTCTTTTTAAATTACAGCTATTTGGCCCATGACTGAGAGAGAAGATGATTTGAAAGTTTCTGCCATGGTTTCTCCTAACTTTGATTCAGTGTCTGTAGGTATATTTGCAGACTTTAAAGGGTTTATGATAGTGGTAGAGTGCTGATTTGGAATCAATATGTATTGATTTAAATTTTTGATCCCCAGATAGAAATTTAAGGGAGGATAACAACTTTTAGTCTTTATTACTTTCTAGAAAAAACATTTCCAATCTCTTAGTGAGGAGTTCCTTAGGTAGCATTTTGGTCTATAAAAAGGAGAAGAAGGGGCAACAGAAGAGGTTTTCCCCGTTATTCTGAATCTACTTTTTTTTTCAAAACTTTTTCAGTATCAGAATATTGAGATTATCATAATCCAGGTGAATAATACTGACTCTTTAAGGTTTTTGTTGAAGGTTCAATGAGATAGTGTTGTGGGGTAGGGGGAGATGGGGAGGGAGGGAGGGAGGTGCCTCTGTGTGTTATTTAACAATAAACAATTGAGCAATAAGCCAGGGATTATTTTTTCTTGCCATTTCTATCTGTGTGACCTGGGGCAACATATTTTATTTTCTTAAGACTCAATTTTTCTCATCAGTAAAATGGGAATAATAATAGAATCTACTTTGTTGAAGTATTATGATAACTAATAATACCATCATCATCATCATCAAATTACATTTTGGTTCTTTTAGCATTATCATTATTACCACCACCACCACCACCACTACACCCTTCATTCCACTGCTTGTCTCATCCGCTGCCTTATCTTTAGTGTCTGTCACATAATGAGTGCTCAGTATTTTTCCTTCATAAATGAATGGAGATGAGAAACAGCAAGGATGAAAGAGAGACTGTCCTTGGTCATGTTGCCCCATCTCCTTGTTTAGTTTTATGTAAGCACTTGTTAGATTATAATTGGTTATGTCCCACTGCCTGAAGTTTGGGCAAAAATCTATTAAGTTTATCTCTGTGTAAATGAGAAGTTCATCAATTTTGGCAAGTGATCAAATTCACTGCTTTTTACTATATATGGAGTCCATGTCATGTAATTTTACCTAGGAAATGACGTCGATATTTAGGTATCGGGCATACTATAGTAAGTACTTGTCTCAAGTTTTCAAAGATTAATCTTGGTATAAAGAGCCAACCCAAGCTGTGATAAAAATCACGTTAACATTGCCATAATATAGTAAGTTGGGCATACTTAAAAAAAAGTACTATATATGAAAGAAACATTCACTCAGCTGAGTCACATAGTAGAGGCACTGTTTAAAACATTGGCCATTCAGCACACACCATTTCTCACTCTACCTGAAGGGTGTAGTCTGAGTGGAACGTTTTTGCTTAGTTAGCTGACAAATGTACACACATTTTCTTGCCTTGGAAATGATTCTTATTTTCCTTTGGGCAACTTATATAATTTTTTTTAGGTTCTCTTAAACATAAGCTATTTGGAACAAGGAATTCCCTTTCTGTTCTTTAGCAACTTTTGATCTTTGTAGGAAAAGGCCTTGTGTCATAGCACTTTATTGTAATGTATATTTCCCTATTGGTAACTCAGACTGCTGTTTCCTCTTGAGTAGGTGTCTCTTTCCAGCTTCATTTTCCCTGTCTTACTATTTTTTCCTTCTTAAGAGATTCCTGAGAGTATCATATTCATACCCTTAGAACACACTAGCCCAACAATTTATGTGGCCATGGTGCCATGGTGTCTTTGTGTAGCTATTTCTCTCTGGCTATAATTTTATATTCCCAAAGGACTGCTGTCCTTGAAGTACCTAGGTGTTTAAACATGGATTGAAAAGAGCAGGAAACAGGAGATGTTGGTTTCTCTTCTAGATATGCGGACAGCTAAATGTAAAACATTTCCTGGATTTTAGGTTCTACTAAAGCCTGGTTTAGTATTTTATTTTGCCATTATTATGAAAGTACACATCTAAAAAGTAATATAATTTATATTAGAATGAGGTCTTTTATAGATAAGACAAGCATTGCTGTCTTACCTTCTGGATTGAGAAGGTGGATCAGAGTTCATATACGGTTTTTTATGGATTCGTATATAGCATATGAATCTCCCAACTCTTACTTATGTTGATACCCAGTACATTATAGCCATCCCTGTTGCTTAGAAGTGACTTAGTCTTTCTTAGTAAAAAAAAAAAAATCAAATAAGTTAACTAAAAGCACAGTGGATCTATTCATTAGTTGAATTAGTGATTTTATTGATCTCAGTTGTTCCACAGTAATGGATATTATTAGACAATTATGTTACCCCTTGGTCTTATTCTGACATAGAGTGAGCATTTTTTCCTCTCAATCTACCACTCTAATAAGTAAGTTATAACTTATAAGGAAATGTTTGCTCTGTTATGTTATACTCTGAATTCTTTAAGAAGTAGGATCAAGCAACCCAGGGTGATGTTCAAAGAGTGACCTAGTTTACAATATAAGCTATTAAAAAAAATATACTTCTATTTTTATTTTCTAGGTGTAAGGCCACTCAAGCTATGTATCATTAGTTACATGTCTTAGATATATATTATTAATGAGAATAAAATGTACCTTTGGCAAGTTGAAAATATAAGGACCTTAAAGGATGGCATAATGCTTATCTGAGAAATACAAGGAGGCTTTCTTCTATATAATATAAAGAACAAGTTAATAGAATTAATTAATTTCAATATTTAAAAGTTTTTTAAATTTAAATCCAATTAGTTTCAACATTTAAGTAAATTTGGCAAGAGAATAGTTTGATAATAAAATATGTGACCTTTTCTTTCCTTTTTGGAAAAGATTTCTATCAGCTTATGAGTTTCCAGTTGAAGGCATTTAAAAAGCTACATTAACTCTTTTAGTCTGTCATTAGATTGATACGTCCTTTATGGTTAGTTCCGTATTTTGGTGGTATATATTGCACCCACTGTGTTTATTCACTGATGGACATGTAATTTGAAACCATTCTTTCCTTCCTTCTCTTCTCAATTCTGTGTTTACAGCAAGCTACTGATGTTGAAGTGGGAACTGACCTTGTCCCTTCAGTCACAGTTAAGGTATTGTACCATGGTTCTAGACTTTATTGTGCAAACGGTATTACACATTTCATCACATCTGCCACTGTTGTCACCCTATGACTGGCTTATGGAAATGTAAAACACGTGAAATTTGTATGTTTCCCTCAGCCTTGGGTAGCAAAGATAACCTTTATTTTTTCCTACAAATATAAAACTGATGATTGCATTTGTAGCAATGTTACGTACTATAAATAATTTTTATGGCTTATGCTTAACCATTACGTTTAAATAATCTAGGGTCTTTTTTCTAGAAACTAAATTAACATTTTAAATATGTTGGAGGAATTGTGTCATCACCATTTATGATAGACCAGCCCGTTGATTGCAGCATCATATGTATAAGGGAATCATATACATGCTAATATTTTTCTTCTATATATAATTATGTGTATATTTGAGAAGAATTTCTGGTCATCTACCTGCCATGACATTAACTTTAAATAGATGTATTTATAGCAAGAAAATATTAAATGAAGAAGCCACAAAGTAGAGTAGTGACAAATTGATAGCCCTAAAAAAATAGAATATGAAGGATGTGGTTTTGGTTAAGATTTTTAGTTCTGTCATTGTAGAATTTTAGAACTAGAACTCAAATGTAGAACCCTCTTAAGGCATTTAGATTAAAGTGTGGTAATCAGTCAGCACGTTATTAAGTTGAAAATATTTATCACTGCCCAGACCTTGGAGCCAGGAAAAGTTGTGGATCTTGGCAATTTGCTTAGTCAAAACTTGGACGGGACTTTATATTTTCTTAGATTATGGGTTGCTGTCCTTGGAGGAGCTTGACAGGGCACCAGGCTTTACCAATTGTGTTCGCTTATACTGGACCCAGCGGGTGGCCCAAGTGTGGGGATCTTTGGTAGAAGTTGAAGGGAGCCCAATCTTGTAACAGTTTCCTAAGCTAATTTTTTTGGATTCTTGCCACTGGAAACAAGGGTGGTCTTTCCCCAGTTCTCCCTCCCCCCCATCCAATCAAAGGCTCTATCTCATTAATACTTGTGAGTCTGTAAAAGCAGTAGTGGCAAGAAATCAAACACTTAAGAAAAAAAAACAAAAAACAAAAAAAATCCTGCAGAGTTCCAGGAATGATCTATAGACTTTTGTGTAGAGAAACCGCTTTTTTATCTATCTACTAATACAGTTCAGACGTATACACATAATAATTCAGGAGCACACTATAAATTGCAAAAGGAAATCCAGTGCTTAAACCAGATAACATTTCTCATGCTAATTCCTACCACCCCCCGCAACTATTAGTTTTTGCTATAAGTAAATACACTTTTCTCACCTATGCAGTTCTTAGGCTTTCATGTGTAATAATAGCCATCTTAAGATGATGGCATGACACTACTGGAAAATTCTCCTTCATTAGTAGAACCATTGTATTTGCGAATGACTGAGTCTCAGCTCTCTTTCTTATTGCCATTATAAGAGCATGAGAATGCAACACACAAGGGTTGTATAAAATCAGCTGGACTTGTACAGCAGACACAATGACTTCCTGATTCTGTCTGACAGTTTCTATACAAATTTTGCTATAAATCTCTTCTTACAGCCTTTTATAACAGCAGCAGCCAAGATATATAGCCATGCAAGTTTCCATCATAATAAATCCTGTTAATTGAGAAAATTTTTCCATCCGTTCCAAGTGAGTGAAGATGTGGCTACCTTGAGTATGTGTGCATGATGCGTGACCATCTATTCCAGGCAACTGAGGCAGAGTGATTGTTCATACCTGGCCTTTGGAGTCATATTTATTTATATATCTAGGATAAAAGTTGGTATTATATTTCCTAGGATCATATTTCATTTTGTTAGAACCAGAAAACACCATGGAAAATTCTTGTATTAATGTTTTATATTTTCCCCTTAATATTCTGTAATTATTTTTCTCTTAAAATATGAGGTTTATGATTTAGCCAAGTCTTTAACTCTCTCTCTCTCTTTTTTTTTTTTTTTTGGCTCAAACACAAGTCTTCTTTGTTCCTCCAGTTATTTTCATCACACGTCTCCTTGGTTCACATTTGAAAATGCCTAGGCCATTGTTGGGGTTTAATAAATCTGTGCATGAGAACTATCATGATCTTGCTAACCGTGTAAAATAGTGTGATCATTGTCTAAGTACACATTGTTATGCCAGGCAGAGCCAGAATGTCTGTTCTCTCTCTCTTTTTTTAAGATTTTATTTATTTATTAGAGAGAGAGAGAGAGAGAGCATGCGTGCACGCACAGGAGGGGAAGGGGTGGAGGGAGAATCAGGCCGAGCAGAGAGCCTAATGAGGGGACCCAATGCGGGGCTTGAGATGGGGCTCCATTCCAGGACCCTGGGGTCATAACCTGAGCCGAAGGCAGAGGCTTCACCGACTGAGCCACCCAGGCATTCCAGAGTGTATGTTCTCTTACAAGTAGCTTATTACTACTTTAAGGATTTTTCATTTTCACTTTTAAAACTAAGCTCTTATGATATATTCCTGCTGATAGCTTTCAATTCTCTTGCACATATTGGCCTATTGGTCATTATTTAGCTTCTCTGAACCTCTTTTTTAAAACTGTGAAATGAAGATATTTTTTAATTGCAAGGTTGTTTTGAAACTTAACCACAGTTGATTAAGAGCATGAGCTCTGGATTCTAGCAGACAGAAGTTAAACTGTGTTTCTTTTTCTTAGAATCAGAGTGGCCTTGGGCAAATTATTTAGCCTCTCTGAACCACAGTTTTCTCTTCTGTAAAATGATATCTAGTAATAGTACCTGTTTCATGATTTTGTGAAAATTAAATGAGATGATGCACACAAGTAATTTATTAGCATGGTTCCATTACTATAAAAAGCTGTTAATGGTTATCATTAATATTATTAATTTTATTTAAATATATATGTATAGATTAGCATTATATTATTATTTATAGTAAAATATTTAAGTTGTGTTCTGTTTATTTAGTGGACCTGGCATACTTTCTTCTTCCCATAATTACCATCAGGATTTTACTAAAAAGGTACTATGTTTTTTATAATGATCAGACATCATGAAGGAAGCTTTGCTTGTGGTATGCAGATTCCCCTCATGTATTCCCAGGGCTTATAAATTAAAAATTGAGGATTCATTGTTCATTTGCTGTGCTTATTGTATTTATTTGCATCAATAGTTATCCTTTAAAAATTTTACTTTGCAAGTCAAAATTTTTGTGTTTAACTTATTCAAGTTGTATAGAATACCCACATCATTTAAAATAAATGCAAGATACTTCATGAATTTAGGGGCTCCTGGGTGGCTCAGTGGGTTAAAGCCTCTGCCTTGGGCTCAGGTCATGATCTCAGGATCCTGGGATCGAGCCCCACATCGGGCTCTCTGCTCGGCAAGGAGCCTGCTTCCCCCCTCTCTCTCTGCCTACCTCTCTGCCTGCTTGTGATCTCTCTCTGTCAAATAAATAAAATCTTTTAAAAAAATAAATAAATAAGTGTACCCGTGCACTATGTGAGTTAATGAAATGTATCTGTCTCATATACTACAATCTAATAATGAGACTGAAAGTTGCTCTATAGCAAAGGTACGACATAGAAGAGTGCTTCTTAACTTTGGTAGAACATAGGTATCATCTGGGGAGCTAGAAAAAAACAAAACAAAACCAATACCCAGAATTACCCCCAGAGATTGTGATCCAGTTGATATACCAAACCTACCTCGGGACTTGACTGTGATAAATCTGGTTTACCATACCAACCACATGGATGAACTCATTCAAATGATGCTGTTCGAAGTCTGAGACTTTTAGGACACAAAAGTCCAAAGAGGGAACATGTGCAGTGGAAGTAAGATCTTTATACTTTTTCTTTGATAGCCTGAAAATGATACCCCTTCATACTGTGGCCTAGTAAAAATCCGCAGGCCTGTTGATTTCTGCTGATATTCCTCTTGAGGGGGAGTGAGAGAGGTTCTGGTCTTCTCTACCCATACCTACCCTATCTCCCAGTCACACTGTTATCCCAGAGTTCTTAGCTTTTGATTCTAACCTGGGAGGGTTTTCTTAGCATAACCATATAAGAGCACCAGTTTAGAAATGCAGCTGGCTCAGATATGCGGCAGTCAATATTGCCACTCTTTGATATTTTTTAGAATTAGATCTGTCATGTATTTTTGTGTTAAGCCATGGAATGGCTTAAAATGTGGAGCTTTGATATGTATCTAGACTAGTAACTATCCATCTAGTAAGGAGATCGTTAGAGAATAATTTATGCAAAAGGTGGTATGCTGATACTAGATAAGATAATCCCATTGCCATATCTATACAAAAAAAGAAATGAACACGTATTTCATGATGTAATTATTCACCAAGCTCAGGGCAGATTTTTCCTTTGTTTTTGATAGAACATTTTTAGTAGCTTTATTAAGATATAATTCATATACCATACAATTTACTCATTTAGGAGTTCAGTTCACTGATTTTTACTGTATTTGCAGAGTTGTGGAACCATCAACACAATTCAATTTTAGAATATTTTTGTCCCCCCCTTTTTTTTTTAAGATTTTATTTGTTTATTCATTTGACAGAGAGAGACACAGCGAGAGAGGGAAGAGGGAACACAAGCATGGAGAGTGGGAGAGGGAGAAACAGGCTTCCTGCTGAGCAGGGAGCCCTATGCAGGGCTCGATCCCAGGACCCTGGGACCATGATGTGAGCTGAAGACAGATGCTTAACCAACAGAGCCATCCAGGCGCCCCTTGTCCCCCTTAAAAGTAACTTCATACTCCCTTCCCTCTTCCGTCCTCCACCCCTCCCTCGTTTCCATCTCTCAGCAACTTCTAATCTATTTTCTGGACATTTCATATAAATGGAATCATAAAATATGTGTTTCTTTGTGACTGGCTTCTACCCCTTAGCACTGTTTTTAAGGTTTACCCATGTTGTAGCATGTGACAGTACTTCATTTCTTTTGATTACTACTATTTCATTGTAAGGATGTATCATATTTTGTTTATCTGTTCATCAGTTGATGGACATTTGGGTTGTTTCTACTTTTGGCTGTTGTGAAGAATGCTGCTATGAAATCTATGTACAAGTTTTTGGGTGGACATATGTTTTCATTTCTCTTGGCATAGAATTGTGAGGTCATATGGTAAATTAATGTTTAATTTTTTTAAATTTTTGTTTAATTTTTTAAGAAACCGTCAAACTATTTTCTTGCGTGGCTATACCATTTTACATCCCCATGAGCAATGTATGAGGCGTCTTTCCTCACATTCTTGCTAACACCTATTTTTGTCTGTTCTTTTAATTTTAGTAGAGGTGTAGTAGTATCTCATTATGGTTTTAACTTGTATTTCATAGTGATTAAAGATATTGAGTATTTTTTCATGTGCTTGTTTGGCCATTTCTATATCTTCTTTGGAGAAAAGTCATTTAACTCCTTTGTTCAATTTCTAACTGTGTAGAAAGTACCACTTATCTACTTACCAGTTAACCTACTATTTGTTACACGTTATGTTTTGCCACTACCCATTTTTTCTCAGATAATGTTTCCTAATTATTTGCTAGTGATTTTTTACATACTTGTGCTAGCCTATCAATTTGGATAAAATGTAATTTTCTATTAATAATTTCTGTTTCCTTAGGTCACATTGCAGAATCGACTTGCATTGCAAAAAGCCAAATTATCAGTCTATGTACAACCACCTTTAGTATTGACCTGTGATCAGTTCACATTTGAATTTATGTGTAAGTGTTCTACTTTGGCTTAGAGTGTATCATGGTGTGAGGTTTCCTTTTAATTAAAAATTTTTTTCTTTTGGTTAGTATGTTTATTTCATGGCTATATTTCTTGTCTGAATATTGAACCTGGTATCTTTCTAAAATCAATGATCGTGTTGTTTTGCTTATACTTTCCCTCCAAACATCAAGCATGAATGATACTTTTTTTTAAAAATAGCAACATTCAGTGAATGGTCATTGAGCTGAAGTAATTATAGATTTTCAAGTGCTTTCCTTTACTAGATGGGCCTGTAATTGTACTTAAATACTATAATTTGGAAGGCTTTCTTTATTGGTGTTTCTCTAGTGAGCTGTTTATTGAATCCGTTATGTTTGAAGAAAATATTGTCCTTGGAGTCTGGCCTGAATTTGAATCCTGGCTCTGACACTTACTCGATGTGTAACCTTCGGCAAGCTACTTTAGTAATTACTTGGAACCTCAATTTCTTTTAATATGCAGAAAGGGGATAATGATATCTGTCTTGCAGGGGTGTTTTGAGGATTTAATTAGAAAGTGAATGTATGTAAAATATCTGTAATAATGCCTAAAATAGACAGGTCATAAATGGCAACTCTTAGTAAGATTTCTTTGCATAGAATCTCTCATACCCTACCATTTACATCCAAGTTGTCATTAGTCCTATCACAATGATTTCTGATTCATCTTTCCAGTCTTTTTCTTTCTTTCTTTGCTGCTGCTGTTCAGTTGGTCATTCTGTATCTTATTCATGATGTCAAGAACATATTTCTCTCTTTTGCCTTTTTATTACCAACCCTTATTTGAGTATACCCGGCAGATACGGGGAATTCAATAAAATATTAATTGAAACACTGAATGAATGGTTGAGTGATTGAAGTAATCTTGTAGGTGATGTCCAGTCATTGGATTCTCATTTTATTTTCTAATTATTTTCACAATATGTCCAATTTGTCTTTCTAAAACACATTCTGAACAATTTATTTTTCCAGTTAAAAACTTCTTAAGACTGCCTAATACAGGTTGGAGGTCAAATACATGAAGACATGAATATGGAAGGCTATGTACAATCTGCAAAGTCATTACAGTTGTAGTAACATCCATGTGCATTACCCCCACCCATTTTCCCTTGCAGTCTGTATTCTAGCCATGGTAAAGTGTACTAATCCCAGTTCCCAAATTCTCCTGCCTTTTTGTGTACATTTTTGTCTGATCATGCTGCCTCACTAAAGAGAAGCAGTGGTATAGAATATGGGCACCCTTGCTCTGAAGTCAGTTCCCAGTTCTATATTAGCTGTATGACCTTGGTCAAGCTTTGTAATCTCTCCATAGCCAGTTTCCTCATGTGTGATAGTAAACACCTTACTGGGTTTTTGTGAGGATTAAATAAATTAATTCATGTAAAGTGCTTAGGATACTATCTGGCATGTAGTATATGCATAATTTTAACTGTTGTTAATAATAATTGTCCAACGTTTTGTAACTTAATATTACTTTTACATTTCTTATAGCACCAGAAATGAGTAGAACAGTTTCCTTTTCTGTTTATCTGAAAGGGAGTTACTCACCACCTGAATTGGAAGGAAATGCTGTTGTTTCTTATTCCAGACCATCAGGTAAGCACACAGTTGTTCACAGATTTATAAGCCAAATTACTCCTTTTACATTATTGGAGTTAAGAGTTAAATGTTTAAGTGTTTAAGACTGAAAAATACATTGTAAAATACTACTAAATGGAAAAATAATTCTTTCCAACTGTTAAAATTGTCCAAATTACTTTTATGTGTTATGAATTATTAGAGATAAGTCTTTAAACTGAGTTCCACATATAATGTTTGATTCTGTCTTCTCAATTAATAGCAAATAGGATATATTTTTATTCACACTCAAAGAATGGTATTAAACTTCATTTATTTGAACAAAGAAGAAAAGCCTAGTCTGAATTCGTGAAAAAGACTATTATGAATTGCTCCAATATAAAGCAATACTCGGAGTTTCAGACACTGTTTTAATGACTAAATAAAACTCTCAGTATCGTACATGTTAAAATATTTAAGAACAGATTTACTAAAATTTTTTTTTTTAAAGATTTTTTATTTATTTATTAGAGAGAGAGACTGAGAATGAGAGGAGAGAAGGTCAGAGGGAGAAGCAGACTTCCCGCAGAGCCGGGAGTCCAATATGGGACTCGATCCCGGGACTCCGGGATCATGACCCGAGCCGAAGGCAGTCGCTTAACCAACTGAGCCACCCAGGCGCCCCAGATTTACTAAAATTTGATCTGTGTTTTTTTCAAGGAACTCTTTTTAAATTAAACAAGTTATCTTCAGTCCAGTTGAGATTCAGTTAATGTAAATTTTAACTTCGTTTGGTCAAATTTTATATTTTTTTTTCCGCTGTGCAGTGAATTTTTCATATTAACTGCTTGACAATTTGTTTATCAGTAGAATATGAATAATTAGTCATTGCTTTTTTGTTTCCCAATGTTTTAACATAGTGTAACTGATAATAGGATATTTTAGCAATGTTACATTTGTGTTTTTTAAACATTTTTGTACAGTTTTTTTAGTTCTAAAAGTTTTAGATGACTTGATTATCTTTTTCTTTTCTATTGATGTACACTTTACATATTTAGCAATTTTTTTAATAATTATAGTTTTAATTTTGTCTAAGTGAATTTTCTGGCTTATGTATTGACAACTCTATACTTGGAGATGCTTTTATAACTTTAATACATATTTTCAAGATCTATTTCTTCTGCTTTGTAAGTTATTTTGCTTTAAGTTTAAAAAAAAATTCGGGCGCCCGGGTGGCTCAGTTGGTTGAGCAACTGCCTTCGGCTCAGGTCATGATCCCGGAGTCCCGAGATCGAGTCCCACATTGGGCTCCCAGTTCCATGGGGAGTCCGCTTCTCACTCTGACCTTCTCCCTTCTCATGCTCTCTCTCACTCTCTCTCTTTCCCAATAAATAAATAAATAAAATCTTTAAAAAAAAATTCATTATTAGCCAGAATTGACCATTGTAATCATTTATCTGTATTTTCAGAATTTGCAGTAATATAAATATTTTATGTTTAAATAACTTTGAGAAAGCTGGTTTCAGAAAGAAGTACAAAATTTCCAGAAGGCATCCAAGACTGATAGACTCTTTTATTTGGATATTTCTGTAAAGAACATTGGGAAATTTAATGTTATTTTAATTTTGAGTTGTGAAATAAGAAAGAAATATTTGACTAAAATCTCTAGATCATTTATCATTAATTGAGCATCTCATTAATCATAGGCACTTTTACACTTTTTACCCTTGTTACACTTCAAATATGTGTGGTAGAGACTGTTGATGCCTTAATTCAACCAAGTACTTCACTTGTTTCCAGGGAAAGGGGTGACACTGGTTGAATATGAATTTAACATAGAGAAATGGGTTACGTAGCAAGTGGACAAAATGCTTTAAAAGTATATTATGAAGTTGTAAAATCAGTCTGTGATCTTATGGTTACACATACATTTTTAACTATTATGCTTTTTTTTTTTTAAGATTTTATTTGTTTATTTGACAGAGAGGAGAGAGATCACAAGTAAGCAGAGAGGCAGGCAGAGAGAGAGGGAGAAGCAGGCTCCCTGACCAGAGAGCCCGATGTGGGGCTCAATCCCAGGACCCTGAGATCATGACCTGAGCCCAAGGCAGAGGCTTTAAGCCACTGAGCCACCCAGGCACCCCCTATTATGCTTTTCTAAAGACAGAACTTAAAAGGTTATAAATTTTTGCTAAACCAAAGAGCATAGCATTAATTGAAAGTTACTTAAAAATTAAAATGTAAAAAATGTCTGTAAAAGTAAAGGACTACCAAGACAAGCCAAAAACAAAAACAAAAAGAAAAAAACAAGAGTAACTGAAGATACCATGTATTTGGTCTTGCACTCAAAATTTTTCCTCAACAATTCATTTTATCCTCTTGATGTCATTTACATATTTAATCTGGTTTGCTCTTGGTCTAGCTTATATACCTTACCTCTTTTTTTTTTTTTTAATAGTGGAATAACACACTGTCATGGAATTCTGAGAATGAATGTGCAAATATATTGCTAGATTTCACTTATTCATGTTATACTCTTAAGTTGTGAAATGACTTTATTGGGGGCCATTTAAATCATCTGAGATAATCTTGAAAATTTTAGTTTATATTTTTAAACAGATATATATTAAATTTGGGTTGTAATTTTACCACAAATAATTCGTTGCATTCTTTCTCTCCTATCCTTTTTTGCATTGCCTCTGATGGATAGATCGAAATCCTGATGGTAAGTGAAAAGATAATTTAGAACAAAATGAATTTCAGAACTGAAATTTGGTCAGTGAATTGAACTAGTATTATAACATGAATGAACTATTTTTACAGACTGCTATTTTAACCACAGAAACTTCTTTAGGATGATTCAGTGCCTTCATGTGGCAATGGAGAGGATCATAAATGTTTCCTCTTATAGAGGCTTGTCATTCATTATTAGTTGTTTTAGAGTCATGAAAAAGAATGAAGCTCCATGACTTTTTGGAAAAAAAAAAATTAGAAGTGTCATTGACCCACTTGTATCTGTAAGTTGTTGGTGACTTACTCATGTGCTCTGCTATCTTATTTTACTTAAAATAAATAAAGAATAAGGAAAAATGGTGTTTGTCACTGAATTCTAATTGTCTGCTTTCTTTTTCTTTCTTTTTTTTTTTTAATTGATTGAGGGCTGGGGTAAAGTGGTCAAAATGTAACTAGGGTATAGGGAAAGGATAGGTCCTGTGGGTCTTTTTGATTATGATAGTGATTTTGATGTTTATTCTGTGACCAAAGGCCAACCACTAAGTGGTTTTAAGTATGTCATAAAGTGCATGGATGTGAACATGCACACACATGCTTTTGTCCTGGAAAGGACAGAGACAGATCTGTATTTTGGAAAGATCACTCTGACTGCAGTGTGAAGAACTGGTTTTGAAGGACAGCCAAATTGCCTCAGCTCAGAAGCAGTGAGCACTTCTATTGCACAGATCTTCATATCTGAGTATCATCTCTAGTCAAAGGGATCAGAGTTCTTCAAGAAAGGGATGTTTCCAGGTCTGGAAAAGGGAAAATAAGAGCCTGTCCTATATTGTTGGGTCAGAAAGCAAAGAAGTTAGTCAAGAAATGATCACAGTACATCACAGTGATTCAGATGGGACACTTTGAGCATCAAAATCATAATAATGGTAATGTATTATAATATATTGAAGACAGAAATAGAATAGAATCTAGTGATAAAGGCATGTATAGAGGGAAAACTCTGCAAAAGGAGGTCAGCTAATAAATGTAGAATGGGTGACAGAATTAGGGAATCATTGTTTTGCAAAACCTATGTAATAATTAGTTCAGGCAAGATTCATCAATGGACACTAAACTCATTGGAGTAATAGAATATTCAGTCTCAAAACATTACCTTATAGCTTACTTTTTAATTACAAGGAGAAAACAATAGCTCTATAGGAGTAATTGGGTAACACCACCATAACCAAGTGATCAATGTTAATGTCATTAACATCAACACAAAGAGACATTATATACTACCTGTACTGATGCACACATCTTTTGCGATATATAAATTGTCTGTTTTCTGTATGTTCAAATAGATCCACTGCTCTCTCTGATCAGAGTACCATGAGCGCTTATTCTGTGGGCCTATTTCTTATCTTGTTTAGAATTTGTGGAGCAATGTCATCAAGGTTCTGACCCCTTGAACTTACCTGGGCCAGTGTTGATTGTTACCTGTTTTGTTTTTCCCAAATTTTTATTTATGACTCTGCTGCAATACCTATCATAATTTGAATTTCATTAAGTTTCTTCCTTAGGTTTCCCTAGTAGATTTTGGGCTCTTTGGGAGCAGGGTTCAAGTACTCATCTTTGAATTGTGCAATGTCAGGGTAGATGACAGGCACTTAGAGTGTATCCTACTTTGATTATTTTTCTTTCTCGACATAGACTTAATGTGGTGGTTTCAGTTTATTGATATTTTAAGATAAATATTAGATAATATTAATTAACAATAAATAAATACTTGAAAAGTAATGGTAGTAATTTACTCATACAGTTTTGGTAATGCCAACAACCTGAGTTGGATTGTATCTGGGAAGTGAAAATATATTTATATGAGAAACATTTTAATAGGAGTAAGTGTTTAGCTTAATAACATGAAATATACTTGTCAAATTAGGATTTGGATTATTAAAAATAACTGATTATTAATAATGAATATTTACATTTTACTTGGCAAGATTGAATTTAGCTGGTAAGATTTTATACTAACTTTTGTAAAATACCATGTTATTTAAATGATTTATTTTATCTTTAGAAAATTAGTAAAGATTGTTATTGAAAGGAATTTACACCTTCTTACTGTAAATTCAGCCCAAACCATGAGAAAAAAAAAATCACAATACAGGGAAATTTTAGTATTTCAATACAACGTTAATAGTCTCTTACGATATATTTTTAAATTATAATTAAGCTTTAGGGAGTAGGGTTGCAATATTCAGCTTCTCCTAGTTGGCAAGATTAAATAATATATTGCTACTTAGATCTTAACTTACACACAAGGCTTCAAATTTCAAAGACTGGTCCATTTTATTGGCCTGATCTGTTCAGGCTCTTTGCAGATAAGCAGTCCTACTTTTACATGTGGAAAAAGAGAAGCAAAGGAGGTTTTATGTTGTCCCATAAGAGTTAGTCTCCATTACGTCTGCATTAAAGTTACATGACATGGGCAGTGTAAAACATGACTGCAGATGGGGCACAGTATGTAGCCAGACATAACAGGAAGGGATCAAGGAAGTTCTGGCTCCCAGACATTGCTACTGCTTTGGGGTTCCTTGTTTTCAAAGTGAAATGACTCTAGCAGGCCCCTGGAAAGAGTTCTGAAGGCATTATATAGATGTGTAATATATATAGTTATTCTACTCTGATATATATGTTCTTTTTTCGACCCCCCTCTCCCGCCCCAAAGCACATTTTGACTTCTCTCTTGACAGTGATACTGGGCTCTTGGGTGTGCCAGGTGTAATTAGAATTCTCTTCCTGGAGAAATTGTTCTGTCAAGAGTGATTTTGATGTGAATTTTCTCTCTAAGTGTTAAATAATTTTGTGATTAATTGCACCAGAGTATTTGTGACTATCCATTTCCTCTGTTAGGCAAGAAAGGGAAGTGAATGAAGGAGAGGTGATTATATTTGGTAAAAAACTGCAGAACAAAGTCAGTCTGATGAACGGGTAGGCCAATATTTGAATATAATAAATGACCAATTTTTTTTTCTCAGCATAACACTCAGAGAGTTATTTGAATAAGCCAGATACAGAGACTGTTTTGCCAAGTACATAGAGAAAATATCACTGATGGTAGGAAAGTTAGGACCAATTAGACTTTCAACTAAGTTGAAAGCTATTCTAGTAGCAAATTTGAAAAGTCTTTAAATACATGTAATTCTTTCCTTCCTTATTATAGGTACATACATGCATACATTCACCCATACCTCCATACCTCTGGCTTCAGGTTCTTAGATCCAATCAGCCTGAAGAGTAAATTGGTAACCAAATTACATTTAAGGGTTTTCAAGAAAATGTAAAGTTCAATAGAAATGTGCCTCTGATAAACCCCATGTCTAAATACTGGAGATCGTATTTTAAAAGACTGGGGTTTTAATTTAATGAGAAGTGGTGTTAAATACTGGCCTTGCAATTTTCTTTTTAAAGATATGGTTTCCTTAAACTGATTTCTAAAAGATTTCATCTCTACCGCACCCCACCCCCATGGTAAAACTTTTCAAGCTGCCAGCATTTAAAGAATAGCCATAATCATTTTATTAAGTAGGAGTATCATCATTTTTCAAAATAATGTTTTCCAAATGTCTTATGAAACAGGTTTACAGTTCTTGGAGAAAAAAGAAATTCTGGAGGGTTTCTACAAATCTTAACAACTGCAGAGCATTGCCCTAGTGTGTGATATTGTCATTAACTGACCTGAGTTGTGGATTGAGTTATAATGTATTTCTCTTGTTGGGTTCATTAGTGCTTGCAAACCATTTGTTTCAATTTCTGAAAAAAAAAAAATATATATATATATGTATATATATATATATATATATATATATATATATATATCCAGTTCTTTAGCTCTAGGTTCTTGGAGATTTAGGGTAATAATCTTCAAATAAATAGACTCAGAAACATAAGGCCAGTGTTATTGATTGTGATTATTATTATTATTTTTTTTTTACCACCAACTCAAGTAGTATCTATCTGATCCAAGTGAAGTAGAGCCACAGCTTTAGCAGTATAGTTTTAGAAGAACATTTATAGTTGAATTTTGTTTGAATGCTTAGCTCTGATTTTGGGTGAAATATATAAAAAGGTAGCTTCTCTTCGTACATATACAGAATTGTCCAAAGATGAAGAATTTTTTCCATTACTACATTCATTAAAAATGAAGGAAATGGAAATAGGTTTTAGTGTCCTTGTTCTTTCCAGGCTGCACCTATTAATCGAGGCTGTAATTTATGTATTATAGAGGAAACATATTAGGTATATTTCCATAATTTGGGGATATATGAAATATATGAAGTTGGAAAAAATAATGCTTTGAATATTTTTTATGGTGATATTGATAGTTGTTGTTTGAGCGGTAGCTTAGATCACGTTACCATAATATTCTGAGTCAAAACATTTCATCATTATAAAGTACAAATACACATGCCTCTAAAACCTCACAAAATGTCAGAAAATAATGCCTTGGGACTTTTCTGAAGACACACCAGTTATAATTTGCATCTAGGATTCCAGGAGAAGTGAATTTAACATCTGTTGGTTATGAGCAAAAAAAATGAGCTATGTAAAATTTAATGGATAATAGATTATGTTGAAGAGAATCACAAATACGCTCCACATGCTCTGAAAAAGTATTTAATTGACCTCATATATCAGTATGCTTGCCATTGTTGATGGTCTCTCACTATCCTCGTGAATAAGTAGTGCTGGAAAGTGTACTCCCAGCTTGGATGTCAAGCAAACCCAACTCCAACTGGCATTAACAGAATATATCGCTAATTCTAAAGATCCTGCTTTGGGATCATGTCCTCAAGCTTTAACTGCTTCTGCTTTTGCTCTTTTTAAGCTGCTCATTGGCTCCATTGTAAAGAGATAAAGGAATTTAATGTGTGGATACATCAAGTAGAGTAGGACATTTTAAGTTTTTCATTTCTCCACAGCAGTATGCTAAGAGAGATTTCAGTATATTACATTTTATCTTATCCAATCAAAGGTGGAATCCTAGATAAAAGGAGAGAATACTGAAGTTGTAGAATTGCTTTGCTGGATTTATAAATAGAGAACCTAATTTGCTTTGGTTTCATTTTCATTCTCTGTAAGAATATAAAAAGGAACTATCTTAAAAACTTTTAATTTGGGGGCTCCTGGGTGGCTCAATGGGTTAAAGCCTCTGCCTCCGGCTCAGGTCATAATCTCAGGGTCCTGGGATGAGCCCCGCAGGCCAGGGAGCCTACTTCCCCACTCCCTCTGCCTGTCTCTCTGCCTACTTGTGATCTCTCTCTGTTAAATAAATAAATTAGATCTTAAAAAAAAATTTTAATTTTGACATAAACTCTTCATTGTTAATTACATATTTCAATATGCTTATAAAAGTACTGAAAAATTCAGTTGAATGACCATGTAATACTTTCAAAATGTCACTTAACAGTGATATTTATAGTTAAATGGATTGTGAAAAATTTAATTCATATGAAAGTAATATTCTTAAAATTACCGTGTAAAATAATATGAACTTCAGTGGAACTACCGTAGAGCAAATTCTGCCTTCATGCTTATAATTTATTGTAGATTTTTAATTGTAATTTGAATCTTTTAATAAGTAAAAAAAGTAAAGATTTAAATTTTTTGGTAGATAGAAAAAATATTAGATAAAGTCATATAGTATCTTCCTGATACAGATTTCATATTCATATTTGCTCATTTTAGCTGATCGTCTTGGATTGGGGCTACAGCTTTGAAGGTCTTAGTTTAAAGACGGTTCAGTAATTGAATATAAAATTAAATATCCTGGGGTTTTTTTTGCATTCTTTTAAATTTTTTTATTTGAATTCAATTAATTAACATGTAATGTATTATTAGTTTCAGAGGTAGAGTTCAATGATTCATAGTCTTATGTAGTACCCACTGCTCATTATATCACGTACCCCATCCCCAGTCCCCTCCCCTCTAGCAACCCTCAGTCTGTTTCTTATGATTTAGAGTCTCTTACAGTTTGTCTCTGTCTCTGAGTAAATATACTGTTTTGTATAATGTTCAACTGTGATGATTTTTAAAGTACGCTATTAAAGACAGACTTCATGTCTACACTCTTTTTTAGGATTTTATTTTTGTCTTGAACTATTTGACAATATAAAAATATGTTGTATGATAATACTTGGTAGTTTTTTTCAGTTATGCTAAATGAAATAGGCAGGAGCAAAATTTTAAAATAAGATATGTTGCTACTCAAACTATAAATATAGGTCAAATTTTTTTGGTCAGATTTTCTGTCAGGTCTATGAATCTACATTTCTCTCTTTTTATTTCAGGCATTCCTCGGGTTATCCAATGTAAATTTAGACTTCCCCTGGAATTAATCTGTCTACCAGGTCAGCCTTCAAAAACTGCAAGCCACAAATTAACTATTGATACCAACAAATCTCCAGTTAGTCTTCTCAGTCTCTTTCCAGGTAGGACTTTTGAAGTAACATGCCTGTAACATCAGAAATGTTAAGAATTCAGAATGGAATCCTTCATCAGCAGGTAATGATAGGGTAATTATCAGATAATTGTTAAGTCAGAATATAAAAATGCCTCAAAGATTTTTCTGTCTTGTTTGCATGTTCAAAGGCAAATAGCTTATATCAACAAGGTGATAAGGTATACCTTTTAAACTTGATTAAAATTATTATAATCATTATTTTGCTTCAGTATTCAGAAGTGAAAACATCAAATGTTTCTTTTTAGACTGTGGAATTTTTTGGCTTGGAATGTAAATATTTATTATTCATCTTTATCGTCGGTTTTTGGCTATGTACCTTTTTAAAGTATATTCTGTGCCCCTAAAAAGTAATCTTGTAAGTAGATGCTCTTTGTGGTTTTGCTTTCTCCGGCAGCTGGAGGGGGCAATTGTTCAATTCTCTGGCTCTGATCTTTTGAAAGGGACTTCATATATAAAGCTTGAATATCACAGTGAATTTGGGGGTAATTTGTGAAGGTGTGACTTTCTCCAGGTGTCAGTTTTTCTTTCTGAGTAGCTTAGAAAAGAGAGAGGTATTGATTGGATAAAACATTTTTAGTAACTAGGTTTTCTAATGTATAGAATCTATTAACTTTCCTGGTGATGGGGTGGAATTAAAAAAAAAATCTGGGAATTAAATCAACCTTTCCAAATCCCTTATTAAAAACTGGCGCTGTTGACTATAATATGCATCCTCACCCTGGCATTAGTGGATAGGATTTAGAGCACAAAGAGTATTTTCCACAAGGTTTAGAAATTTATGGTAAGTCAGCTTTTGTGTTATTAACTACTTAAAGTGCTTAAAATTTATTTTGCATTGATTTGAAGTGTTTAAAAAGCTTTATTTATATCTAACTCAATGAAAAATCTCTGAAATTAAATACTCTTTATTACAATTAATCTATTCTGTAGTTTGAATTGAGTTTGGACACACACACACACACACACACACACACATACTTTGTCAGCAAATAGTTTTATACTGTGGTTTCTTTCTTCTTTTCCCTTCCCTTCCCTTCTCTTTCTTCTAAATTTTCTTATAACACATTTGGGTTATAAAAAAAGGCGGAAAGAGTCACTATCCTTACAACGTCTTATACAAATGTATTAGTTCCTTGGGTCTCCTATACCATCCTGGGAATACAGTTGGAAGTTGCATGTGCACACTGAATTTATTGGTACCTTTGAAAAATGTTTAAGACTATGGCTTCTGAGTGGGTGTTTTTTACTATAGGTGGATGAAAACCAGGAGAGATTGAATAAAAATGGATGCTTTTAGCCAGAGAGGTAATCTCTGTAAGATATGGATTAGACAAGAAGAACTAAGGAAAGCATAGATAACTTAACCATTTTCTTCCTGATTTTGGGCTCAATTGTTTTTATGTCACAGGTTATCTTAGGCTTATCAGTATATATTTGCTTCTTACTCACTCTAGAAGTGGGACTCAATGACAAATTTAAAAAATTTTCCTCCAGATCTAGCGTATGTTATTTAGCATGTTCTCTTTTGGAAGTTTTGGATGTACATTCATATTGGACATGATGGAATCCTGTAATTATTTAAAATAAGTACTCTTGTTACTTTTTCACTTTTTCTTTTAGAGAGTGCTTTTCACTCTTGGTGAATGTATTAAGACTTTCTATGTTGATGTCATATAAAAAGTTGCTATTGCGAATCTATTTTTTAGCTGAAGTAAACCAATTAATGAGCTTCATAGAGAAGAAATAAAACCAGCTTTACTCTATATCTCTTCCTATTTCTTTATTTCAGTTCTTTGAACAAAATATAGATATGTTTAAAATAACTTTAATTTTTCTTATTACAAAAGAAATGTGAAATTTAGAAATGGACAACCAAAAGGAGGAAAACAAAAATTACTGGTAATTCCACTATCCAGCAATGTCACTCATGTTTCATGACATTTGCCTAATCTTTATAAAAATATCTTTCGTTACCCCAGAAGGATTTTACTTTGCATAATGCTGTGAAGTATTTTTCTATATAATTATATATATTTTATTACATGATTTTAAAGATTGTATAATATTCTATAATAAATCCATACTATAAAATCATTTGGCCAGCATTATGTTTTTGACATGTTGGTTTCAGTTTATTAATATTGTAAATATATTGTAGCAGTACTCCTCCAAATTTATTATTATTTCTTTGATGAATATCTAAAAGTGGAATTATAGCGGCACCTGGGTGGGTCAGTCCTTAAGCATCTGCCTTCGGCTGAGGTCATGATCCTGGGGTCCTGGGATTGAACCCCTCATTGGGCTCCCTGCTCAGCAGAGAGTCTGCTTCTCCCTCTCTCACTCCCCCTGCTTGTGTTCCCTCTCTCACTGTGTCTCTCTGTCAAATAAATAAATAAAATATTAAAAAAAATTAAAGTGGAATTATAGAGTCAAGCAAAGGATAAGGATAGCCCTATTGGTTAACTCTATCAACAGTATTTGAATGGAGGTATCTAGTACCCCCAATTCTTGCCTTTATAGAATATTATTATTATAAAAATGTTTAGTATGCTAAATGGCTATATATTTACTTATGTGTATAATAAATAACCATCTGGGGTGCTTTTGGCTAAATGTTACTTAAGCACTAAGTAACATACTATGTATATATAAAGTTATATATATATTTTTATTTTATATATATTTATTTTATTTTATATATTTTATATATATATTATTATATATATTTTATTATATATTTTATTATATATATATTATTATATATATTATTTTATATATATATTATTATATATATATATTAATTTCCCCCCCACCCACCAAAAAGCGAGGTCCAGAAGTGGGCAGTAGAAGCTGGTGTAGTGGTTTATGAATGTTACCAAAGACCCAGCTTTTTTCTTTCTTTACACTGTGCCTTCTCTAGTGTGTTGGTTGGCACATGACAATAAACTGCTTTAAATTCAGTCATCATACCTGATTGCAAGGCAAGAGGTAAGGGAAAGACGTAGCTATAGCAATGACTATAACTTTTATCAGAAAGGCAAGTTTCTATAATATTCTTAGGAAATTTCTACCTAGGTCTCAATAGCCGTAATAGTGTCTGCATAGCCTCCTCTAACTGTAAAGGAGGCTAAGAACTAATATAGATGGACTAAGGGAAAGGGGGAGTAGATGTTACATTAGCTGATGTTCAGAGTATGCCATGATACCAGCAATTTTACCCAAAATTTTACTTAAATGGAATAAGAAATAGCATGCTGCTGTAACAATCTTCTATTATACTCAGATATATGGCTATTTTCCTTGTCAATAAATTTATATTCTATTTTATTTTTTAATAGATTTTATTTATTTATTTATTTATTTATTTATTTATTTATTTATTTATTTATTTATTTATTTAACAAAGAGAGTCACAGAGAGGGAACACAAGCAGGTGGAGTGGGAGAGGGAGAAGCAGGCTTCCTGCGGAGCAGGGAGCCCAATGCGGGGCTCAATCCCAGGACCCCGGGATCATGACCTGAGCTGAAGGCAGACACTTAACGACTGAGCCACCCAGGTGCCCCAATAAATTTATATTTTAATGATTACATAACATCCCCTTGTTTGGAGGTAATGTGTATTAAGTTATTTATTTATTTATTTATTTATTTGGTGCTTTTCTGTTTCTCTTTAGAGAAATTCCTTGAAGATAAATGACAGAGTTAAAGAGTATGCACATTTGAAAACTTTATTTAAATGCAAATCTTCCTTCCAGAATAGTTGTATCAGGTGATGTGCCTAACATCAGGGTTCATACCAAGGGTAGCATCTGGATTTTGGAAATTTTTGACATAGATGAAAAATGACATTCCTTTTTTAAATTTTGCATTTTTAAAATTGTTAGCATAGACATTTTGTAATTTTCATTAACTACTTTTATAATTTTTTACTATTTAAGTTTTACATTTTTATGTAGTAAAATTTAATTTTATTAAGTGCTTTCTTTAGAGTTTCAAATTTCATGTTGTTCTTCAAATGGCCTCTATTAAGATTATAGGAGGGTGCCTGGGTGGCTCAGTTCGTTAAGCAACTGCCTTTGGCTCAGGTCATGATCCTGGAGTGCCGGGATCGAGTCCCACATCGGGCTCCCAGCTCCATGGGGAGTCCGCTTCTCACTCTGACCTGCTCTCTCTCACTCTCTCTCTTTCCTAATAAATAAATAAAATCTTTAAAAAAAAAAGATTATAAGATATTTAGTTATATTTTCTTCTGGCACATTTTAATATATTCTTTAATTCTCAAACACAGCTCTAGTGTATATTTTTTGCTTTAAAAAAAAAAAAAACTTTGGGTGCCTGGGTGGCTCAGTTGCTAAGCGTCTGCCTTCGGCTCGGGTCATGACCCAGAGTCCTGGGATGGAGCCCCTCATCAGGCTCCCTGCCCCACTGGAAGTCTGCTTCTCCCTCTCTCACTCCCACTGCTTCTGTTTCCCCTTCCCTGTTAAATAAATAAATAAAATCTTAAAAAAAAACTTTATTGGGGGGCATCTGGGTGGCTTGGTTGGTTAAGTGATTGACTCTTGGTTTCAGCTCAGGTCATGATCTCAGGGTCCTGAGATGGACACCCATCTTGGGCTCCCTCTCAATGTGGAGTCTATTTGAAGTTCTTTCCCCTTCCCTTTCCTTCTCCCTCTGCTCCTATCTTACCCCCAACCTACCCCTGCCCCAATCACATGTGCTTCCTCTCTCTCTCTCTCTCTCAAATTAATAAATAAAGACTTAAAAAATTTTATTGGAATATAATGTATATACAGATGTTTAAAGTATAGTTTGATAAGTTTTGGTGTTTGTATATACCTGTGAAACCATCTCCACAAGTACAATGCTGAAAACATCCACCATCCTAAAAAGTTTCCTTGTGCCCCTTTATGGCCCCCTATCCCCCCCACTCCCCTTCAGGCAACCATTTCTTGGTTTTCTGTCACTGTAGATTAGTTTGCATTTTCTGGAATTTTATAGGATGGAATTATTCAGGAGGTACTCTTTTGTCTGCCTTCTCAGTCATTTATCAGATTATGTGAATTACACATATTTTCTTCAAGTCTGTGGCATATCTTTTCATTCTTATAATAATGTCTTTGGAAGAGTAGAAGTTCTTAATTTTGATAAAGCTCATCAATTTTTTTTTTTATAAATCGTGATTTTAACATTATATCTAAAAAATCTTTCCCTCAAGTGTACAAAGATTTTCTCCTATGTTTTTGTCTAGGAGTTTTCTAAATTTACATTTATGTCTTTTTTTTTCATTTTTTGTTATTTCTTTATGGTGTGAGATATGGATAAAATTCTTATTTTTACATATAAGTATCTAATGTTCCAGCACTATTTTGAAAAACTATCCCTTTTCACTGGATTGCCTTTGCAACTTTGTTGAAAATCATCTATGTATCATAGAGCTATATAAATCATCTGAAAAACTATATGTATTTCTGTTCTCTTCAGTTTATTCCGTTGATAGGTTTGTCTTTCCCCACCAGTATTGCTATATGCCAATAGTATAGTGTCCTAATTACTATAAATATGTATGTCCAGAAGTCAGGGAATATAATTTCCCCAGCTTCATTCTTCTAGTTTCAGTGTTGTCTTGGATATTCTAGATCCCTTGCATTTTCATATGAATCTTAGAATCAGTTTGTTAATTTAAATAAATGCCTTTGAGATTTTGATTGGAAATTGGGATTGCATTAAGTCTATTAATCAATTTGGAGAGAAACATCTTAACAATATTATACATGGTACAATTTGCTCTACTTATTCTAATTTGTTAAGATGAAGGTAGAGACCTTCATTTATTTAAGGCTTATTTCATTTTTCTCAGTGAGAGTTTGTAGGTTTCAGTATACAGGTCCTATAAATCTTTTGTCAGATTTATCCATAAGTAGTATATTTTGATGCTATTGCAAATTATATTGTTTTATTTTAATTTCAAATAGTGCTTTTCTAGAACAGGCAAACCTCATTTTATTGTGCTTTGAATTACTGTGCTTTGCAAATACTGCATTTTTTACAAATTGAAAGTTTATGGCAACTCTGGGTCAAGCAAGTCTATTGGCACCGTTTTTCCAGCAGTGTTTGTTCACTTCATGTCTCCGTGTCACATTTTGGTCATTGAAAATTTTTATTATTACTGTATTTGTTATGATAATCTATGATTACTGATCTTTGATGTTAACTATTGTAATTGTTTTGGGGTACCATGAACCATCCGTGTATAAGGTGGTCAACTTAAGTGATAAATATTGTGTGTGTTCTGATTGCTCCACTGGCCATTCCTCTGTCTCTGTGTCTCTCCTCAGGTCTACCTATTCCATGAGACACAACAATATTGAAATTAGGCTTATTAATAACTCTGCCATGGCCTAGTGTTTAAGTGAAAGAGTCACATGTCTCTTACTTTAAACCAAAAATTAGAAATGATTAAGCTTAAGGAGAAAGGCAGTCACAAAAGCAGAGATAGGTCAAAAGCCAGGCCTCTTGCTGCAAATAGTTAGCCAAGTTGCAAATGCAAGGGAAAAGTTGTTTTTTTTTTAATTTTTTTTTTTATTTATTTATTAGAGAGAGAGTGAGAATGAGAGGGGAGAAGGTCAGAGGGAGAAGCAGACTTCCTGCAGAGCCGGGAGTCCGATATGGGACTCGATCCCGGGACTCCGGGATCATGACCTGAGCCGAAGGCAGCCGCTCAACCAACTGAGCCACCCAGGCGCCCAAGGGAAAAGTTTTTGAAGGAAATTAAATGTCTACTTCAATGAACACATGAATGATAAGAAAGTGAAACAGCTTTATTGATGATATGGAGAAACTTTGAGTGGTCTGGATAGAGGACTAAACCAGCTACAACATTCCCTTAAGCCAAAGCTTAATCTGGGGCTAAGTTCTATAACCCTCTTCTATTCTATGAAGGCTGAGAGAGGTGAGGAAGCTGTAGAAGAAAAATTTGGTTTAGCAGTGGTTGGTTCATGAGGTTTAAGGAAAGGAGTCATCTCCACAAAGTGGAAGCAGCAAGAGCTGACGTAGAAGCTGCAGCAAGTTTTCCAGACGATCTAGCTAAGATAATTAATGAGGATGGCTACAATAAACAACAGATTTTCAGTGTAGATGTATCAGCCTTGTGTTGAAAGAAAATGCCATCTAGGACTTTCATAGCTAGAGAGGAGAAGTTAGTGCCTGGCTTCAACTTAGGACAGGCTGACTCTCTTGTTAGGGGCTAGTGCACCTAATGATTAAGTTGAAGCCTGTGTTCATTGACTGTTTCAAAAATCCTGGGACCCTTAAGAATTACGCTAAATCTACTCTGCCTGTGCTCTATGCGTTAAACACAAAGCCTGGATCACAACACGAGTCTACAACATGGCTTAATATTTTAAACCCACTGTTGAGAACTACTGCTCAGAAAAAAAAATCCTTTCAAAATATTGCTGCTTATTGACAGTACACGTGGTCACCCAAGAGCTCTGATGGTGATCGACAATGAAATTAATATTGTTTTTGTCTGTGCTAATACAGTATCCATTCTGCAGCCATTTCAACTGCAACTTTCAAGTCTTATTAAAAAAATACATTTCTTAAGGCTGTAGCTACTATAGAGAGCGATTTCTTTGATGAATCTGGGAAAAGTGAATTGCAAACCTTCTGGCAAGAGTTCACTATTTCAGAACCATTTTGATTCATGCAAAGAGGTCAAGATACCAGCATGAGCAGCAGTTTGGAAGAAGTTGATTTCAGCCCTCACAGGTGACTTGAAAGGGTTCATGACTTCAGTGGAGGGAGTGACTGCAGATGTGGTGGAAACAGCAAGAGAACTGGATTTAAAAGTGGAGCCTGCAGATGTGACTGAATGGCTGCCATCTCATGATAAAGGGACCCTTATAAGGGATAAGGAATCCCTTCTTTTTGAGGAGCAAAAAAGTGGTTTCTTAAGATGGACTCTTCCTGGTGAAGATGCTGTGAAGGTTGTTGAAATAACAAAGGATTTAGAATATTATACAAACTTGGTTGATAAAGCAGCTGGAAGGTTTGAGAGGATTGACTCCAATTTTGAAAGAAGTTCTCCTGTGGGTAAAATTCTATCAAGGAGCATTGCATGCTACAGAGAAATCTTTTTGAAAGGAAATGAAATGCTACATTGTTGCCTTCTTTTAAGAGATTGTCACAACTATCCAAACCTTCAGCACCTCCATCCTGATCAGTCAGTCAGCCATCAACACTGAGGCAAGACCCTCCACCAACAAAAAGTCACAACTTGTTGAAAGCTCAGATGATGATTAGCATTTTTAGCAATAAAATATTTTTAATTAAGTATGTACATTGTATTTTTAGATACAATGTTGCATGATTAATAGACTATAGTTTAGGGTAAACATAAGTTTTATATGTACTGAGAAACCAAAAAATTCATTTGACACTTTATTGCAATATTTGGTGTATTTATGGTGGTCTGGAACCAAACGCACAGTATGTATGAGGTATGCCTGTACATAGAAAAACAACTGGTTTTTGTATACCAATCTTGTATTATGCAATATCATTAAACTACTTACTGGAAGTACTAGCCATTTTGTACATTGATTCAGATTTTCTTTTTTTTTTTCTTTTAAAGATTTTTTTTTATTTATTTGAGAGCGAGAGACAAAGTGAGAGAGAGCATGAGAGGGGAGGAAGGTCAGAGGGAGAAGCAGACTCCCCACAGAGCCGGGAGCCCGATGTGGGACTCGATCCCGGGTCTCCAGGATCATGACCTGAGCTGAAAGCAGTTGCTTAACCAACTGAGCCACTCAGGCGCCCCTATTCAGACTTTCTACATAAAGATTATGTTATCTGCAAATGAAAACCATTTTACTTCTTTCTTTCCAATCTAGGGATTTTAGGGTTTGTTTCTTTTTTTTTTTTTTTTTAAGATTTTATTTATTTATTTATTAGGAAAGAGAGAGAGTGAGAGAGAGCAGGTCAGAGTGAGAAGCGGACTCCCCATGGAGCTGGGAGTCCAATGCGGGACTCGATCCCGGGACTCCAGGATCATGACCTGAGCCAAAGGCAGTCGCTCAACCAACTGCGCCACCCAGGGGCCCTTAGGGTTTGTTTCTTGCTAGCCTTTTGTCTAGGCTAAAACTCCTGGGACAATGTTGAATAGAAATGGCACAGTGGATGTTCAGGCTTTCACCATTGAGTATTTGTAGATAGTTTGTACATGTCCTATACCATTTGAGGAAGTTCCTTTTTATACCCAAGATTGCTGAGAGCTTATTCTATATTGGGTTTTTTCCAATGCTTTTTCTATATCAATTGAGATATTTGTAATCATTTTCTTCTTTAGGCTGTTTATTGGTGGATTACATTGAAACTTTTTTTTTTACTTCTTAAATTTTAAAAATTTCTTTATTTTTATTTTTTAAAAGATTTTATTTATTTGAGAGTGAGAGAGAAAGAGAGCATACAGACAAGCAGGGGGGTGGGCAGAGGGAGAAGGAGAAACAGGCTTCTCACTGAGCAGAGAGCCCAACACGGGACTTGATCCCAGGACCCTGAGATCATGACTCGAGCAGAGGCTTAACCATCTGAACCACCCAGGTGCCCCTTGATTTTAAGTATAGTTGACACAATGTTACATTAGTTTCAGATGTATAAGATAGTGATTCAACAATTCTGTATATTATGCTATGCTCATGAGTGTATACACTGATTAATTTTTGGGTTTTAGCATTATTGTGCATTCTTGAGATAAATCACACTGAAAGATGCATTATCCTTTCAATAGGCTATTTGATTCAACTTACTAAACTTTAGTTTAGAATTTTTACATCTGTGCTCCTGAGGCATATTCATCTATAATTTTATTTCTTTTTTTAAAAAGATTTATTTATTTATTTGAGAGAGAGAGAGAGTGTGTGTGAGCAAGCATGTGTGAGTGGGGTAGGGGGCTGGGGGCACAGAGGGAGAGGGAGAGAATCTTAAGCGGACTCCCAGCTGAGCATGGAACCTGATACGGGCCTCCTTCTCCGGACCCTGAGATCTTGACCTGAGCCGAAATCTAGAATGGGATGCTAAACCATCTGAGCGACCCAGGCGTCCCTTGTTTTATTTTTATTTTTCTTATGCTTGGGGTTTGTTAAGATTTTTTGATCTGTAGCTTATAATTTTCATCCAATTTGCAAATATTTTGGTCATTATTTCTTCAATTTTTTTTTCTCTCTTTGTGGCTCTGTCCTCTCTGACAATCTGCCTTGTGAACTTTTGATACTTTAGCCTTCCCAAACTTCCATCTTTGTGTCTTCAACTTGGGAAGAATGTTAGGTTGCACCTGGGTTTCCCCTCCCTGTGTTGTAGCTTGGAAATTTTCTCTAGGCAGTAGACTGGGGCATTCATAGGGCTCACTTTGTTCTTTGTTTGTCAGGCATCACTGTTGTTCATTTCTTGGTCTCCAGTGTCTTCAAAACGTTTCATATATTTTGACCCATTTTTTTAGTTGTCACAGATAGAAGGGTAGATTTGACCCTAGTTTATTCATCTTAGCCTGAAGTGAAAGTCTTCAGTGTTATAATTTTTATTTGTTTTTGAGTCAGAATTCAAATGTGGTTCATTTATTGCAGTTTTTGGTATGAATTTTTTATCTCTTTTTCTGTAGGTTTCCCCCCTCTCTCTTAATTTGCAGTTGATTTGTTAAAGATAATTTTTTCCTGTGAGTTTCCCACACTCTGAATTTTGCTGATTACATCCCTGTGATGCTTAATATTTTCTCTATCCACTTTATTGCCTATTAACTGGTAGTTTCATCTAGACGTATTAGAGTCAGAATTGATTATTTTGGCCTTGTGGCTTCCATGAATTGGTAGTATATACTTTCAGCAGGGAGTACATGTTATCTGTTTGTCTCTCTCTCTCTCTTTCTCTTTTTTGATATGGTAACAAGCATTGATTTTAATGCCAAGATCTATTAAATTTATTGAGGTTGAAAAATGATATCTATTTCTTTCAAGCTTTCTTTAATATTTTGCTAGATTATTTCTTTTTTCCCCCAAATATGTTTATTTTATTTTTTCAGTGTTACAAGATTGATTGTTCATGCACCACACCCAGTGCTCCATGCAATATGTGCCCTTCTCAATACCCACCACCAGGCTCGCCCAATCCCCTGCCCCCCTTCCCTCCAAACCACTCAGTTTGTTGCTCAGAGTCCACAGTCTCTCCTGGTTCATCGCCCCCTCTTAGATTATTTCTATACAGAGAACTTTTCCCTTACCTACTATTGGTTATGTGGTGCAGTTTGAGTAGGATCATCTGGATAAATGTTTGGTTCTTTGTCCTCCTGATTTTTAAAATACTGAGCTGATTCTCTAGAAGCCTCCATTAGTGAGCATTTGGCCTTATCCATTCTTAGTATCAGTATGAACACATGCCTTTAAATATTTTTGATGTGTTTCACTTTTTTGATACTCACATATTTTCATCTGTGGCCAGTAATCTCTTTAAGTTGGTTTTTATTTTCATACTGCTCTATGATAGTTTCTTTGCTTTCAGGTATGACAGGTGTTCCAGGTTTATCTTGTGCATTTCCTGCCTCAAACCTAGAATGAAGCAGTAGAAGGAAGGAAATTAAATGATTTTAGAGTGTTATTGTGAGGGAGAAACTTAAGCAATTGGGAATTGCTATGGAAATCAGCTTGTGTATTCAAATTCATACATGGGTTTTCAGTATGACTGATGACTTAAAAAATACTTGCCATCAACTGAACTTCCTATTTCAAACATTAAGTGTTTTTCTTTGTGGTTATACAAGGTGATTTTTTTTTTTTCTTTTCTTTGCAGGCTTTGCCCATCAGTCAGAAGATGATCAGGTGAATGTGATGGGTTTTCGCTTCTTAGGAGGTTCTCGAGTTACTCTTCTTGCTTCTAAAACCTCTCGTAAGTAAAACTATGGTATTATTGCTTTTGAAATTTTCTGTTGAGGACACTACATCACAGATTATCATCACATCAAAGATTTCTGCTAAGAATGTGTTCAGTTAGTTATTGAAAACTAAGAGTCATGGTATTAAGTATTTAGGACATACAAGTTATGAAGATAAGATCCTGTTTTATTAGAGATATGTAACTTTGGTTTTGGGGATTAGGAGAGTTTGAGAGAGCAATTTAAAGAATTGAAAATATTGTTGAGATAGGTATATGGTGAACGAGGTTTTAGGAAATACTAGAAACTGGAATTAATTTGTGTTTGTATGTATATTCATATATCCTCCTTTTGGACATTGGCACAAATGAAGGTGAAGTTGTAAATAGATTCTGCTGACACTAATCTCAGTAGAATGAAAAATAGTAATTATGTAGTTAAGCTTGAATTTCAGATTCTTTATTGATTTGGTTGCTTCATATGAGAATAATAGTTGAAACTACTTAGTGTAATACTGACTTCTGATGCATGTGGGATACCAAAGCTGCTAAACTCATTGAGTTCTATACATCTTCATGGAAACAAAGTAAATATTAAGAAAATAGTGCTTAACAAATTTTAGGAACACTAATGGTATTAGTGTGAATAAATGCATATATTGATTTTTATATGTTAAGAAAGTTTGGTCAAGTACACTCCCAATTTTAAAATCTCTGCAGTTTGTAAAATAGGCTTCCACTTTCTACTTTATGTATTTGCCATTTTAGTTGGTTATTTCTTGAATGATCAGAAGATATGGTAAAATAAGGACATATCCCTTTTGAAAAATGAAGGTGTTAGCAGGAGGAATATAAACACATACCTATTTTAGAAACTAACAGTGTTATAATTCTGGAATATATAGACTGGTGGTTGGTGAAATAGACTTGGATATAACTAAAAATTCTAGAATAAGGCATAGAAATCAAAGATAATTTTTGAAAGAGTGAGAGGATTCTGTACTCTTCATGGTCTTTTTGATTGGTCATGATTGCAGTACTTTTTGCATTGGCACCATTTTGTTTTGATTAGAGTTAATCTTCAATAGGATGATGGAATTATTTTAGTACATTTCTCTTTGTTAAACTGTTCTCTTTAGTTAAACTAAAAAAATTATTGCCAACATTTCCTTGGGAAATTGTACACATCTGTACGACTTCACTTGATAATGCTGTATGATGAATATGAAATTGAGATTACTAAAAAAAGGCAAAAAGTTATTCTTGGTGAAAGTGGGAATACTTATGTCCTAATTTGTTCTTTTTTAAATAAGGTAGCTTAGAGCATTACTGTTGCCTATGATTACCTCATCTAATTTCATGAACTATCTAGGTATATAACTGACTTACTCATATTTATTTAAATATATGACAATGCCTTTATGCCATAGAATGGGTATACAGACTAAATAATGGACTAGGACAGGACCTTTTAAATAAGGAACCAAATGAGCTTTATATACTGAAACCTGAAAAGTAGCTGTTACAATTCCTTAAGGTTTTTTGGCTTCAGTGACACAGAATTCTACCTAGGAAATGCCCTTTGGTGATAAATAGGGGTAGGTGTGAAGAGAGTAGTTTTCTGGGTTGAGGCAAATGTCGGTGCTCTCTCTTGCTGTATCAGTGTTCATCCCCAAGAAAGGAATGAAGTCATTTGTACCCAGTCCGTGTTTGGCATCTTTCTTTTTTGTGAAAGGCACATAGTTTTTGGTTTAGAAATCTGAATTGACAGAAAAATCCTACATAGGGAAAGAACCCAGTATTTTTTCTCTAGTAAACAGTCAAGTGCATTATAAGTTGCCTTTGGATATTGGGTAGTATTTTCTGTGGGCTTCACATATTCATCTCTTTTTAAAACCTGCCTGACAATTAACCAAGCCCTGAAGTATGCTGATCAGTAATTTTAGTTCAGTTTCCTGCTTAGTTATAGATCAGCCAAAGCAGATAAGAGAAAAGTGAATGCAGTTCATTGGCTAAGATATCAAATCACATTCTCTGGGGGAACTAAATAGGTTTTTATTTTCAGAAAATAGAGAAGTGCTTCAATATAATTAGAGTTTATTATGTGAATTCTGGAAAAACAAAGTGTTGAAGATAAAAATACTTAGGAGAAACATTCTTCACTAGAGAAATTTCTGAAAATGATTTTAAGAGTCCTACACTGAAAATAATAAGACAGGTGATAGCTATGTTTGTTACCTTGATTGTTGTGATAGTTTTACGAGTGTATGCATATGTCCAAATTCATCAAATTGTATTCATTTAATATATGCAGTTTTTGTATGTCAGTTATACCTCTATAAAATTGTTAAAAATATTAAGTCAGGTCAAATATTATGAGATCAAATATTTTTTTTTTGAGATCAAATATTTTTATAATCAGAATGATAAGTATTTGTACTTGAAAGTTAATTATTTTGATTCAGTACAGTAGGATTTTAGAAGGAATATGCTATTGCCTAAATGCGTGTATCTGCCTGCCATGCCATTTTCTTAAGCTCCATTTCTAGTGACTTATTCCCTCACACAACAAACACTGCTACCTCCCTCTCCTTCCTCTTTCTTCCTTTCTCTCTATATTTTTCTTGATGTTTTTTATCTATTTCTATGTTTTGTTTGTTTATTGTGTTTAATTAGCCAACATATAATACATCGTTAGTTTTTGATGTGCTCAACGATTCATTAGTTATTTCATTTTTAAAGTTAATATATTTACTTGAGAGAGAGAGAGAGAGAGAGAAACAGAGCATGTGATCTGGGGAAAGAGGCGGAGGGAGAGGGAGAGAATCTCAAGCCGATTCCCTGCTGAGCTTGGAGCCTGATGCTGGGCTGTTCTCAGGACCCTGAGATCATGACCTGAGCCTAAATCAAGAGTCAGATGGATGCTCCACCAGCTGAGCCCCCCAGGTTCCCCTCTGTTTATATTTTGATCTTTATCTCTACCATATCTATTTGTACCTTGCCTTATTCCACTTGTTTCTTCAAAGATTAAAAATAGTTTATAAGTTTCCAAAATCCAAAACATGAAATAAGCAGTTGAAGGAAACAGAGAGAAAATAAGAGCAAGGGGGTGCCTGGGTGGCTCAGTCATGATCCCAGGGTCCTGGGATCAAGCCCCACATTGGGCTCCCTGCTCGGCGGGAAGCCTGCTTCTCCCTCTCCCACTCCCCCTGCTTGTGTTCCTTCTCTCACTGTCTCTCTCTCTGTTAAATAAATAAAATCTTTTTTTAAAAAAAGAAAAGAGCAGGAATTAATAAAAGATACGAGTAATATTAACAGTCAGAAACATATACTGTAGAGATGATAGGGTGCAGACTCGAAATAATAAGAGAACATTTTAGTTCCAATTTTCAGAATGTTCAAAGGATAAAATCAAATAAGTTGTTTAGGAGATGCATAACCATTACTGATGCTGAGTTCAGAATGAAATTTCTGAATTAACAAGGACAACTTCTTCAATAATGTCTCTATAGCTTATTTTTATAATTATTATGTAATTGCAACTTATGAGTAACAAATTTCCTAGAGCTTTAAAAATGATGATGAACTCAATTTACTAAATATAATACTGTCTCAGCCCAAATCAGTGCAGCTTAATTCAAGGATAAAGTTAGAGTATCTAGTGTTGCAAATTTTTAGTATCTTGTGATTTTACTGAGAATTGGACAAACAAAGGGCATCTGGGTGGCTTAGTCGGTTAGGCATCTGCCTTTGGCTCAGGTCATGATCTCAAGGTCTTGGGATCCAGCCCCACATTGGGCTCTTTGCTTGGCTAAGAGCCTGCTTCTCCCGCTCCCTCTCCCTCTGCCTTTCCCCTTTGGTCACGCTCTCTCTCTCTCAAATAATTAGTCTTAAACAAAGCAAAAAAAGAATTGGACAACCAAACTCAGTAATTCAGAAGTAAGATGTAGCTGGAAAGAGTTGTGGGGTTTGTTTTGTTTTAATTTTTTTAAAAAAAGATTTTATTTATTTGAGAGAGAGGGAGAGAGAGGGAGAAAGAGAGCACAACTAGGGGGAGTGGCAGACAGAGGCAGAGAGAAAAGCAGGCTCCCTGCTGAGCAAGGAGCCTGATGTGGGACTTGATCCCAGGACCATGGGATCATGACTTGAGCTGAAGGCAGATGCTTAACTGAGCCACCCAGGCGCCCTTGTTTTGTTTTAAAATGAGCATTATTAGAACATGCTTCAGTAATAATTGAAAAGATTAAGTTCAGTGGGAGAGGCTGATGATCAAGAAAAAGGAGGGGACTCACAAAGCAATGGAGTCCTTGAGAAGGAGAAAGGATGTGGGTTGCAGAGCTTGGGGACAGGGGAGATTGAAGGTTAGGCCTTTGTAACTTTACTGTGACAAGAGGGATTGGATGTAGGTCCAGAGAGGTTTTGTAGATTTCTTGTTAGAATGATAAAGGAACTCACTCTGATGGTGTCTAAATTGGGGGGGGGGGGGGGAAGGTATGACATCGGTGTCTTGGAGAATAAGAAAGGAAACTCATGAAAGGATAAGGCAATTTTGACTACCCATTCGAGGTTTCATATCCTGAATTTTGAAGTGAAACCAAGTCATCCTTAGACAGTTTTCTCTGGCAATGATTTCTTAGCATCCAGGCAACTAAAGTCAGGACTAGGACTTTGAAACAGATAATTGCAAATAAAATTTTTGTGAGAATGATTATAATAATAAACTATCAAATCTAAGCTGATAAGAGAAATAAAGATTAGAGAAAACTGATACATGGTGAAAAATTAATAAAGATCAGAGAAAACTGATATATGGTGAAAAATTAATGGGTTCTATGGATCACGAGTCTTAATAAGGTTGAAGAAGTGGCACAGTGGGAGTTGTAGAATAACTGAACTAGAAGAACAAAAGGTGGTGGTCAGAGAATGAATGAAATGTTGATGTCAGGGTTCAGAGGAACTGCAGATTCTGATAAAGACAAGGTAATCAGACAAGGTGTGACCTTGTGGAGTGGATTGTGGTGATGAGAGACCAATGGAGACAGGGCTTTCAAGGGAATGAGGTGTCACAGTTGTGGATATTGAAAGAGCCTGTTTGATGTTAGTACAACAAATGAGAAAAAGAAGCACATTCAGATATATTATTGTGAAATTTTAGAGCACTAAGGATTTAAAGCATATCCTCTATGATTAGAAAGGGAAGAAAGCTAACACAAAGAAGATAAATCAAGAAAGCATTTTAACTTATCAGCAAAATCCTTGGATATTAGAGGACAATGGAAAATTTTCCCCAAGATCTGAAGGAAATGATTTTCATATTAGAATTTTGTGCCTTGCTAAACTGGCAGTTAGCAATGAATACTGAGTAAGAATGTACTCTCAGTGCACAGGTAGGGCTAAGCAATTGCAAATAGCAAATTTATGTAGCCTTAGGTAGGCTGTTGGAAAATGGGAAAGATAGCTAATACACTGCACTTTTCAATATCCTGAAAGACTTTAACATACTGGAAAGAGCGATTGGACTGATTAATATCAAGTGTAAAAGTCTGTAAAAGTCATTTGCTTGTATGTTTTGATTATTTTGCTTTCAGATATAATGAAAAAATTATAGTCTCGTGTGTGAATAGGGTTGGGCCTTGAAAAAGGCTTTCTTTTTGCACCTGCCCAAAAGAAGCATATATGATCTTGAACTGTGTTAACCAAAATATATTTAGAACAAGGAAGGTAAGGATCTTGCTCTGTTTCATCTGAGTAGGCTTTACCTTTGTTCATTGTTCATTCAGCAGACATAGTAGATACAGAGACTGTCATGGCTCCTATGGAGCTCCTGGACTAATAGGAGAGACGAACAGAACTGATAGTAGAATGCTTGGTAAGCATATAGAATGCACTTTAGGTGCAATTGGAACCCAAAGGATAATCTTCCATGAGATTTTAATTTGTAAAGGATCTTGAGGAATGAATAGGAGATGATTAGGTGAAAGGCATTTCAGAAAAAGGAGAAGGTTATTAAAGCATGGGGTTTACAGATCCGTAAATTTTCTTCTGTGCCTGGAAGTTCATGTAGTAGGGCTCTGTGAGAGTCCTTTTTTTTTAATTTAAATTTTTACTTATTTATTTAAGTAGGCTCCATGCCCAGTGTAGCCTAACACAGAGCTTGAACTTAGGACCCTGAGATCAAGACCTGAGCTGAGATCAAGAGTTGGATACTTAACCAACTGAGCCACCCAGATGCCATTATGTCCATTAATGAAGCCAACAATTTAGAGATAAATGTAATGATCAAATCTAATGTATGCAGTGATTCATCAATATAATATGTTGTTAATATTTATTTTAGAATTTCTTTTTTTTTAAATTTTTTTATTAACATATAATGTATTATTTACCCCTGGGTACAGGTCTGTGAATCATCAGGCTTACACATTTCACAGCATTTGCCATAGCACATACCCTCCCCAATGTCCATATCCCTATCCCACCCCCCCACCTCCCAGCAACCCTTAGTTTGTTTAGTGAGTTTAGGAGTCTCTTATGGTTTGTCTCCTTCCCCATCCCATCTTGTTTCATTTCCCTTCCCCCCCCATAACCCCCTGCCCTGCCCCTCAAATTCTTCATATCAGAGCGATCATGTGATAATTGCCTTTCTCTGACTGACTTATTTCGCTTAGCATAATACCCTCTAGTTCCATCCACGTCGTTGCAAATGGCAAGATTTCGTTTC